>CP139508.1:142275637-142720637 GCA_021014915.2 Artemisia tridentata subsp. tridentata
CTGAACGTCTATGTCTTAACGTAGAGGTTGAGGAAACTATATTAGGGGATCTTGGAGAACCTGCTAATTATAGAGCTACCATGAATGATCCTGAAAAGGATAAATGGGAGATTGCTATGAATGGGGAAATGCAATCCATGAAAGATAATCAAGTCTGGATTGAAGTAGACCTTCCTCCCAATGCCAAGGTAGTTGAAAAGTTAGTGGCTCTTCAAGAAGAAAACTGACATGGATGGCAATGTACACATCTATAAGGCCCGTTTGGTAGCTAAAGGCTTTACCCAAACATATGGTGTTGACTATGAGGAGACCTTTTCTCCTGTAGCTGACATAAGGGCTATTAGGATTCTCATAGCCATAGCAGCGTACTATGATTATGAGATTTGGCAAATGGATGTCAAAACCGCCTTCTTAAATGGTCGCCTAGATGAAGACATCTATATGGCGCAGCCTGAGGGGTTTGTGAATTCAAAATTTCCAAACCGTGTATGCAAACTTCAAAGATCCATTTATGGATTGAAGCAAGCGTCACGACAATGGAATAAGAGATTTGATGAAGAAATCAAAAGGTTTGGATTTACTCAGAATTTCGATGAGCCATGTATATATCACAAAGCTAGTGGGAGTGATGTTATTTTCCTAGTCCTATATGTTGATGACATATTGATCATGGGTAAAAACATTCCAAGATTGAAAGAGGTGAAAGCCTATCTTGGGAAATGTTTTTCCCTGAAGGATCTAGGAGAAGCAGCATACATTCTGGGAATCAAGATCTATAGATATAGATCAAGGCGGTTGATTGGATTAAGCCAAAGTGCTTACATTGATAAAATATTGAAGAGATTCAATATGCAAAATCCAAGAAGGGATATTTGCCGATGCAAGAACAACATGGCTTAAGTAGCAAAGCTTGTGCTTTAACACCTGAAGAGGTGGCATGCGTGAAGAGAGTCCCTTATGCTTCGGCTGTGGGATCTATTATGTATGCGGTGAGATGTACAAGGCCTGATGTGGCGTTTGCTCAAAACATAACCAGTCGATATCAGCAGAGTCCAGGTGAACTCCACTGGACTGCTGTTAAACATATTCTCAAGTATTTGAGAGCTACGAGAGATATGTTTTTAGTATACTTGGGAAATCCAGAAGCAGAACTTGATTTTACAGGTTACTGCGATGCTTCCTGGAAATGTGATAAAGATGATACGAAGTCTCAGACGGGTTATGTCTTTGTCATTAATGGAGGAGCTGTGGATTGGAAGAGCAAGAAGCAGAGTACTATAGCGATGTCTGCTACAGAAAGTGAGTATATTGCTGCCTCAGAAGCTGCAATGGAAGCCATTTAGATTAGGAAGTTCATTTCAGGGCTTGGAGTTATGCTCTTAATCGAAAGACCTATAAAGATGTATTGTGACAATTCAGCCGCAATTACATTTGCCAATGAACCTAGAATCATGAAGGGCACCAGACATTTCCCGATTAAATATCACTATGTTAGAGAACAAGTGGAGATAGGTGAAATCGAATTACTCAAAGTTCACACAGATAAGAATCTAGCTGATCCGTTAACGAAGGCTGGATGTCATCCCCAGTATAGACTGGATGTCGAAATACCACGTTGTAATCACCCACGATGGGAAACTCGTCTGCATACCTTATGGTAATAAGATCCTAGCAATACAAGAAGGACGCCTAGACGGAATTAAGCAATTGAGTGCAACAAACCCAGAAATCAGGGAAATGGTGGTGGTAGTGGTAACCAGCTAGCAGTAGTCAACAATGGAAACCAGGGCAATGTAGGAGGAGCCCGTGGAAGAGTTTATGCTATGGGCAGAAGGGAAGCCCAGGACGACCCAAATGTGGTGATGAGTACATTTCTTTTAAATAATCGTTATGCTTCAATACTATTCGGTACGGGAGCAGATAGAAGTTTTGTGTCGACCTCTTTTAATTCCTTAATTGATATAGCCCCAACCACCTTAGATAATGTCTTTGACGTAGAATTAGCTAACGGGAACCTAGAAAGAGTTGTTACCATTATAAGGGGTTGCACTCTAAATTTATTAAACCACCCATTCAACATTGACCTTATGCCAGTAGAGTTGGGTAGTTTTGACGTCATCATAGGAATGGATTGGCTATTGAAATATCATGCCATCATCATCTGTGACAAAAAGATCGTCAGAGTACCCTATGGGAACGAGTTTCTAATAATTGAAGGAGATCGGAGCGATCATGCGCGTTCGTCAAGACTAAGCATCATCTCGTGTACGAAGGTGCAGAAGTGCATTGAGAAAGGATGCCACCTCATTCTAGCTCATGTTACTGAGAAAAAGGAAAGGGAACCCGGAGAAAAACGATTGGAAGATGTGCCAATCATGAGGGATTTCCCGGAAGTTTTTCCAGAAGACCTACCTGGACTCCCACCGGCCAGACAAATTAAATTTCAAATCGATTTAGTGCCAGGAGCCACGCCTGTAGCGCGAGCGCCCTATCGACTAGCACCTACATAGTTATAGGATTTGTCTGATCAGTTAGCTGAACTGTCCGGAAAAGGTTTTACCAGACCGAGTTCTTCGCCATGGGGATCTCCGGTCTTGTTTGTTAAGAAGAAGGATGGATCCTTCAGGATGTGTATTGACTATCGGGAGCTAAATAAGCTAACCATCAAGAATAGGTACCCACTCCCGAGAATTGATGATTTATTTGATCAGTTGGAAGGTTCATCGGTTTATTCCAAGATAGACCTGAGATCAGGTTATCACCAACTCTGAGTCCGGGAAGAGGATATCCCAAAGACCGCATTCCGAACCCGATATGGCCATTACGAATTCCAAGTTATGCCATTTGGCTTGGCTAAGGCACCAGCTGTATTCATGGATCTCATGAATTGGGTGTGTAAGCCGTATTTGGATAAATTCGTAATAGTATTCATTGACGATATCCTGATATATTCCAAGAATGAGAAAGAGCATGAGGAACACCTCAAGCTAATTCTGGAATTATCGAAAAAGGAGGAGTTATATGCTAAGTTTTTGAAGTGTAAATTCTAGATATCGACTGTGCAGTTTCTAGGTCACGTGATAGATAGACAGGGCATTCACGTGGATCCTGCCAAGATTGAGGCAATAAAGGATTGGGCAACGCCCACTGAAATACGCCAATTCTTAGGACTTACCGGCTATTACCGAAGATTTATTGAAGGTTTTGTGGAAAACTAGAAGGGGGTTGAATAGTTTTTACCTTTTTTAAAATTAATTCGCTTTGTGACTTAACGTGATTTCAAAGTAAATACACACAAACAAGCAACATATATAAAGCAAGTTAGGAAATAAATGATCAAACCACACAACACAGATGTTTATAGTGGTTCGGCTACAAGGACTCTCTTCCTTGCCCTACTCCACTCCTCGAGCCTCTAACTCGAGAGTTTTTCTTCACTAAGAAACAAGCTCCCTTCTAGGCGGAGAAAACCTTTACACGTCGCTTACTCTTTATCCGGTACTAAGCTAAACACCGGGTTCTTTACAAGGGTGCAACCACTCCCGTTGGTTCTATAACAAGGGTACAACCACTCCCGACACTCTGTGTGTTTTGAGGACTAAAACACAAACCGAACTCTACTGAATGAATGGTATAGACAATGATGTGTGGACACTAACAAATCACACAGTATCTAACTATCAAGACTTGCAACACAGTGTTGAAGCTTGTATGCTTGATCTTCTTTGCTACAAAAGAGAGATCACTAAGAATGAAATGAATGAATGTAATGGGTTAGTAATGTACAAATGAATGAGCGTATAATTTAAGCTATATGAGTGATGAGTGTGCTTGAATGATCAGCTTGCTATTTATAGGCAAAACTGATCAGACAGGCGGCGGATTTGGCGAAACCAAACTAAGGGATCCGCCAGTTATATGGTTTGGTTCCGCCGGGACATGCCAGCTAAGATTTCAACAAATCTTTCCATATCTTGTCTAGTCTTGTCAAGATCTTACAAAGTCAACTCTTTAGCTTCAAGATCATTCCAAAATATGTTGTAAAGTCAACTAAGATTTCCTAATGAGGTATGCTATGATGTCATGTGTATTTCCATTTTTAAGAAATAAAAATAAACATGTAAATGTATATATGTATGTAATGTGTAATTCCTAGTGATCATATGATATGTAAATGAGTTTATTTTTTTTAAAGCTTGTTACTAAAATGTAAAAGACTTTAACATATACTTATGCTTTGCTAGATATAAACCTTATAATTGTCATTAACAAAATTAAGCAAAGATCGTAAAATATAAATAACGTGTTTAGGACGATATTTGTATTAACAATCTCCCCCTTATTGTTGATGACAAAACTTAAAGTTTTTTATTAAGCAATGGAATAAGTAAAGTAAAAGTCTTTTAAAAATATAAATTAAGTTAGTTTTATGCAAGTCGTAAAAACTATTTTAAGCATAAAAATATGTACTGTGATGATCACAGTGATGTATGAACTTAATCCTATCTCCCCCTTTTTGTCGAAACAAAAAGAAGATATGCGTAGCGGAATGTGGTGAATATTTCTTGGTTATTACTCCCCCTAATTTGGAGTACCAAGAATGATTCAATGATTTTGAGAACTTAAAGCTCCCCCTAATTGGAGTTCCAAGTTCATGATGCATGATCCTACAAAATAAATGGTTAGAATATGATATGCTCCCTCTCAATGTATACTCCCCATTGCTATGGTACCAACGTATATGTTTCGAGTATGAGAAATGCTACAAAACAATGAGTTAGTATATGATATTCTCCCCCTCGATCTATTGTCCCCGTTGCTAGGGTACTACGTATATGATATAAGGTTGAGAAAAGCTACAAAACAAAGGTTAGTTGTGAATCAATCCAACTAAGTAGCATAATGCATATGTATAGGTCAACCAAACATGTAGTGCAACCCAGTTGACTTTAAAAAGTCAAAAATACGTGTCTGATCAAAAAATGCACCTAAGTGTAAGTGGTCAAATCATTATGAGAATTCAAACCAACCATACAATAATGTTAGTGAATCAAACAGCCCAAGATATTATGCTAAATAATGATCACCCATAGGCATAAATATAACATCCATTAATTAAAAATTGTTTGTGACATAAGTCACAAAACATGATGTTACAACATAACAAGAAAATAAATCCAAAAAAGAAAAAATCCTAAAATAAATCCCAAAAGTTCCTATAAAAGGAAACTAGGAAGAAACTAAAAGCTCCTATTGAGGAGGATGAGAAAGCGCATTAAGACGCTCGAGAATGTGGTTCAAAATGAACCTCATCTCGTTTTGAAGTTCAAGAACCGAGATGTTGGTTCTTTGAACCAAATGGGCGGTCCTTTCACACATGATACAATCATGTCTTGGAGGTGGAAGGTTTGGTTCATGAGTTGGAGGTGGTGGTGGTTGGGTGTTTGATGGTGGAGGTGGTGGTATGTAGTTTGGGGACATAATGGAGGCCATCAAAGTGGATTGGAGGTCCATAGCCTCATGGAGGTGGGAATCCACCATATTTGAGAAAGCATAGAGGCGGTCCAATTCCTCGTTGATTTCTTGTTGTGATTGGGGTTGATCGTTCCACATTGTCTCATCAATGGGATTGAGTGTGGATGTTGGTGAAGTTTGTTGAGGTTGTTGTTGTGGTGGCTCTTGGTCATGGTATAAAGGACCATGGATATCCCGATAAATGGGATGGAAGAGAAGAGGTTGTTGACCTTCAAAGTTCATAGGAGGAGGATTGGTAGTTCTTGTTGGAAGGTCTTCCAAAGTTTCAAGATATGGGTGTGGAGAGGTTGGAGGAGTTCTAAACAACTCTAGGGGCTGAAGTTGTGGTGAATGTGGTGGTGAAGGTGATCTAGTAGGTTGTGATGGAGCGGGTGGTGGTGTGGTAGCAACAGGAGTGATTGTTGGTGGTGGTGTGTTGATGATGGTGTGAGGTGGTGTTGGAGTTGCTAGGTTGAGAAAATTCTCATTGGCTATTGGTGAGGAGATGTTGAGTGGAGATGACTCCTCTGATGATGAATTAGCTAAGTTCACGAAGCAACAAGGACGGACACTCATACGAGCTGTCCTTCTTGCGGGTCTGCTTGTAGATGAGTTATTTGATTTTGGCATTGTTGAAATGTGAGAAGAGTTGCTCTAAAGTACAGGAATGATAGTTAGTAGTGATGGTTGTTGTGTGATTTGTGATGATCCTGAGGTTCTAATTTATAGACAGTAAGGTGTATTGAACTTTGTGTTTGGATTTGATGTTAATCCATTGAAGGATGGAGGTTCCTAATGATTTGGAACAAAAATTTGTGCTAGTCACATCATCTAAGTCAAACCATAGAGATTAAGTTGAGTGAAAGGTTGAAGATATTCAGTAAATGCAAGACCTTAGTGGGAAATCTATTGATTTGATGTTTCCACGGATTGCAAGGAACCAAATTGAGGGTTCCTTGCTTGTTACAGAAAGGTAACTCAAATGGAAAATTTGAATATTCAAATTTTGGTGGGAAATGGATTTCTTATGATTCTAAGTGTTCCTAAATTATCCTAATGTCCCTAATTATCAGTAGATTAATCCTAAGAACTAGAATCAATAATCTAAGGATCGGGATTTGTCGGGAATTTTGAAAAAGTTACTGTTGGATACGGCGGATCCAATCGATAACAAAGGCGGAACCAAAATTTTGGTTCCGCGGAATCCGCAGGTAGTATTTTGGCGGAGCCAAAAATTTCAACAGACGGAACCCAGAATTTGGTTCCGCCATATCCACCGTGAAAAAGTGCTAATTCTTAACAGAGAGATTGTCAAATTTTGCGTTACCCGTTCAAATCCCGAAAATTCTCCTAAAACATATGTAACTACTAATATGTGACAGAATAAAACTAAAAACACAGGTTCTAACACACGTTTACACATAGATTAATCCGATGATGATAACTTACCATAAAAGAGGGATAAGCCAAACAATGGCTTAAACATTGAAAATTGATAACAAAAAGTGTTATCATCCTACAATGTGAAATGAATGTTCATGTACCCATAGTCATTTGAACTAAGACCTACACTAGCATAGAACTCTAGTATGAATCTAGGAATTATGGGTTCAATGATATCTAGAAGACCATCGATGTAGATAGCGGCTAGTTGTTCTCGGAGAATGGATCCTTCATAGAATGAGGGGTCTACGAGTCTACCCTCGTGAACATAGCATTTTTCTAATGCTTTAAAGATAGCATTTTTGACTTGATATTTGGTGAGACCTTTGGTTTTGTGGTGTTTGGGTAGGTATTTGGTGGTTTCTATGTGATCATAAAAAGTTGCGGGAGGCATGATTATCCTAGACATAAGAAATGTATAGTTTAGTTAAAACCAATGTTGCAAAAAAAGGTCTACAAGGCCGATTAATCGCCGATTAGGTGCTACAAGGCCACTGACCTTTCCGATTTATGTAACTGGGTCAAACAAATAGGTCAACCGTGGTCAACGGCAATCAACGGCGGTCAATGGTCGTCAAACTTTCTGGAAACCTATAAATCTTTCCGGAAGTACTCAAAACTCACTGTAAACTTATTTTGATCACTTATAGTAACTGTTTAAGTCTATTACAAGTTGTTTTTTAGAAAATACCTTGCCGGAAATACCTAAAACTCACTGGAAATACACAAAACTTGTCAGAAATAACTAAAATTTGTCAGTAATGCCAATCCGATTAATCACCGATTAATCCCGCCTAGACCGATTACAAGCTACAAGGTGGTCGACCGCCCAACTACCGATTCGCGATTTTTGCAACCTTGGTTAAAACTAACGAAAATACGTATTTAAACTTCTAGTGTGTGCCTATATGCGGACAATGTAGAGGTGCCGTTATCTCGACTCCTTTTGATGCATGAAAATTTTGTTAATGCAAGTTTTATAGCAAAATTAGAGATAACCCAAATGCTCCTATTTCAATGTATCTACGATTGAATGTACCCAAAAATACATATTAGTTATGTATTCTCTTTAGCATTCAAGAGACATTATGCAAGTGATATTAAAAACATAACGTTTTTGTATTTGTATGAACAATGTTTAAAAACCGTTTTTCCTAGTCGTGAGAAGATTTTTACAAAAATTTCTCATAGGGTTTTTGATGAATTATGATAATGTACTACAAGATGCAATTCCTAACTAAGGAAAACATGGTTTGTGATGCAATTCAATAAATATGTTTCATGATTTTGCTAAAAATATGCATAAACCCCAAGTTTTGATTTTGTGCATGAAATAGAAATCCTAGACACAGATCAGGAATGTAGATGTGATCAGGATACTTACAGAGATGTTTAGAGAACAAATTGGTGAAAGGAGATGACCTAAATTGTGAGTTTGGTGTGATAAGGGTCGAATGCCAGTAGCTTGTATGTTTTTGGGAAGTGTGATGAATAGTACAGGATGTTCGTTTAATATACTAAAAAAAAATTTGCTCAGCAGGCCGCGGATCCGGCGGAACCAAAACAAGGGATCCGCCCTTGTTATCGGTTGGTTCCGCGAGATCAGCCTGGGATTTTGGTTATTGTGGTGTTTGGTTAATTCTAAGGTTCAAGCTAATGTTTTATCTACTCACTAGGTTCCATTAATCCTAAACCAAGTCTAAGAAAGCTGAAAGGTTCTCTCTTAAGAGGTTTTGTGAGGATGTCGGCAATGTTTTCCTCTGAGGATACTTTCTCAATTGAGATGTTTCCCTTCTGAACATTTTCGCGTAGGAAATGATGTCGTATTTCTATGTGTTTGGTTCTAGCATGTTGGACTGGATTTTTGCTGAGGTCGATAGCTCCTTTGTTGTCGCAAAGAATGGAAATGTCGTTGAGTTCAATTTCATAGTTGACGAGAGCTTGATTCATCCACAGTACTTGTTGACACGCCTTTCCTGCAGATATGTACTCGGCTTCAGTTGTTGGTATTGCTAAGGCCTTTTGTTTCTTGGCAAACCATGTTGGTCCACGAATTGTATGTGGATCACTAAGTAGTCTTGAATACCTAATAGATGGTTAGGATAAATCCGAACCAATCTAAGTGAGAAACCCTAAGTGATTGTTGTTGTTAATGCGGAATCTTAACAAGAACAATGAAGAACATACAGGAATATCACTAACTTTGTATATTGATTATAATCACAATAGTGAACTCGTACAACTCACACACGTTACTAACAATCTTTAGGGATCCTTTTATAACACAAGAAAACCCTAATACTAACCGACTCAGAAGATATTCACAAATCTTCTATAAAGATACTTACACGTTTTGTATCTTTTCCTAACTTATCTCTAACAGACTTTCCTAACTTCACGACCAGACTTAACTTTATAAGTCAACCAGACTTAAACATACTACCAGACTTAACTTTACATTACCAGACCTAATTACAAAGACAGACCTAACTCTGATATACTACCAGACCTAAGTTGTCTTCTCTTGATTCGTATCATAATTCCCAACAATCCTCCCCTAACTTGATCTTCATGCTCCATGAACTTCAAGTTCTTCTGATTAAGCCTTCTGAGGATTGAATCATGAACACTTTGAACTGTATTTAGGTCTTGATCTCTTCTAGCAGCTTGAATCTTGATAAGCTCTTCTGATATGGTCTTTGCAGCAACATTGACTATATGTACATCAAATTCATTTAAGTTCCAGACTATTCTCATCACTTCCAAATGTGTTACCATCTGTGAGAGGTGAATCATTGAAAATGTAATGGATTTAAAATCTCTTTACCAATAGCCATTACCACTGGAGTAGCCAATGTTTTGGTGTGTAAGACCATGGTACATTAATAACCATATGATTTTTAGCAAATCATCAGCTTATCAACGGATTTGTTAAGTCTTTACCAAAAGCCGTTTGCTTCTGGACTAGTCAATTCTTTGATGGAAAAGCACCTCATCATGGTGAATTGATTACCATTTATGGTTTTCCACAGCCTTTACCACAAGCCATAACCTTGTGGGCTAGCCAACTCTTCACTTATCATAGATATGGTGAGTTGAATACCATACAATTTTTGGCAAATTGTCAGCCATAAACGGATTTGAGCAATCTTTACCTGTTAGCTGTTTGCTCAGGATTAGCCAGTCCTTGTGTTGATGAGGCAAGGTGGACTGATAACCTTTTGATGTGTTAGTGCAAAGCACCTCCTCCAAGTGAGAAGTTCCAATAGTCTCACTTAACAACTTGTGAAAATTCTTTCAAACATCATTAAGCTACATCCTTCAAAGACTGCCTCTTAATTAAATCCAATAACATCTCATATCCTTCATCCTTTTTACAAGTATACAACTTTTTACTCATCATTTCCTTGCAAACACTTGATGATAAAGGATATTCCACTTCTGCAAGCATATAAATATCAACATTCTTTAATGAAACACAATGTACCTTGCAGGTATGAAAATATCTCCAGCTGACAATGTTTTGCTCTTCAGGAAGTTTCCACACTATATCTGACTCAGTTGGTGGCTCAAACATCACCTTCAAATTGCCCCAAAAGACTCTTTCAAATTCATCTTCAGGTGGATGATCTCCATATTTAATGTTCACCAACTGATAAAGTTCCTGTAGATGCTTCCTATTCACATCATTTAGAATTCCAGCAAAATTCATATAAACAATGTCAGAATTGTCCTCCCTTATTATTTGATATGCAGCCCTTTCACCAGTCATGATTAGTTGATACTTGACAACCTTAGTTGGTTGCTTTGTGCTTTCAATAGTCCCCATGGTCGCTCCTTCAGATGAAGGTTCTTCATCTAATTCTTCTTCAATAACTACTTTCTTGGATTTATTTTTCCTTTCCAAACCTTTTCTTCTTTGAAACACAATAGGCTTTATTACTTCAGCTTGCACTTCTTCTGTTGACTTTCCAGCTTCAGGTTGTATATCAATCATTTTATCAGGTTCAATGACCAGTTCAGTCTCTATAGCCTTTCTACCTTCAAAACAATATGTCTGCACATCATCATAGTCAATAGCTTTGTAACCTTGATCTCTTTCAAATGCCTTGAGATATGCTACTTGAATTTCCTCATATGACTTCCCTTTCATCTATTCCAAAGATAAATGCATTTGATTCTTAAGATACATCTTCATATCATGTTTCTTTTCTGCCATAGACACCTTCTTGGGAATCTTTGATTTCTTCTGAAGCTTGAACTTTTCTAAGAATCCACCCAATGTATCATCATTATTTCTTGCATTTATGAAGTCAGCTAACTGTTTGGCTCGATCATCAGCAGTTAAACCTTCAATAGTTAGAAGCTCCTCATACTTTGCTCTCACTTCATCATCAACATTGAGCAGCTTTGTAAATTCATCAGATTCTTCAGCCAATTGTCTTGCATAAACTGCATCTAACATCTTTTGTCTTTCTTCTTCAGCAATATCTTGTGCCTTAATCCTCTCAATTTCAGCCTCAGAAGCTAATTCTTCTCTTGTTTTTCTCTTAGACTTCTTTGGCTTTGAAGTTTCATCCACAACCTGCTTTCCCTTTGAAGTTTCATCCACAACCTGCTTTCCCTTACTTAGTGCAGATTGTTGTTCTTCATTACCAGAACTAAGTTCATTACCAGACTTTCCTTCACCAGACTTATCATCAGACATAGTCCCAAACTTTTCAATCTCTTCCTCAACAGACAAAATTAACCTTCTTCTTTTCCTATCCTGTTTAATTTTGCCCATTGATTGAGCCAAAGTCTCTGCTACTTCCAGTGTCTCTGGACTGATGATGATATTATCTTGAACTAGAGGTTCTTGAACTGGTGTCTGAAGAATATTTTCTTGTACTTGTTCCAAATTCCTCCCCTGTTTGGAAGAATTTTCAGCTTCACCTTCCTCATCATCAAAAGAAACACCCTTTTTCTTCATTGCCACTCCCATTTTCTTTACTTTCTGCACCAAAGTCACATAAGCTTTTCTGAGTACCTCATTAGACTTTTCCAAAATGGCAATCTTCTTTTGCAGTTGTGGAACTATGATTAGAAGATTTTCCACAGTTATGGGTGCAGGTTCCTCCTCCCTTGCAGGACTTGGAACATTTGGTTGTGATGGTGAAGATGGTTGGATAGGTGAAGGTAATCTTGCAGCAGATGGTGAGGGATCTGGTTGAGATGATGGAGTTGGGGTAGATGCAGGTGTAGCAGACCTAGATGATGCTTGGTCTTGTTCCTCATCAGGGTGCACTTGTGCAGCTCCAGAAGTACCTGCATTGTTAGTACCAAGCATAGCAGCAAGCAAAGGTTTGTCTGTCCCTTGAAAACCCCTTTTTATATTTGCAAAAAGTTTGGGAGTAAAGGCCACACTGATGTAAGGCACTTTATCCTTAGTTTCATAATTCAAAATCATTTTCAAAAATCGTGGATACATTAAAAATTTTGGGTCTTTAGCATTTTTCACCATTCCTTCATAAATTAATTTTGAAAAGTTAAATTTCCTTCAAAGTGATAAACAAACCAATGCAGAAGCAATTCTGCTTCCAAATTGATCCCATCCACCACTCTTGGGACTTAAACTCTGAAGTAAATGATGTACTAAAAACCTCCACTGAGGTGTAAAATAACTTTTCCAAAAGGTAAAACTTCCATCAGTGGGGTATCCAATGGTTTTCAATCCCTCCAAAATATCATCACTAGGCAAATCAAATTCTCCTAAAGCATCATCCAATTGGAGACATTCCCTAATGGATGCTTCAGTAATGGTAAAGCCATTTTTATCTATAATTGCTCTTAAACATGGGGTCCCATCATCAAGAGTTTCAGAGGTAACCGACCCCCAGAACTGTTTGACAAGGGACTGATAAATAGTAGGATTATGAATTAATGAATAACAAATGTAAGAACCTTTTAAGAAATCCACAATCCTCTCGAAACCTGCACTTTGATCTGGCTTCTTCAAGAAACCAACTTGATTATGCTTGTCCACAAACTTGAGGTTAGCCATAGATGAGTAAATGATTTAGGTCTGGTTGATTAGAAGGGTAGGGTTTTTGAAAATATGTGCGTAGAAACAGAGTCGTGAAAAATAAAGATGATTTAAATTTGGAAGCAAATAAAGAATAAAAGGAGATAAAATATATCAAATTTTAATCTTATATACTTCATAAATATCTGTTTTTACCGAAAATAGTGCAACGGTAATATTTTAGATAAATCTTTATTATTCTAACCAGATCTAACGGTCAAAAATATAACACTACCCGACCTAAATGGTCAACCAGGCCGAATCATAAACTTACCAGACCTAACCAAAAGAGTGGACTTACACACTGAATATAGCGAATGCAAGGCTGTACATCATCTCATTCCAATCTTTTCTGCAAGAATTTGTTTAAACAACAAGAAAAAGGAGACAAAAACCAATCTTTGCAAAACACACAAGCTACCAGATTTAACACTTAAGTTTACCCGATTTAAAAACTTGTAAAACTTGTACATTTGCCTCCCCTTAAATGCACATTACCTCCCCTTAAGTGTAAATTCCCTTTTTTTTTTTTTTTTTTTTTTTTTTTTTTAAACAGAGATACTTAACCAAAAATAAGAACTGTGGTCAACTTTCCAAAAAATACAATTAATAACTCCTTGCCTGCAAGTATTAACCCATACACCAACCGGGCATTAAATGACATTAAACCTTGATTTTCCCTATAAAAACCACCCATTGTTTTATCACAAAACCATCACAAACCAAAAGAAAAACCTTATAAATATAATGGATCCAATCATAGAGATTTCATCCGAGTCTTCTTGGGATCCAAATGACTCATCTTCTGACACATCATCAGGAGGATGGGGTGGATACTTCCCACCAAGGTATTCATCAATCACAAGAAACAAGACATTAAGAGAATCAACTCTGAAGCAATGGCTAGCTGCTTATGATCTTACTGAAAAGGAACCAGACGATGAAGCACCAAAGACTTCAAGACCAATTCCCCCTTCTGATGTAGATGATAAAAGTGCTGAAGAAGAAGACCCCTCAAATGATGATGAAGAGACTTTTCCTTCGAAGGTTGTGACATCCTTGAGAAGTGGTTCTATACCACGTCCACCACCAAGCAGCTTGATTCTTGGACTCCCATGCCTAAAAGCGTGGGATCAGTTTGGTGGCAGAGGAGCCAAGAAGACCATTCCTGACTTCATGAGCAAAGGGAAGCAGAAAATGTAGGTGGTGGTGTTTGGTTGGATTATGTCAAAGCTTTTGTCTTATGATGCATTGTAAATTGCATCCTTGAATGCAATCACTTGTTAATAAATAAAAACTTTATGGTTCTGTTGATTTAATGTTCTACATATGAATCACTTGCAATAGAGAAGAGTTAACAACTGCAAAACAAAGTTAAGCACAATATACCAAAAACAAACATACTATAGAAAGTAGAAAAACAAATTAACTACTGAAAATAAGAATAACCAAGAAAAATAGCAAGATTAAAAACAAATATACAAACTATACAAAGTTAAGAAAGAAAATCAGTTTTTCTTAACAACCCAGGCCTGAGTGGGCTTGAGTTCTTTCTGTGGAGCAACATACTTATAGGTTTTGTATGAACTTGCTCCAGTAAAACCATGTTTGGACTTATAGGTAAATTCATTTTTAAATGGATTCCAAGCCCAGCAATCAGAGAAGTTATCAGCAGAACCCCCATTTGAATTTGTTTGTCTCCTTACAGGTGAATGAGTTTTATAAAAATTATTTCTTTGAAATTTTGCATTCACCTGAGGTTTTTGAAAAGGTTGTTTGGGTCTCACAAATCCAGTGTTCACATTAGATCTCAAAGAATTAACATAACCAGTATTCACATTAGGCCTTATAGAATTAACATTTTGCCTATTCACATTAAAGTTCCTGTAGCCAGACCTAAGATTTTGTCTACCAGAATTAACATAAGAGTTAGGTCTGGCAGAGTTATTGAGTTGGACAGGTCTGGGAACAAACTGGTTGGCATGATTAATTCTACTAACATTATTCCAAACTGGTTTATTTGAACCATGACCCATATTAACATTCATTCTCTTTTGCTCAGCCTCTCTCTTTATTCTCTTTTCATGGAAGTCACAATCTCTTATTAAATGACTTAAACTTCCACACACAAAGCATCTTTTAGGAGCATAAGTATAACTACTCCTACTTTCTCTGTGAACACTATTGCTTCTAGGTGACTCACTCATTTTAACAGATTCCCTAGGAGTTTTTATGTGATTAACACAACTAGGTTTGACTGTCTTAGCCTTTGGTTCAGTCACTACAGGTTTAGTAATAACAGGTTCACACTTCTCAACAACCTTAGATTCAGGATTCTCTTTTATCTCACTTTTTAACTCAGACTTAGAGTGATCAGAGGAACCATCAATAGATCCTTCAGAGTCATTGGATTGACAAGAAGAATACCTACTGGATTTGTCCTCTGAGGTGGTTGGTTTAGGTACTTGAGGACCTTTCTTACCATACACAAAGAGTGAATCATCCAACTCTTCTTTTTCAAGAGGAGTATAGTCATCACTCAAAGGTGGTGGTACTCCCTTAAAGTCACCAGTCTTAACAAACCTATTATACAAAGGCTTATCAGTATAGTCTTCTTCTTTATTCTTAAATATAGCCTTATTCTCATTATCCTCATATCCTAAGCCACATTTTTTATTTGACTTAATTTGAGAATCCCAACACTTAAATAAGTTATTATTTGAATTGTTCCACTGATCTACCCTTTTTCTCAACTCATCCCTCTCCTTCTGAATTTTAAGGCCCAATAGTCTATA
Organism: Artemisia tridentata subsp. tridentata; assembly: GCA_021014915.2. Lineage (NCBI taxonomy): Eukaryota > Viridiplantae > Streptophyta > Magnoliopsida > Asterales > Asteraceae > Artemisia > Artemisia tridentata. The sequence goes on from CP139508.1 coordinate 142,291,454, forward strand.
CCTTTTAAGCTTTTCATCTTGTTCATATATTTTATTAGCTTGAAAGTATAATTTTTCATTTAAAGCAGCATGTTGGTTTTGAAGGGTGACCTTTTGTGCCTCTAAAGTTTTTACACCATTTTTATGTGCTAATAAATTTACTTCTAGATCACCTATTTGTTCTAGCTGCTCATCACACAAAGCCTTAACATGATTATATGAGTCAGTGCATAATTTAGAGCATAATGATACCTCATTACCAATGGCCATGAGAGCATGATCAGACTCCTCATTCACTCTTGGATGCTCACCCCAGTTGACTCCTCCAGCTTCCATTGTCAGCAGGCTCATCTGATTCTTTTCCATCTTCCCATCATCATCTCTTTTCCCATCAGCAGGCTTCTTCTCTGGACAATCTCTTGAAAAATGTCAATGCTTGTGACAGTTATAGCATTCAACTGTCCTCTTTGTGTATCCCACTGGTGATTTGTTGTTGAAGTTGATGGTCCTTCCATATTGCTTCTGAAATCGTTTGACCCTTAAAGCAACCATGGCAATGTGCCATTTTATGTCCATCTCCTCAACTTCAGCATCATTAATCTGTTCTAGGTCTTCACTAATAAAGCTTTCATCTTCCGTTTGATTGGCAAAGAAAGAATGTATCACCTCATCAGTAAAACTTGAAGCAGACCTTTCACTTGAAGGAGTTTCATAGATACCAGACCTAACACTACCAGATTTAACCTTGTAAGTACTGCTTTTGTTTTGTGACACAAAAGCAACATTTGATGAACTGGTTGAAGCCTGAGTGTTGTTACTGATGTCCCTTTCAAACATCCCGAGATTATTGTATAGGTCATCAGGTGTCATTGAATCTACTTCCTCCTTAATCCTCATCGCCACAGATACATTGCCCCATTCTGATGGTAAAGATCTAAGGAACTTGTGGTTTGCATCTTCATTTGAAACTGCTGCACCATGAACTTCCAGTTGTGTTAACAGATGTTGAAATCTGTCATAGCCCTTCTCCAAACCTTCAGTCTTTGAAACACTGAATGTCTCAAATTGCTGTTTAAGAACAGCCTTTTGCATCTTCTTGGAGTTTGCATTGCCTCCAAATCGTTTCTTGATAGCCTCCCACATCTCTTTAGCATCAAGGATGCCATGAAACCTTTGTAGATGCTCCTTAGGAATAGCCATAAGAAGCAAGGTTCTGGCCTTCTTTTCCTTCTCCACAGCCCTAATCTCCTCAGCAGATACTGGTGGCATTATTCTGATCTGTCCATCATTCCCTTGTGAAATTCTTTTCTTAGAGTTTCCCTTTTGAATAACCTTCCATACATCACTATCAATGTACTCCAGATAGTGTTCCATCTCCATGGCCCAAATATCATACTCTTCTCTTTTCAGTAATGGAAGTTTTATGTTTGAGATTGTGGTTGTGGAAGGGATGGGTTGTTGTTGTGTTTGGGAGTTACTGGTTTCAGTTTTTGCTTCATCTTCATGGTTTGATTTCTCATCCTCACTGTTATGGATTGAGAAAGTTTCAGGCTTATCGAATTCAGACATTGTGTAGGGTAATTTGAGTGAGAATTAGGTTTTTGATATTTAGTGTTCTTCGAGTTCAGAGTCTCTCTCCTTGCTCTGATACCACTTGTTGGTCCACGAATTGTATGTGGATCACTAAGTAGTCTTGAATACCTAGTAGATGGTTAGGATAAATCCGAACCAATCTAAGTGAGAAACCCTAAGTGATTGTTGTTGTTAATGCGGAATCTTAACAAGAACAATGAAGAACACACAGGAATATCACTAACTTTGTATATTGATTATAATCACAATAGTGAACTCGTACAACTCACACACGTTACTAACAATCTTTAGGGATCCTTTTATAACACAAGGAAACCCTAATACTAACCGACTCAGAAGATATTCACAAATCTTCTATAAAGATACTTACACGTTTTGTATCTTTTCCTAACTTATCTCTAACAGACTTTCCTAACTTCACGACCAGACTTAACTTTATAAGTCAACCAGACTTAAACATACTACCAGACTTAACTTTACATTACCAGACCTAATTACAAAGATAGACCTAACTCTGATATACTACCAGACCTAAGTTGTCTTCTCTTGATTCGTATCATAATTCCCAACAAACCATGAGGTGAGACAATACCCAACAAAAGTACAAATACCACTTGTACTTTTTCTACCGACATAGTCACCGGCATGGTCTGAGCCGGCATACACTATGGTTTCCATTCTCGTTCCTTTGGGATACCATAATCCTAATTGTGTAGTACCTTTGATATATCTAAATATCCGTTTAAAGGCCTCAAGATGGGATGTTTTGGGATCTTCTTGAAAGCGTGCACATAGACAAACAATAAACATAATGTCCGGTCTACTAGCCGTGAGGTAGAGTAAACTACCAATCATTCCTCTATATTTAGTGCTATCTACGGATTCACTTTCGTCATCCTTGGTGAGTTTGGTTTCGGAGGACATGGGTGTTTTCATGGGTTTAGAATCTTCAAGACCAAATTTCTTAAGCATATTCTTGATATACTTAGATTGGTTGAAGAATATCCCATCTTCTAATTGTTTGATTTGGAGACCTAAGAAAAAGTTTAGTTCCCCCATCATACTCATTTCAAACTCGTCATGCATGATTTTTGAGAAATCGTTGCATAACTCTTGACAAGTTAAACCGAATATAATGTCATCCACATATATCTGGACTATGATAATATGTGATCCCTTTTTCTTGGTGAAAAGAGTGTTGTCTACTAGGCCCATGGTATACTTATGGTCAACTAGGAAGGTCTTAAGTCGATCATAACAAGCTTTTGGTGCTTGCTTAAGTCCGTATAGAGCTTTCTTAAGTTTGTAGACATGATTAGGTTTTTCAAAATCGGCAAATCCGGGAGGTTGTGCAACGTACACTTCCTCATTAATAAAACCATTTAGAAAAGCACTTTTAACATCCATTTGAAATAATTTAAAGTCGTGTGCACATGCATATGCAAGTAATATTCTAATTGACTCAAGCCTAGCGACGGGTGAAAATGTCTCGTCGTAATCTATACCTTCTTGTTGATTGTAGCCTTGAGCTACTAGCCTAGCTTTGTTTCTATACACAACTCCATTTTCATCCATTTTGTTCCTAAATACCCATTTAGTTTCAATTATGGTTTGATTTTGAGGTTGAGGGACTAATGTCCAAACGTCATTTCAAACAAATTGGTTTAATTCTTCTTGCATCGCTATGACCCAAGATTCATCTTTTATGGCTTCATTAACATTTTTAGGTTCAATAGTTGAAACAAAACAAAAGAAATTACTTTCGTTTTGGACTTTTGACCATAAGGTTCTTTCGTTAATTTTTCCTATGATGTTGTCTAGTGGATGACTTTTGGATTCTTTGATGTTGACTATCTCTCTTTTTACCGATTCATCTTCTTTGTCATTTTCTATGTTTTCTTGGTTTTCAACCATTTGACTTTCAACTAAGTCATCATCTACCAAAGGTGATGTCTTAGAGGGAGGTGGACTTTCGTCGAATGTTACGTTCAATGATTCCTCGACTCTTGAGGTTTCTTTGTTCAAAACTATGTAGGCTTTACTATTTTGCAAATACCCAAGAAATACACCTTCATACAACTTTGGGTTGAACTTAGTGAGATAATCCTTTGTGTTTAAAATGAAGCACTTGCTTCCAAAAACTCTAAAATATCCTAAAGTAGGCTTTTTGCCTCTATATAACTCATATGGAGTCTTTTTCAAGAATGGTCTAATTAAAACTTGATTTAGGATATATGTGGATGTATCTATGGCGTGACACCAAAACTTTTGATGAATCTTAGTCCGTTTTTATAAAGTCATTTAAGTTTCCTAATTTCATGAATCTTAGTCCGGTTTTATCATGAGGCAACTTTTGAATTTGCATTAACTCATATGCTAAACAAATGTTTTTATCAAACCTTTTAAACTTAGAGTTTTGTTTGATAAGATCTTCCTGTGTTGTTTTAAGTGTTTCTATTTGTAGTTTAAGTTCCTGACATGAGACACATGTTTCTTTAACACTTTTACCCTTTTCTGATTGTATTTATTTTTCTTTTAACCAATAGACTTCATTTTTTAAAAGTGTCGTTTTGGTTTATAAGAACGTATTTTTGTTTATGATTTTTAGAGTAATATCACACAGTTTGTTATATTCTACTTCTAAGGTTTCATCATCAATAGACGAATATGACGAGTCAGAATGTACCTCTCCTGAGTCATGAGCCATGAGAGCAACTTTATCGTTCTTAGGCTCGTCGTCATCACCATCACTGTCACTCCAAGCTCCACTTACAAACGCTCTTTGAGATTTGTTCTTTGGAGGCTTTGGACATTCTCCTATTAGGTGACTAGAATCCCCGCACCTAAAACACTTCCTATCTACTTTTCCTTTCCTATCATCGCGGTCTTTCCAGAAGGATTTCTTTTCTTCACGAGGTGGTCTTACGAATTTTCCTCGTCTCCTAAAGAACTTCTTGAAATCTCTTACGGCCATGGCATATTCTTTGTCTTCGCTACTAGAACTAGATTCTTCATCATCACTTGACTCTACCCTAGCTTTCAAGGCAATGGACTTCATCTTCTCCTTTTTGCCTTTAACTATTTCTGAGTCTTTTTCCATCACCATCTCGTGAACTTTGAGATTTCTGATGAGCTCGTCCAGTGTCATACATGAAAGATCCTTGGATTCTTCAATAGCCGTCACCTTTGCTCTCCACTTCGGATGGAGTGTTCTAAGAAATTTCCTGACAAAGTTCTTACTAGAAAAAGATTCGTCAAGTGCTTTAAGAGATGTAATAATAGTATTAAACCTAGCAAAAGCACTATTAATGGTCTCATCTTCAGAGATAACAAATTGTTCATATTGTTGAACTAGAAGATCTATTTTGTTATCTTTTGACTTGTGAGTTCCCTTGATGAGTGATAATCAATGATTGCCAAATATCCTTAGCCGTTTTACACATAAAAACTCTTTCATATTCTTTCTTAGGTAAGGCATTATAAAGCATCATTTTGGCTTCATTATTTTTGGCAATCAACTTCTTTTGCTCATCACTATGATGAGTAAGAGAAGTACCCTCATCTCGACCATCTAATATATTTGATTTAGGTTTATTATCACCTTCTACAATAATATACCACAAATCTATATCCTTTGACTTCACATAAGCTTCGAAGCGATTTTTCCAATATATAAAACTATTTGGTTCAAATAGTGGTGGTCTTTGCATAGATTGCCCTTCTTTAAACTTTTCAAAATCCATTGATCATTTCAAGTTTTAAAATACAATATATTTTGAAAATCTTGAGTAACGTAGCTCTGATGCCAATTGTGGAAAACTAGAAGGGGGGTTGAATAGTTTTTACCTTTTTTAAAATTAATTCGCTTTGTGACTTAACGTGATTTCAAAGTAAATACACACAAACAAACAATATATATAAAGCAAGTAAGGAAAGGAATGATCAAACCACACAACACGAAGGTTTATAGTGGTTCGGCTACATGGACTCTCTTCCTTGCCCTACTCCACTCCTTGAGCCTCTAACTTGAGATTTTTTCTTCATTAAGAAACAAGCTCCCTTCTAGGCGGAGAAAAAATTTACACGTCGCTTACTCTTTATCCGGTACTAAGCTAAACACCGGGTTCTTTACAAGGGTACAACCACTCCCGTTGGTTCTTTAACAAGTGTACAACCACCGACACTCTATGTGTTTTGAGGACTAAAACACTAACCGAACTCTACTGAATGAATGGTATAGACAATGATGTGTGAACACTAACAAATCACACAGTATCTAACTATCAAGACTTGCAACACAGTGTTGAAGCTTGTATGCTTGATCTTCTTTGCTACAAAAGAGAGATCACTAAGAATGAAATGAATGAATGTAATGGGTTAGTAATGTACAAATGAATGAGTGTATAATTTAAGCTATATGAGTGATGAGTGTGCTTGAATGATCAGCTTGCTATTTATAGGAAAAACTGATTAGACAGGCGGCGGATTTGGCGGAACCAAACTAAGGGATCCGCCAGTTATATGGTTTGGTTCCGCCGGGACATGCCAGCTAAGATTTCAACAAATATTTCCATATCTTGTCTAGTCTTGTCAAGATCTTACAAAGTCAACTCTTTAGCTTCAAGATCTTTCCAAAATATGTTGTAAAGTCAACTAAGATTTCCTAATGAGGTATTTCATGATGTCATGTGTATTTCCATTTTTAAGAAATAAAAATAAACATGTAAATGTATATATGTATGTAATGTGTAAATCCTAGTGATCATATGATATGTAAATGAGTTTATTTTTTTTAAAAGCTTGTTACTAAAATGTAAAAGACTTTAACATATACTTATGCTTTGCTAGAGATAAACCTTATAATTGTCATTAACAAAATTAAGCAAAGATCGTAAAATATAAATAACGTTTTTAGGATGATATTTGTATTAACAGGTTTTTTTAAGATAGCTAAGCCGTTGACTAAACTGACACAAAAGAATTTGAAATACGACTGAGGAGATAAGGAGGAAGAAGCTTTTCAACTCCTTAAGGAAAGGTTGTGTAGTGCACCTATTTTGGCCTTACCCGTGGGTAGTGAAGATTTTGTTGTGTATTGTGATGCATCACACAAAGATTTGGGAGCTGTGCTGATGCAGAGAGAGAAGGTGATAGCATACGCTTCTCGACAACTGAAAACCCATGAGAAAAACTACACAACGCATGACCTAGAGTTAGGATCAGTCGTGTTTGCTCTGAGAATTTGGAGGCACTATCTTTATGGTACTAAGTGCGTGGTGTATACCGACCACAAAAGTCTACAGCACATCTTGAACCAGAAAGAGCTGAACATGAGATAACGCGATGGTTGGAATTGCTTAGCGACTATGATTGTGAGATCCGTTACCACCCAAGCAAGGTAAATGTGATTGCCGACGCCCTCAGCAGAAAAGAAAGGATCAAACCCCTCAGAGTTAGATCGTTAGGGATGACGATCAGTTCGTTGCTTCCAGTGAAAATTCTTGAGGCTCAGGGTGAGGCACTCAAGGATGAAAACCGACAACGTGAGAAAATTTACGGAATGCCAGAGAGTGAGAATGGCTTCGTAAAAAGATCCGATGGGGTTTTGTGTTGTAGGGACAGGTGTTGGATCCCGCTACATGGAGGAATTTGTGATTTGATTATGCACGAATCCCACAAATCTAAGTACATCTTGGTACTGGGCTTAAACTTGTGGTTTAGCTTAATCTCATGACAGTTCTTGTTTGATAAAAGGTACTTAGATTTGAAGAAGTTGTATTGGTGGCCAAACATGAAGGCCGATATAGCCAAGTACGTCAGTAAGTGTTTAACGTGCTCGAAGGTTAAGGCTGAACACTAGAGACCATCCGGTCTGCTTGTTCAACCTGAAATCCCAGAATGGAAATGGGAACGTATCACTATGGATTTTATCACCAAGCTGCCTAAGACGTCGAGCGGTTACGACACGATCTGGGTGATCGTTGACCATCTAACTAAATCAGCTCATTTCCTTCCTATTAAAGAGAATGATAGCATGGACAAACTTGCGTGACTGTATGTGAAGGAAATCGTCGCAAGGCATGGTGTGCCTGTTTCTATAATCTCTGATCGAGACAGTTGATTCACGTCTAACTTCTAGAGGTCGCTTCAGGACGCATTGGGAACCGACCTGGACATGAGTACAGCTTATCATCCTCAGACTGATGGTCAGAGTGAAAGGACCATCCAAACATTAGAGGACATGCTGAGAGCCTGTGTGATTGACTTCGGGAACGGCTGGGATAGGCATTTGCCTTTAGCCGAGTTTTCCTATAACAACAGCTATCACACAAGCATTAAGGCTGCACCGTATAAGGCGCTTTATGGTCGTAAGTGCACATCACCAATGTGTTGGGCTGTGGTCAGAGAAAGCCAAATTACCGGACCAGACATAGTCCACGAGACTACTGAGAAGATCGTGCAGATCAAGAGCCGAATGCAAGCGGCTCGTGATCGTCAAAAGAGCTATGCTGACAAGAGGCGAAAACCCCTTGAGTTCCAAGTAGGTGACAAAGTGATGTTAAAGGTCTCGCCATGGAAAGGCGTGATAAGATTTGGCAAGCGTGGTAAGCTGAACCCTCGCTATATTGGACCTTTCGAAATTCTTGCCAGGATCGGGCCGGTAGCCTACCGACTCGAACTGCTATTTGAGCTCAGCGCTGTGCATGATGTTTTTCATGTCAGCAACTTGAAAAAGTGTTTATCTGATGATAACGCCGTCATTCCTTTGGATGAGATTCAGCTTGACGAGAAACTAAATTTCACCGAGGAGCCGATTGAAATCATGGACCGGGAAGTTAAACGACTAAAGCAGAGTCGTATCCCAATTGTGAAGGTCCGTTGGAACTCTCGCAGAGGCCCCGAGTACACCTGGGAGCGAGAGGATGAAATCAAGCAAAAATATCCTCATCTCTTTTCGAACCCAACGAGTAACGTAAATTGAAATCCGGGACGGATTTCCCGATTAGCTGGGGAGACTGTGACAAATGGTAATTTTCACGTTGTTAATTAATAATAAATGGTTAATTATTATTTTTAAGCTGAGCATTTCTATGCGCGTTTGCATGTTTCTGAGCATTTTTGGGAGCTGTCCCGCATACTGTAGCTTACAGTCACTGCAGAAAAAGTTTATTTTTGTTAGTAAGCGTAAATTATTCTATTTCTGATAGTTACTGACAAGTTTCGTAATTAACTGAGAGCTTTCTCACATTTTACTGAAAAGCAACCGCACACGCGTACCGACAGCACAGTATATATGGTAGCAGTCAAATAAATATATTTTTGAGTCAGTAATAATATTTTATTACATTTCTGACAAAAACGTGGATAAAAACTTTATTTTACGTATACGTATCCAAAAACGTCAAACCGGGACTTTACGGTAACGTTTAAGCTCAAACCGACACACGATACACCAACGAGGAGTAAAAATATTTTCCCTCCCCCTCTAATTTGTCCATAACCGGCCACTAGTAAAAACTCCCCCACTATATGACAAATTCTTACCACTAACTCAATTTTAATCTTATAAATATAAGTCATTACCTTAAATGTTAAACACACCAAATACTCTTATCCATTTTACTCTCACCCAACTCCCTAGATCATTTTTCTTTCAAAACTCGCGGCATACACTTAAATCTCAAGATCCATAAATTTTTGTTGAAGTTCAAGATAATTGGGGTGTATATTCAAGAGTTTCAGGTTAATTAGAATGTGTTTTGGGCAAATTTGGTGAAGTTTGGGTTGTTCTTGGTTCATCCTAGCTCACGTTAAAACTCAAACATTGTAAGGAAACATCAAAACTTTTCTAATCTTGTTGATTTCATGTTCATTTGATGTCTAATGATGTTACAAAGTGTTAAATGTGTATATTTTGTTAAACTGAAAAAGCTAGGGCTTGTTATTTATTAATATGGTGCTCGAAATTTTTAGAGTTTATGTACAAATTAGAGTATTTCTTGCTTGTGTGGTAAATCTTGTTGTATATGGTACTAGTTTGATGATACAAATGTGATTAGTGTTAATTACGCGAGATTAAGTCAATATATACACTTATGTGAGTATATACATGGATCGGCCATAATAAAATTACAAAACTATTGGGGTTTTAAAAAACATAAAATTTTAGCTCAAGTGGTGAAATGGTGGAATTAATGCTTAAAAGTTTATTTTGAATAGCTTATTGAATAAGCCACAACTAATTGTTTTTAGCTTATAAAAATATGGTTTTGGGTCGTATGGTGTTATATGGGTCGAACCCATTAAATTTTGGTCATGGTTGACTTTTTTGCTTAATGGCTTAATTATAAGTGCTTAATTGATATAATTAAAATTCGTTACGTAACTAATTTAACTAAAAAGGGCCTTGGACTTAAATCAATAATTTTGGGCTTGTGAACTTTCGGTGACAGTTGGGCCAAACCCAACCCAACTCGTCACAGTTGACTTTTTTTTGGCCAAATGTGGTAGCAAATGTGTTAAATTAATTTTTAGCAAACTAACGATATATATACCGTAAATTAAAAAGGCTAAATGGTTTTGGACTAAAATTTGAACTATTGGGCTCATTTAATGATTTTCGGCCCAATGAGTATGTCGGGTGACAAAAATGAGTTTTGAAATATTTTTCGACCAACTATGAATATTTTTACTTAACGATATGATATATATATATAATTAAAACTAGTTTGGACTTGTTTTGAGACGCGAAAGTCTCATAAAGGGTAATAAATGAAATTTTGACCAAATGCTTATAAATGTTAACTTTTGTTGACTTTTGAAGGTATATTGACTAAATGTTGACTTTGTATCAAAATCTATTATTAATAATTAAACGTAACGATAACGATAGTTATAACGATATATATACTTATAACGACCAATATATATATTACGGACAAATTTTGCAAATATAGTTAAAAAAGCAAGTTATTTGAGGAAATTGCAACACATGAGAAAATGGAAACGTTTGGATAAACGAATGGGTCATGCCCAAATTTTTCTAAAATTCCAACACTTAGAGTATTTTTGATAAAAATACTTAAACTTGTTTAAAATTTCTAAATACTTAACAATTATTCCAAATTTCTTATAATAAAAATTATATTATAAATAATAAACAATATTTATAATATAATATTCCTCCACTAACACTATTATTTTATTAATTTCTCAAAATCTATTTAATTAATTATAACCCTAATTAATTAAATACATAATTTTTAAACTTAACCTAATATATATGTATGATAATATATATATATATATATATATATATATATATATATATATATATATATATATATATATATATATATATATATATATATATATATATATATATATATATATATATATATATATGTGTGTGTGTGTATATTTTTGATAAAAATACTTAAACTTGTTTAAAATTTCTAAATACTTAACAATTATTCCAAATTTCTTATAATAAAAATTATATTATAAATAATAAACAATATTTATAATATAATATTCCTCTACTAACACTATTATTTTATTAATTTCTCAAAATCTATTTAATTAATTATAACCCTAATTAATTAAATACATAATTTTTAAACTTAACCTAATATATATGTATGATAATATATATATATATATATATATATATATATATATATATATATATATTACTTGCGAAATTTAACGATGAATATTAAGACGGATGTTCCGTCACACGTATTCCCACCGTACACTTTCACCATGAGCCACCACCAAGAGTTACATACAATAAATCATTTTGAAATATACTTTACCACACAACAAGCAAAAAATACACGAGCACTGGTCACACGTAAACTTTTCAAATAAAGTAATAACATATAAGACACGAATATTTCGCAAAGACTTACCATACTGATTTAGGTTGCGTGTCGGAGCGGTTGCACCATTTTTGTTGATTGATTAGCAGGTTGCTATTGTTTTAAGGTGAGTTTATAGACCCATATTTTTATACGTTTTGTTTATTAAAACTTGGGGTGAGAAACATGGAAAACTGTTTTCATGGACCAAAAATGGATTTTGTTTTTATACACACTTGTATGCAGAAACCTAAGTTTAGCTGAATCCCATTGCGCCCAACATCATCAACCGTCAATTCCCACTAGGAAACCCTATGATATAAATATATCTATTGGGGATGACACCCCCGTTCGGTTGGCTCGACATAGTCAATGCGAACGTATACCATATGAAATTAGTCTGAGTGTCTGGGGATTAACACTCGCGGGCACCCTTTTATTTGCTAATGCCAGCTTGGCATGCTGCTTTGTCTAGTTCGGTTAGATGAGGCTTAGTGTTTGCATAGCGGGATAGTGTGTTATTGCTGAATTGTTTGCTGAATATTGTTTTGGTCCATGTGTGCTTATTTACTTTAGACCTATGAACTCACCAGCGTTAGCTGACTTTTAGCATGTTTTCTCAGGAAACTGAGGTGTGTTTACTGAAGGCGGGGCATGGCGATGGTCATAATAATTGATGAAAATGTTTTTATTGTTGTGTAACTCTGAAATTTGGGACCGCTTTGTTAAATGGGCTACATTTTATTTGAAATGAATTTTATGTAAGACAAGATGACTTTGAAAATGTAATGCATTTTAAAATGGATTTTTAATCCGTTCTCTAGATCTTGTGTTGTGATTATCGATTTTGTAGCACCCAAAGTGCATGCTTCCGCAATAATCTGATTTTGGGGGTGTTACATGGGTGCAAATAAATATGGTTGCGCAATAGCAAGTATGCTATCACGCTATCCAATAATTTCCCTGGCAAGGTATGGGTTCAGACTTTCTATTATATATATAGAGTAAAAGGCGCGAAACAATAGTGTCCAAAACAATGGGACACTTAGTTGTGTTTCTCCCATCAGTTTGTCTCTGATTCAGAGAACAGTCAATCATTATAAGCCATTATTATCCTGGAACAAACCAACCCACCAAAACTTCCATGGGAATGATGTCAGTTTGAAAAGAACAAAGATCACAAAGAAAAGCTTCTGGTTGAATCTTTCAATGGGAAAAACTATAAGAAAAGATAGATAACTTCATAAGGAAAAAAAAACATTGCAACCCTCATTTAATGTATCACAACACCTGGAGGCTGAAGAACAGATATAGCTGCTATGGTACACAATGTTGGTTAACAGAAAGAAACACGGTTGCATAATTATGCCATCCAGTGTTTCGATCTGTAACTTGGCTCTCCATTATAGCAGTGTTGGTCTTTTGATTTGTACAGTAGATCATTAGGCTCAGATTTGTATTTGGAAAAAGGGTAAAAAAAAAGCCTGAATTCAACCATGGCTGCAAATAAAATCGGTTCAGACTTCCTATTACCAATATCATTTGATTCAGAGAACAGGTAATCATCATAGCCCATTAATATCATGTAAAAAATAGAGTCCATTAAAAAATTGAACTAACAAAACGATACAATACATAATTAGGGTCACATTTGTAACTGGAAAAAAAGAAAAAAAAAAAAAATGAATTCCACCATGGCTGCAGATAAAAGCGGTTGCATAATAGCAAGTATGCTATCACGCCATCCGATATTTGCCCTGCCAAGATACGGTTCCAGACTTCCTATTACCGATAATATTTGATTCAAAGGTCAGGTAATCATCATAGATCATTAGTATCGTGCAATGAACCAACCCACGAAAAAAAACACAGGATAAATGCAAACGATACTAATTAATTAATAATATATATATATATACACTAAAAGGTAGGAAATAGTAAGTGAAAAAGCAATGGGTGCTTAGTTGTGCTTCTCCCATTGGTTTCTATCTCCTTAGTGGGATACTTGGCTAACAATCCAGCAAACATACATGAATGACAATATTGAACCTCAGAACATTATACTTATCACGGTCAAAAGAATCCTGCCTAAAACATAGTGGATAAAAGCAGGGCGAAACCTCACACACATAAAACACCCCCAATCTAATATAAAAAAAGAGTTCATCGCACTTTAACATCGTTCCACCTAGCGTAGCAACACAACACAATCAAGAAAAACCCCAAATAAAGAAAACCCTAATTTCACATAAAAATAATATATACATATAATACTCTGCCATCATCCCACTTAGCGCAGCAAGACAACACAATCAAGAAAATGGCCAAATAAAGAAAACCCTAATTTGACATAAAAATTATATAAACCATAATTTGACATAAAAAAACAATCCAACACCTAATTGTGCCTCAATTAGTCGGTGTAATAGAGTTGATAATATATCCTTTCAAATGAAGAAAATCCCCAAATTAAGAAAACCCTAATTTCACATGAAAACTAAAATCAAAACAAATCTGAATTAAATGATGTCTTAACACAAATTTAATCATAATCAAGCATAAAGAGGTAAAAAATCATACATATATAAACCCGGCACACCAAATTTCATTCCGATCAAATCCCCAAATTAAGAAAACCCTAATTTCACATGAAAACTAAAATCAAAACAGATCTAAATTAAATGATGACTTAACACAAACTAAATTGTAATCAAGCATAAAGAGGTCAAAAATCGTACATATACAAAGCCCAAAATTAACAAACCCTAACCGGTTAATAAAAAGAATAAACAAAACATGCACAACAATACATTGGACCTGAGTATATGCCTTATGTTTTTGATTTATTTTTTGTGTGTGCAGGATGATGACAGATTCAAGAGAACAAATATGAAGATTAGAATACGATTAATAACTAAAGGAGGAAAAAGAACTAAAGGGGAAAAAAAGGGGATATACCTGCTATAGTGAAGGAGATAAGATATGTAGATCATGCTACAGTAGGTAAATAGTAGAAAATAGTTGTCACAACAGTGTGTTGAACACGAAATACCCAATGTATAAATGCCAATTATCCCAATAAGGAGATACAAACCAATGGGAGAAGCACAACTAACCACCCATTGCTTTTGCACTTACTATTTCCTACCTTTTAGTATATATATATATATGTATATATATATATATATATATATATATATATATATATATATATATATATATATATATATATATATAATATGATGTAATTATAGAATCGTTAGGCGTACTTGGGAAATTTTTGATTGATTAGTTCTCTAAAGGGTTTTGTTTAATTTTGATAATTTTGTGTAATTGATTAGAATAAGATTTTTAGGGCTTTTGGTTTTGGGTGTTTGGGATAAAGATTTGGTTTTTAGTGTTTATGTGATCGGTTATGAATTGGGATTTGTTAGATTGGAATGAATTGAGGTTTTTAGTGGAAAGATTTGATTTTTAGGTTTTCGGAAATGGATAATAATTCGGATTATTCGCAGAATAGGAAGTATTTGGGTGTGAATTAGACTGGGAAAGGTATTAGGAAAAGCCCTTTGCATCCGAATGGGAGATCCACCAACATGTATTTGAAAACAATGCTGGAATTGCTATTGTATGCAATTCTAATGCATGTTACAGCATTGAACGATGACATGCCCATGTTACTATTTCCATTTAGATTAAGTTTGTAGCTATGATTGTAATGGTCTGTTTCTTATTTTTGTAGCTTCTCGGAAGGAGTAGTGGATTTCAGGCGGCATCAACTCATGGCCCGTACACGAAAGGGCTTTGGCTATGGAGTACCCCTTTAAGTAGAACCGCTCTTGATGGAACGGAGTACAATCTTTTACTTATAGACAGTGAAGGAATCGTTGCTTATGATTAAATGGTTAGCTTGACTTGCAAACATCTACCTCAAATATATTCTTTTAATTCCTGTAAGTTAACCATCTTATTTTATAGGCAACATACAGGACACAGATCTTACGTCTAGCTATACTTTTATCAAGCATGTTCATTTACAATCAGGTAAGAGATTTTTATTGTCTTATCTTATCATTCTATGCATAGGTGTCTCAACGTTCATGTCTTTATTCTATCAGATGGGTGGTAAATATGAGGCTGCAATTGATCGCCTCTCGCTTGTAACTGAAATAACAAAGCATATTCGTGTCAAAGCCTCAACCACACGTTCTGAGCTTGGACAGTTCTCCCCAATCTTTGTCTGGCTTCTAAGGGTATGTACTTTCTGCTTCCTTTTTACTTATTTAGAGTTTCTGGGATTACTGATACATGAAATCCCGATAGTTAGTTCTTAGCATTTGTGTACAGTGATGTTGATAATAGTTAGTCTATGATATTTTTGGGGGTCTAATAATCATTTCCTTATTTGCAACAATAAAATTTTGGTTAAAGAAATAATAGTTATCCCTAACAGGCATCTCACAACACTGTCCCAAGAGCACCATGTTGCGAGAAGGAAGGTGTAAAGAGAGGGAGGTGGACTTCTGAAGAAGATGAAACATTGATCAAATATATTGAAGCCAATGGTGAGGGTTCTTGGAGGACTTTTACCCAAGAATGCAGGTATTATGCCCAAATTATCATTCATGCTATTGATCATGTATGTTTTGTTTTTAGGAAAGGAAACATAAAAGATAATGAGGATATCTGCAATGTTATCCTTTTCCTCCAATAAAAGTGTCTAATATCTACTTTGTTTCATGAACATGAAATTTCTCCAACATGAAATAACCCTGACCTATCTGAAAACAAAGAAACGTGTTTTACTGAATCTGTAACTCTTTATAAATATGGCAAAAAAAATCGCAGGAACCATTTTATATTTCATTAAAGAAATATAGTGTATTAGTAATTTGGTCAGCGGATTACCTGTTGCCATCAATCCTTGATTGTTTAGGTGCTTATTTAAAGTGGTAGACTTTGATCTTAGCTTTACATTTCTTCTTGCGTCTCTTGGAAGCGATCCTGAACCATCAACCTGCTTTTCAAGCCCAAAGCAATAATTCTTTATGAAACAAAAACATTTTTTTAATCTGTGCAATTTTATTCAGTTATGGACATACCTGGATCCATATTTGCATCGAAATTGCAACTCATATTTCTCTACAGCTCAAATTGTGAAGAAGTTGATATCCCAAACATATTTCTAGTAGGGGAACAAAATAAGGTTGATAAATATTACATACCTGAGTTTGTCCTACAGAAGATACTTGTTGCAAACAATGGGCAAAAGCAACATAACTTTTCACAGATGCAAATGGTTTAGCAACAACTACTTCTGGAGCGTTATCTTCCTATGTCGAAAGAACCAATTTTACATTTACTCGTTCATTTTAGTGAAAAATTTAGTAAAAATAAAGTCATCTAATGATCTAAAAATTTGACAATCAAAATTGACACTTTGGATAGAGGTGGCGACATAGGTTCCAAGAACCGCTAGTGACCTTTGATTTGAGTCTCTTCCTAATCTATTTTCATCCATATATTTAAGGAAATCTGTCATTCTATCTCTGTATCTTTCTGTTTTTGATCCTTTCACAATTAACGCTGTCATGTTACCGATTAAATAAGCACCAAGAATCATGTCAAATGAGACATAAATCATAACAAATATCATCTCTCTAAAATTGACTGCATGGATGTCACCATAACCTGTAGAAGAAGGTTCACAATAATTTAGCATTACGATTAACTATATGTTATAACAATTAAGTGCAAAGAGGTTCCAGGAACCGCTAGTGATCTTTGATTTGAGTCTCTTCCTAATCTATTTATGTCCATATATTTAAGGAAATCTGTCATTCTATCTATGTATCTTTCTGTTTTTGATCCTTTCACAATTAACGCTGTCATGTTACCGATCAAATAAGCACGAAGAATCATGACAAATGAGACATAAATCATAACAAATATCATCTCTCTCAAATTGACTGCATGGATGTCACCATAACCTTTAGAAGAAGGTTCACAGTAATTTAGCATTCCGATTAACTATATGTTATAACGATTAAATGCAAATGTCCAGGAACTTACCGACTGTTGCCATAGTTACAATTGTGAAATATAATGATGTTATATAGCGGTTCCAAAGATCAATCTCTCTGAAATTTGAGTAGCTATAATCACCAAGTTTTAGGCTTCCAATCCATGTGTGTTCTTTTGAAGCTGGTAAGGTTGTGGCCAAATTGTGAATATCATGGAATATGGGTAAAATGAACACCAAGACACTTTTACGGAAGAAAATAGAGATAGGTTTCATGAATTTAGAGAAAGAGCAACTTCATTTATTTTTAGTAGAAGGGCTATTTATCTTATTTAATTTTGTTTACTTTTAGATAATTACTTCTATTGCAGCATTATGAAATTGTTTATCTGAAAGTTATTTTTTTAAGCCCTATTTATAACAAACCGTAATTTTTCTGGTCCTTACTTAACTTTAAAACTCAAAATATTTTATTTTTGAGGTTACATATTTCTCTTGCGTATAACTCTTAACTAAATGATGAAGCGAAAAGTGTACCGCTTTTAGGGGGTCATTTAAGCCCTAAATCGTATTTATTTGATCAAATATTGCCCTAAATCGTTCCTTTTGTCATTTTAGGTACTTTGGAGAAGAAATCTGGAAAAGGAAGCATTTTGGACGTTTTTGGAGCATAAAAGTGAAGAAAACGACAAAGTCTCAAAAATCTGCTAGAAAGTACCTGTGACGGCGTCAAGCCCCAATGTGACGCCGTCAACCCTTGATAAGCCAGAGAGGATTTTGGAAGATTAAAGGGGGACGGCGTCAAGAAGGCCATCAAGAAACCCTAACCGCGGCGAGGTGACGGCGTCACGACCCAAAGGGTGACGCCGTCAGATCTGTTTTCCTATATATACTTTCATAATTTTTAGTCATTAGTGTGCAACTTTGTGAGGAGAAACCCTAAGACGATTTTTCTGCCATTTTTAAGGGTTTTATACCCTTGGATCTCCCATGTTCAATTGAAGATAAGTAATCAATTAATCATTCAATATGTCTATGTGTTGTTTGATTATATCTTGTTCTTGTCTTTTATTTAACATGCTAGGCTAGATTTATCTTGTGTTTTCTTAGATCTAATGAAACCTAACTATTGATTATTGGTTGGTTGGTGTGTTATTAATTGTATTGGATGATTGTTTATCGATGTTAGGCTTAAGAAAACTGGCTAACCTCCTATACGGTAACTTGCTTGAACGTCTTAAGAAACATGAACCAATGCGTACTAAGGTTTTTATGGTTGTATTTAATGCATGAGCGAATTCTAGTGATCCCATGTTAGGAGCTTCTTAGCCGGCTCGACATAGGAGTGAAGTAGGAGCTTATAGAGTTGGGGAAGTACGTACGCCACCCCACGATTGGTATTAAGGAATACACCCGTCATCCACGCAATTAATACACACTAATCAACCGGTAAAAGATAGTTAGGGAGTAAGAAAATCTAAGTAAACACATTTCTCTCCATATAAGTTCCACAACCTTTTCATTTTCAGTCATTTTATTTTGTTTGCAATTGTAGTTATTTGGGTTAGTTGACTAGCAACTAATTCCGCCCACTCCTTCAAATTCGAGATTTTACTTGCTTTCATAAAAATATAAAAATACAAAAAGAATCTTCCCTCACCCTTAGACCTATTAGAGTAGTTTTTCAATCCTAACGACACTATTCCCCTAGAGAACGATCAATCCCCCGGTACTTGCCACTTCACTATACTACATCGGTCAGGTACACTGCCTGGTGGGGATTGCAAGCCTCTTGAGATCCCTCGAGAGGTAAAACCTGTTGTAAGGTCGCAAAACCACGCATCACTAAACTGTATGAACTGAGAGAACAAGCCCACTCGCGTACTGACACCCAATTAGTTATGGCTTTGGTCTAACAAATTCTTATATGAGTCAAAAATATTGTTTTCATACCAATATTATTAGATACTCTCAATATTGTATGTTACGTGTTTTAAATTGAAAACAACAAGACACGGGTTACACTCCTTAAAAATCATTAAATGATTAATAGGCTTTACCAATTATTCAACTAGATAAACTCACCTCAACATGGGCTACCACTATACGAATTTATAAGCCCAACACGTGTTACAATTATTTTGAAGTCTGTTAATAAAAGAACGAACAAACACATCTCATAATTTATTCTCAATCACACCATAAATTATATAGGTAACACATTTCATTTTTTTTAAACTATAATCTAACTCATAACCCTTTTTTTTTCATCACCAACTTCTTTCTACCTTATGCTATTCGACTGGTAGACCAAGATACACACACATATTTTTTATCTTGCAAGTCTCACATCACAAGTACAAGAGTCATGTCTTGCCTCCCACTCACCACTATTATCCAAAGTATAAACACGAAACCTATCATGTAGTCAACTTGCATGGATTTCATCAAGATGCTTTTCTTTTCCTTGTGTTCTATGACAACCGAATCATGGTAAGATTTTAGAGAGCAAACGTCAACTAGCATGAGAATCACCCACTTCTTTCCACACTCTTACAATTCGACAGTAAACAAGGACGATTTAGGGTATACTTTACCTTCTAGCATCGTAAAACTTCTCTATTTAAGCCACTCTAAATCAAAAACACTCTCCACCACAAAAACACAATCACAACACACAAGCAAATCTCACTTACTCATTCTCTTTATCTACTGCCGATAAAGAAGGAAGAAAAGAAGAAACTTTAGGAAACCATACAAGTCATGCAAGGAGTTTGCTAGGGTTTTAGTTTGAGTGCAAGTTCAATGCTCGGGTTTTCTTGACCATTTGGATTCTCGTAGTCACGTTCCATTCAAACCTCGTCACCACCTTCTTGGTGTTGTAAGTGTTACTTCTATTTCATTTCTAACTCATCATCATGTACTCACTTTAACCATGCATGCATAAATACTTCAAGATGGGATGCTAACAAAGGAGAGTTTGGAAATGAAATAAAGTCGAACATCAAATACGTTTTCCATGCATGCACATATTGTATATACTAATGTAAAACCAATAAAAATCCTACGCATGCATGTATATATATATATATATATATATATATATATATATATATATATATATATATATATATATATATTGCACAACCTCAGTAGCTCACTAGAAAAAAAGAAATGAATCTTAGTCGAATGTTAAACATGAAATCCCATGCAATCTTATTGTGTCGAAAAGAAAATGTATAAAACTAAACCCACTTGAGTTTCTCGTATATTCGAACAAGATACGAGTATAACACCATCGAACCTTTGGCTCAATGGTTGTGTCCTTGGTACACAAAACGAATGTCCCAGTTTCGAACCCTACAGTGATAGCATGAATACACATTTTTTTTCTTTGTTTTTGTTACTGCCTTGTGTCTCTTTTCTACTAAAACCAAACGAACCCATGTTGGGCTTGCAAGCCCAAGATCAAATCCTATATATTTAAACCCACTCGGCAACAGTTGGGCCTTAAAGCCCGTTCGACTCCTATAAATTATTTTAGAAATAAGCTGTTGATCATAAGCTCATAATAAGCTCTTTAAAGTCGAATGAATAAAAAGGAGAGATAATTTTATGATTTATGAATTTTGGACTAAAATTGCAAATTTTGCGAAATATGGGCTAAAAGTGTCAATATTGGAAAAGTAGTGGTTCAAAACAGAAATTATGAACTTTGAAATAAAACCGAGGGCTAAAACTGTAAATGACAAAAAGTTGAGGTAAAAGGTGTAAATTGCATGTTTTGGACTAAAATAGTGAATATTTTGAACCTAGGGTTAAAAGTGTAACTTCTATATAAATTAAGGGTGAGATTTGTAAACTTTATAATATTATCAAAAACTTATATTTACAACTAATCATGTCAAGGTTTCGTTCTATATAAATACAACAATATCGAATTTTATATATATATATATATATATATATATATATATATATATATATATATATATATATATATATTACATATATTATATATAACAGGATGCGTACGACGTCATCAAATGCCAATTGATGAATAAGCAGGCTGATTGCCCAGTAAGCAGGCTAATTGCCCGGTAATCATGGCTTAATTCCACCTAAGCAATTTTTTGATATAGATAAAATCGGAATTTATTTGTGTAAAAAATGTACATTAATGGATTTGAACTTGGGTTGTTTATAAGGTTTACATGTATGTTAACGTTACCATTAGACCAAATTATTTTTTGAGGTATATCATCTAAAACATTAAATATAATCTTCTTCTTGAATGTGTATACCGAATTTTTTAAAAGATATATTTATTTTATAGAATATATAATTTGGAGGTTTGAGATATATCATCCAAAACTTTAAATATAATCGGATATGTATTCCGAATTTTTTTAAAAGATATGTTTAATTTATAGAAGATATAATTTGAAAGATATGTTTAGAATGTATTTTGTATAAATCTTTTGTTCCTGTATTTAAGATAAGTGTTTATCAAAAAAAAAATTTTCTGTCATAAACCTAATTTGACACTATATATAGATCATAATATAACGTTTCTTCTCAAGTCAAAAATCACAAAGCTATATTCATAAAAATATATCACATTATGCACGGTCAAAGACACTCTGCAAGGCTTGCAAGAGGATCTGAGAAGAAAAGCACATATACCCCTTCAGAAGGTATGTTTTTAACTGATAATTTATTCATTGGCTTGTTATATTCTTATTAATATTGTTGTATAATTAATCTAATATTTTATTACATAATCATTTTTTAACAAATAATTTATTCGTAGTGTTGTTATATTCTTATTGATGTTGTTGTAGAATTAATCTAATGTTTTATTGCATAATCGTTTTTAATTGACTATAGTTGTTGAAGCAAACAAGAATAATACCATGCGGAAGAAAAATTCTAAAACCCCTTCACAAGGTATTTTGTTGTTATATAGGTTTACATACATCGTACGTTAATTTGTTTTATTTTACCATGTAAGTTTATGATTATGTAGCAGGCAATCCTCCACAACATGATTCTGATACAGCAGGCAGAAGAACTGGCAACCATGTTTCAGATGTTGTTACACGATCAACAGGTTTTAGCTTCATTAATGTTTTATTTACAAACATTATACATTGTGTTTGTAATGTGTTGGTTAATTTATACCTTCTGAATCAGTATCGAATTGTTATATATGTTTACATGTATTGTGCATTAATCTTGATAATTTTACCATGCGTGTTTATGCTTCTGTAACAGGTAAACATCCACAGGGGGTAACCATGATTGAAAGTGAAAGACGAGGCATAATATCTGGGCACAATGTTTCTGATGGTGTTACAAAATCAATAGGTAGTAACTTTGTTAATGTTTTATTTATGTACATTATTCATGGTGTTTATACTATGTTACTTTATTTATAAATTCTAAATCAGCAGCAAATATAAGTTTCATTCAGCAATTTTCCTCTTCTGAATTGGAAAATTCCATATTTGAAAGTGATACACCTAGTAGAAGATCTAGAGTAGCTGTTTCTAATGTTGTTACCCAATCTAAATGTAGTATGTTTAATAACGTTTTATTTGAAACAATAATACATTGTATTTATATATTGTTAATTATTTCAGCATCTAAACCACCTGCAAAGGGAATATTTGGATAGGGCTCATCATCTTTTGAGTCACAACCACTCCATGAGGGTAACATGTTTCTAAACTATTTGTTTTCATATTATAAATTGTGCTTATAATATATTGATTAATTATGTTTGTATATTCTAAATTGTGGTAAATCTATATCCATTAAATAATAGGATCTGGTCGAGCATTGAAAAGAAAATCTAGGAGTCAATCAACCTGTTTTGAAACACATTCCACATATGAAAATTCTGAGATTGATTCTTCCAACTTTGAGTTTCAGTCAGGTATGAATATTTGTTTCAAAAACCCCAATCTTTTATTATTATATGTTATACAACAATTTGTTTTATGATTGTTGCTAGGGACAACAACCTTAAATGTTGAATCTAAAAGGTTGGCCTACATTAGAAATCAACAAAAAGATTTAAGATAGCAAACAACATCTTCGGTTGCACCTTCACGTAGGAACAAAAAAACTGTGATGCACACATCGTCTTATGGAAATTTTACAACAGGTTTTGTATTAACATTATGAACAATGTCTATTTTGAATTATTTAGTTTCTATATATTACATGGTCATAATATCTTTGTGTATTTGTAGGAGGGAATTCTCATCCAAGGAACAACAATAGAAGGAGTGTGTCCACTGTTAAAAGTTCTACAACAGGTTTATTTAAAATGGTTGATTCATTATACATTGTGATTTTAATAGAGTACAAAAAATAACCTATTTTTGATTTTTTTATGTTTAGTAATGGGAGAGCGAACAATTACTCTCATTAAAGATGTCAGTCCAATGAATGTAAACATGTGCATTAAAGGGAGGTGCATCTCCGTATGGCATTCACACAAACTTAATAAAGAACACGATCCTTACAGTCTTGATTGCGTTTTCCAAGATGAAGAGGTAACTTAAATTAAGTTAATAATTATTTATATTCGTATATATTTATTATATTCGTATATATTTATTAGATATATCATTAATATTTGAATTGTATATACAGTCAAACCGTATTCAGATTTATGTCAAAAAGGAGTTTATGTTTAAATTTGAGCCTCTTTTACAAGAGGATCAATGTTACATAATCTCTAATTTTGGAGTAGCGGAAAATGCTGGAAGGTTACCTTTGTTACCAAACCAGTGGAAAATATCTTTTTATAAAGGAACCGAAGTTACCCGGATTGATCACATCGATGACAACTTTGTTGGGTTCATTAATGAGCCATTCTTGAGTATTCTGGATACAGATAATGAGTACCATGAACATGATTGTGTTGGTATGTGTTTTTATAAAAAGTATAGACAACATTTGACATTATTGAAATGTTTTTTTGCAGACTTTTATAACAAATTTTTTTCAGATATTGTTGGTACAATCGTAGCTATTGGAAAAATAGTGACAATGAATAGTGGTGGTGGTCCTAAGATACGTAGGACAATTGTCGTTGAAGACGCCGAGTAACTATATTTTATACATTTTCATTTATTTAAAATAGTGTATATAAAATAGTATTCAACTGTAATCATATATTGATTATACACTATGCTATGCAGATCTTTAAGACTTGATTGTACGTTTTGGGACAATTGGGCGATAATGTGGAATGACTACGACAACAAGCGTGATGAGCTTGGTCATATAGACATCCTCTTGATGTTGGGAAAAGTGTAATATTGGGATAGTAAGTTTTATGGATGTGTATTAAAATTTTGGTCACAAAAGTAAGATTTTTAATTCATACTAATAGTTTTTTAAATTGTCTCTCTTTGTTGTGCAACACAGATAAGCCGTCAATACATAACGCTTTGTTTGGCACAAGAATATTTATAAATAGAGATGTGCCACAATTGTTGGCTTTCCGGAAAAGGTAATTACATTGATGTTGTGCTATATGTGTTTTATTTTTGAACTAAATACATGTTAAATTTATTAGGAAACTTATTTATACATGTCACAGATATGAAGAGCAGGAGGGATATAATGAAGGCGAATTCAGAATTGAAGATTATTCAATTGATGGCCGTGTTGTTACGCCTGCGGAGTTCATGCACGGCTGTGTAAAGAGAGTAGTTGGAATGATTCGAACCATTAAACCGGTCAGGTAAAATTTATTATTCTAAATATAATATAAATTTTATTGTATCACTGATTAAAACCACATTAGTAATGTTTATACATGGTTTTGTATTTAAATACAGGAGTCACATTGTGTGGTTTATGCAGCAGTGCATAGTATACAATATGAAAATGGATGGGTTTATACGGGTTGCAAATCATGTAGTACTAGAGTAACACCGATTGTTTCAAAAGGCAATTCAGGCACAAAGAGTAAGAAACAATTGTGGTATTGTAAGAAACATGGAGAAACATATGTGGTTGCTTCTAGGTATGTAAAATAGCCTATATATATATAAGTATTTGAATCTGTCCTTAAACATAGAATAAATAATGCAAAGGTTTAAATACTTTACATTTGATGATAAATATCTTATATTTGTAGGTTCAAAATCATTGTGCGAATATTTGATCATAGTGGTACTACACAAGTCATGATTTTTGACAAGAGTGTGGATAAGATGACAAATATAACAGCATGGGAGATCATGGAAAGAGAAGGCATGAACACAGAAGAGTACTTTCCAGATGCCCTTAATCAAATTATTGGGAGGAAATATCTTTTCAAAGTTTTATTTTCCGAATTCAACAACAACAATAATAGTTATATATATCGAGCGGAAAAGGTGACTGAAGATGTTGATACAATCAACTATTTCAAAAATGGTTTTATAGAAGAACAAGTTTGATTCAATGGTTATTTTAATATATTTAGCAATGGTATATGTTTACAAACAAGTATATACTAATCGTTATGCATGAATCAAAATAGGATGACGATGAGGAAGATCAAGGTTTGGAGTATGACTCTGTGTGTTCAGATGATGAATCAGAAATACAATCTGATGATATGAATGAGGTATTGTGCATTATATTTTTAAATGTCAATAAACACCGTTAAATTTTAACAAACAGTACAATCTAAGCTTTTATTTCTTCTGACAAAATGTAAAGGAACCAACAAATGAGACTATAGTTCCATCCGTAGATACAATAGATGATAGTCCAGCAACGTGCGTTCATGCCACGGGTGATACTCTAATTCATTTTGATGATGCAGACGAGGACCCGATAGGCCATAGTAACGGTGTTCCAGCAACATTGGATGATGAATCACCAACCAATGACCTTAATGAGCAAGAAAAGCATAAAGATAATTGATGTTCATTTCCATTTTTTAATATTTTTGAACAATTTATTCACAATTTGCAAGTTATCATGTTTATGGATATTCCTATTAAGTTTTACTCTTATACTTCCAATCTGCACAAATAAACTTGCTTTTTAAAAAGTAATACATATCGTTTCCAATATTGTATGGTTATTTGTCCTTATTTAATGTTTCAGGATTTTGAGTGATTTTTTTATTTGAACTTTTAATTTTTATTTATAATAATTATAGTAAACGAATAAATTTCCACGTCATATGTAAAGAAAATTGAAAATTTTAAAAATATTATTAAACCTGATAAGGTTTTAAAAAAAAAGGATGTTTCAATGTTAAAAAGAAAACAAGCCGCCGTATAACATTAACATATATTTATCGATATTGACTGTCATATCTAACTTAATCTTATCAATAGTTTAAAATGATAGTTTACAAAATTATATCTTAATAGTTTTAAAAAAGATACATATATCCCATAATAAAATTCAAATTAATTTTAGACCTTTTGACTTCCACTTTTTGTAGTTAAATACCTGTTAATCTTAGTCCATTCCAACTTCCATTCACATTATCAAAAAAATCTGTTGTTCTTAGCACGCATCTTCCATCTTTCAAGAAGCTGAAAATGTCTTCCAACAAGAAGAGAGGAAGGAATGATGACAAAGAAGAAATAACAAATGCGAAGAAACGAAGGTAAACCTACTAATTTTATAACTAATCTGTTTTAAAATGATATTTGTTTTACAAAAAATGATTATGAACAACATGTTAATAACAGATTGAATAATGATGTGGCAAGCGAAGCTAATGAACTGCATGAAAACAAAGGTACGCTAACAGATATTTATTTTCCTGAAATTTGATTTTAAAAAATTTGTGTGTTTTAAAAAAATAATTTTGAATATCCATGCAGATGAACAACAAGGTAGCCCTACTGAGGAAGTAGAAGAAAGTATAGAGTCTATATATGAGTGGATGATTTCCGAGAGATCAGCCATTAAAAAAAGAAAATGGGAGCAAAAGAAAGATGAAGAGGCAAGACAAAGAGAACAAAGGAAAAAATATAAGCCGCTCTTTAGAGGAGTTAGAGCTTTTAGGAAATCAGAAAAAAAAAAAAAAAAAAAAAAAAAAAAAAAAAAAAAAAAAAAGAAGAAAAAACAATGATGTTCCTTTGACTGAAGCAAATGATGAAGATGAAGATCTAGAGATTTATTCTTATGATGAAATGCATTTGTCATTCTCATCAGAAGATATTTAATTTTATGTTAATTTTATTTAGTATGTAATAGCTATTAAATTGTTGTAATAGCAAGTATTTTGTATTTTGTTTAAACTTTTTAATGAAATGAATATTTTATGTTTCAATGTATACAATCTTAAGATATATATAACATAAACACAATTAATAAAAGAACTATTTATTAAATACGTATACTAAACACATATTCATTCCAAAAATTACTCGAATTATAATTAGTAATAGATAAAAATAAGATTATACATATATTTAGGATAAACACCAAAAATAAAAAAAGAATCTTCAAATTTATATTTAAAGCATAATATACAGCATATAAACTCTAAAAATATGTTTAAAATATAAACGTAATCTTTATCTATAATAAAACTATAACAATTAAATACTCGATTTACATTATATGGTCATCTTCAAACTCTATAAATAAAGCCATATATTAACCTATTGAACATATATCTTCAATATTTGATAGCGAAAAATACAAAGAATGTTGTACAGACGATCACACAAGGTACATACTCTTAAGTTAAACATGTTTTATTGACTATCATATAAGCTGAAATCACTTTAATTACTAAAATTTTAGCAGGGTAATCCGAAAATAGAACATGATCTTCCATCTCCAACCAATGTTTCGCTGAATAAGGATATACCAAACATTGTTATATCAGACGATGAAGAGGTACAATAACTAACTTAACTTTTTATTTAAATTATATATGAAACACAATATCTGATTATGTTTAGCATAATTACAGCCTGGACATGCTGATTTGTTCAAAAAGGATGTACCAATTGTTCATATATCAGACAATGAAGAGGTATCCTTAATAACATGTTTGAGTAGTTTCCTTCTCAACTTAGTATCTACATATTTAACAATTATCTTTGGCAAGATTAAATACTTGAACATTCGTTTCAATTTTTAGATTGTTAAAAAAAACGAAACCATAAACACGACGTTTGTAGAAGTTATATCATCAAATGATGAACAGCCACATGCATTTGAAGCACTAAAAAAAATAATGACATCCAAGTAGAAGATAGGATGGTAGGAATTAGCATGAGATTATCATGAATTGTTTTCTCACATTAATATATTATAACTTACAATATGTTTTTATAAACCGTCCATTGTTATATCTGACGATGAAGAGGTATAACTAATAGGGTAAATTCGTATTATGTCAAGCTCATCAATCAGAAAATCTAATTTTCTTTCTAATACTTGCAGGTTGTTCCATCAGATGACGAGGTATTATAACATAAATGTGTTTATTATTATTGACATTTATTTGTGTTAGATTTACAAAATTAAATATAAACATAAGATGTACAGATTTATGCTGCTGGTGTCAATGGTTATCGAACTACTCCAATTTGGAATAAGCAAAAACAAAACAATCCATATGTATACAAAATATCTGATGATGATGTTGATTTACATGATACTGATAATGAGGTATTATATAAAATTTTAATTACGTAGTAATTTGCATTGTAGTAAACATAAAATATTTATTAGTTTTTAATTTTTTATGCACTGTTTAGGTTGTTTGTTTGACACACAACAGTCAAAGATTGTCGAAGGCGAAATCTAAAACAGGTAAAAACATATGCAAGTTTGATTATTATGAATATCAATCTGATAATGAGGTATTTTTATTAAATGTTGGTAATAATTTATTATGTCAAACTCATCAATCAAAAAATCTATATATCATTCTAATACTTGCAGGCTATTCCAGTTACACGTAAACGGTGTAGACCGACTAAAGACAACAAGTTAGTCAGCAACGAACTTTTTGATGTTAGTTCATCAGATGATGAAAAAGCACAAAAAAAAGATGACAATGAAGAGGTATAAAAAATAATTGTAATTCATATTATGTAATACTTATCAATCAGAAAAACTAACTACCTATGTAATAATTTCAGCCTCTACCAATTATACATAAACGCCGTAGACTGACTAAAGACGACAAGTTAGTCAACAACATAATTGTTGATCTGAATTCATCAGACGATGAAAAGACACAAGCAAGCAAAGTTGTAGATCTAACTTCATCTGATGATGAAAAGGCACCATCAACAGTTGTGGAGACTCTGACTGCTAATCATCTTGGGGGGAAAAACCCAATGGTAATAATTTACAATTGAACATTGTATTTTTATAAAACATATATACTGTAAATGTTAGATTTAAGATATTTCAAACAACCCCCATAGTCCAAATAATAGGCTACATCAAACATCCCCGCTAATCCCAGATTATTAAGTTAGCGTATATAATAGGATAAATCAAAAAGTCCGCATAACAGATACTCTGTTAGTGACTACTAACTATGTTTTGGTGTGTAGAACCCCGTTTTCCCATGGGTTCTTACAGATTACGCGTCACAACACTTTGGTCCTTTAAGTCCATTATCTTACCGAGATCCATCAAAGATATCTGATGATGAAGAACCAAATACATTACAAAAGTATATGCCCTATGATGAAGATACGGATGACGAACATGAGAACAACAACAGCGTATCTGAAGAAGGTGTGTAGGTCAATATCAATGATCTTGATGAACCCTTTTATACTATAGAAGATTATAAACCCAAATATACTATCCCTGATGAACTTAACGTTGAAGACTCTTCCACAGGTTGTTTATTGAAAAATAATTGTATAATTATTTGTATTTGTAAATTGTTAAATATTTTTTAAATTAAAAGTTATATTTTACTTATATAATTTTCTACTTGATATTTTCATAGGGGATTCAAAATATACATCCATTGATGAGGCTTATGACAAAGATTATGAGGCTTATGACAGAGAGATTATCCACGAATTTAACATGGTTGACAATGACATGTGGGACGAGATGCCTGATATTGACGAAAAAGTGCACGGTAAAAATATTCACATCAGCAACGCCGACGAAGAAGTATGGGAAATCGATTTAGACGCGTATAGTGTCAGCTATGATTCTAATGACGATGATATAAGCAGCTTTATTAATGACGGCTCCACTGATTATGAAACAACTGGGGATGAATATGATGAACCAGAACAAGATTTCCCATGGCTTATGTTTTTTCATTTTTTTTATTTAATTTCTCTAAATCTATTGTTATTCGATAAGTAATACTTTTTTATTACGAATATTTTTTACAATTTTTAAGATTGGTGAGTCGTTAATTTAGTTCCTGTCAAAACGTTTATCATGATATATGTAGAATGAACATCGTTTTTTTTAAGTTTACATATTTTTATTGTGTAGAAGTATATTTATACTACATGTATGCTGAAATTATTTATACTCCATGTATGCTAAATTCGAAAATAAGAGCATGGTTATTTTTGAATGGTCTAATAAACACCATATATCTTTTTTAATAAATATATAACAAATTCTGGCCCAAGAAAACCAGCCCAGTAATAACCATTCCGAATCAATGAAGAACTATATAATGGGTAAAAGAATAACATCCATCAACATATATTTCTCCCATGGAATCATCAAACCCTAAAACCTTTCAAGATATAAACTCACGTGCGCCTCACACCGATTCAAAGTGCGAAGATCAACTAGTTCCTGAAAAAAAACATGTGACACAACCAAAGATGGAAGATGGAGTACGTGATCGACACAGTAAAGAGCCAAATACTAATGTGGACGATGCATTCAGATTTCTTGCATCAGTTTTTGAAGAAGTTAGACCTTCTCAAAGTAATAAAGGTATCGCAAACAACTTTTCGAATATTTTCTAAATAAATTTATGTTTTCATATTAAGTTTATTAGTCCATGTACTTTTGATTTAATAGATGAGTTAGACGAATCTATTCTCCTCGACTGGCTTAAACTAAATGTTGGAGATCCTCAAGAGTCTCAACAAGTTCTCAATGGCGTTAAGTCAAAGGTCCTAAAAGCATAAGCTATGATTAACGAAATACGCGAGATGGGTCATGAGGTAACTGGTGACTACTTTGTAGATTTAAACTTCTTCAGTGATGAAGATTGAAATTTCATCATCTTATCAGTAATCGTTGTTCACAAGTTTATTTACTTCCAGTTTAAATAATAAATGAATTACTTTGATGTTTCATGATTTCAATCATTTTTGGTTGCTTGATCAATGAACGTTTATGATATAAAATGTATTTCGGCTGTTATCGAATCTTGAATAATTGATAACGTTTATCACTATGAATAAAAAATTTCAATTAACTCATAATTGTGAATCAATATTACTGTTAATACAATAATATTTCACATCATTTATAAAATTATGTATAACGAATTTCCTATAAATTTGTTTATTTTTTTATATATGGTGTTTCACCATTTTAATAAATGCAAATAATTTGATTATTTTATACTTTAAATATATGATATGCGCAAATCATTCCCGAATATAAGATTATATTTAAATCAAATAAGTAAAATTCGTTTCTTACCTATCGAATGCTAATATTTTGTTAAAATATATGCTATTATATAGTAATAGATAACTATGGTATACCGAATTTTGTTTAAATTTAAAATATACTCATTATAGATTATACGACTTTTCACCATCTATAAATGTTGATTCGATCTCAAAAGCAATTACACATCTACAAGCCTTTTTTACTTTTGTTTAACAAAAAAAATTTCTAATAGGGCGTGAGTTTTTTTCCACATCAAAATCGCCAAACAAACGCCCAAGAAGTGTTTCCCCACCAAAAGAACCCTCATCAGATTCAAAAAGAGACAAAGGGGTTGTGAGGTATTTTCTACCAATACGATATATTGCTCAGCTTAGGCGACTAATAGTAGTAATGGAAGCAGGAATCGTAAGCGACGAACAAACAGTATTGGAATGTAAAGAAGCTATTGATCAAAAAAGGAAAAAAATATTAGAGTATCAAGAGAGGATAAACGAGGTTAAGAAACAAGTGGATAATTATAATTGTTTGTAGTTTCTTTCGTATACGATAATATTTCTTAATGTTTTTTCTTTCTTTTTTTGAACATTTAATGTTGGTAGATTTCTGATCATATCCATAGGGTTTTCATAAATTTGACAGTACTAATATCCAATGGTAGCAATACTAACTTATTGTACAAGCAGTACAAACGTCGAGCAGTACTAAAAACTTCGATGTATCAGTAAAAAGAATAGCGAGCAGTACTAATAGAGTATGGCAGTGCTAATCACACGTAGAACAGTATTAACTAAAATGCAGCAGTACTAACATGAACAAGAAGTAGTAATCATGTGCGAGCAGTACTAACCAGCTGTAGCAGTATTAAAAATAGCACAGCAGTAAGAAACTTGAACAACCTCTTTGTTAATCGACTTTCATAGCAGATGAACCCTTTGTTTCTTCGATAATATTAGGTATTGTATTAACCTTTAAACACAATTTATTGCTTTGCATCCAATGTATGTATTAAATAGTTACATATTTTATATTTTTAGTTGTTGAAACGTTACGCAAAAATATAATTGATATGTAAAATATTACCTTTATTTATTTAAATATTTAACACATATGTTAACCACGAAATATAACATAAATAATAATTAGGATACAATTTAAATAAGAAAATGATATTTAATATTTATATTTAAAAGATATATACATAATTTTTTAAAAAAGGTTTAAACTCATCTTTAATGCGTATACATAAACAGATTTATAGGAAATATGAATTTCGAAACAAATCAACTTTCAAATTAAATGTTGTGACTTTCCAATGTAAACATTGTGACTTTTAAATGTCTATAAATACAAAGGCCTGACAAAGAACTTTTATTATCTTCTCACCATTCTAAACTATATTTTACTTTAAAACTTCAATGGCATCATCATCATCAAATGCTGACTCGAAGAAAAATAGACGACCAAGAAACGACTTTATTCCTCCAATGCCAGACAAGTACAAAATTTTCAACATACCCCAGAATATCTGGGATAAATGTCATTCAGGCGAATACGGAACTGAAAGAACATTGATTGATCTTTACAACGGACGTATAAAGCTTCTTGAAGAACAAAACAAGAAAGATGAAGAAATCATATGGGAACGCCAGCAGAAAATTGATGCTCGAAATACAACAATAGCAGACACACAACAAAAAATTGTTGCGGTTTACAAAGATATTGAAAACAGTTTGTGTATTTCTTAGCGTTTCATTTACTTTAAGATCCACGATGTTATTTGAATAGTTGGTTTGTTTATTTGAATAATAAAGGTTACATGTTTTTAATTTTTTTGATTATGCATATTACCAGAACTATTAACTGTGATTGTGAATAACCATGAGGGATGAAAACAGCAATGTATAAAAGCATTCATGTAAATATACCAACATAAAAAATAGTTATGACAAATTATTTTTTTAAAGATATGATTTCGTTTTAAAAAAACGAGTATATCCTAAAAGATTGTTACTAAAATAATTTAGAAATATACTAATCAAACATTGTATAGGAAAAACTGATAAAACAACTTAATTAAAATCATTCATCTTCATGGCATTAGCTTCTTCCTCGCGGGCACCAGCTTTGGCTTGAGCACACAAATCTACCAACAATTCAAGCAATACCCGATGCCTCTCTTGAGTTTTCTTCAAAGCATCAAGCGAGTCCAATGCGACCCCACGAGGTCCTAATGCTTCCATGTCAACCATCAACACTCGGTTCTTCGCCATCACCCTCCTTAGATGCTCACAACAAGCGTGAAGCAATTTTGCACAAGTTGACTCTTCACCTGCCTGCTGGACAAACCACACGCGCATACAATCGTGCAATCTGGACGAGCCAGCAAGATTCATTAGGTCATCCAAAATCTGGAATTGTTCCATTGAAAAAGATTTTCCAATTGATGGTTATCTTTCATTATATATTCTTATATTTAAAGACTAAATCGTATCTAAATATATTTAAACTTTGGCAATTATCTTATACCCTAAATATATGATATGCACAAATCATTCCTGGATATAAGCTTATATTTAAAACAAATGAATAAAATTTTGTTAACATATAAGCTTATATTTTGTTAACATATATGCTATTATATAGTAATAGATAAATATGGTATACCAAATTTTGTTTAAATTTAAAATATATTCATTTTACATTATACAACTTTTCTACAAATTAAACATCTACAACCCTTTTCTACAACCATTTAATACAATATACAACGCAAGCAAATTTACAATAGAGTTGCTGTATTAGTAACATGGCAACTATATCAAATGATTCTGCAATTCCACCAAGAGGAATACCAAAACAAAACCACCAAGAAACAGTCACACACAGAGGCCGACCACCAATATATCCAATCCAAACAGGAATTCAATTAGGTGAAACTACTCAACATGATATTTACAGACTATGTTTGCCTACAATGACAATTATCTAATTATGTTAATGCAATTCCAATTTACGACACATGCCAATAGTTTCAGCATACGGCCAACTCGCACGCCTTCTAAAACAAAACCAACAACATCTGAACGCATAGGCTGACCACCGATATACCCAATCCAAACAGGTAATTAAATTAGTTGAAAGTACACAACATGATATTTACAGACTATGTTTGCGTACAATGACAATTATTTAATTATATTAATGCAATTTCAATTTACGACAGATACCAATAATTTGAGCATACGGCCAACTCGTACGCCTTCTCAAACCAAAACAACAACATCTGAACGCATAGGCCGACCACCGATATACCCAATCCAAACAGGTAATTCAATTTGTTGAAACTACCCAACATGATATTTATAGACTAATTCAATTAGTTGAAACTACCCAACATGATATTTACAGACTATGTTTGCTTACAATGGTAATTATTTAATTATATTAATGCAATTTCAATTTTCGACAGATACAAATAGTTTCAGCATACGGCCAACTCGCACACCTTCTCAAACCAAAACAACAACATCTGGACGCATAGGCCGACCACTGATATACCCAATCCAAACAGGTAATTCAATTAGTTGAAACTACCCAACATGATATTTACACTCTATATTTGCTTACAATGGCAATTATTTAACTATATTAATGCACTTTCAATTTACGACAGATACAAATGATCTCAGCCTACGGCTAACTCGCACGCCTTCTCAAACCAAAACAACAACAGCCAAAGGAATCAACCAACAAACAAGCTGTGAATATCCAACACCAACAAAGAGACCAAGGGGACGTCCATTCAAAGACCCAACCAAAACACGTAATAAAGTGATCATTCCCTCAACAAATAATTAAGAAATATTTTTCTCATTAGCTTTTTATTTATTCACTTTTGTTGCAGCGATACCTAAAGAGCCCACCTATCTTGGAACCATTCAGCCTGGTGTACACATTTTAAAATGCAAATCACAAAGGCTACATGATAAAGTAAAAACACCTACGCAGAAAATACCAAGACGTGAGGGTTTAAATAATACAGCCTCGGCAAACAATCAAGATGCACAAAAAAATATATTTAAAGGCATATCTAATGGTACAGCCATTAGACAAATCCCTATAAAAACAACATTTGGTACCAAAAAAAATACCAGTGTATTTTAAAAAAAAATTATTTGATTCATTATCTGTTTACAGATTATTTTGACCATGAAGATCCTATTTACACATGTCAATCATGCGACGCATTATTATGGCATGCTAAGGCTATGGTGGGATCGACGTCTTCAAGCACAGAGTCGTACTACATATGCTGTGGAAAAGGGAAGGTGAAATTAGGAAATGAAGTTAAGAATCCACCTCAATTGTTGAGACAACTTATGAATGGTGAACATCCAAAAAGCAAGGATTTGGTTGATAACATCAGGCGATACAATTCGATGTTTTCACTCACATCCATGGGTGCAAAGCAGGACACGTCTGTTAACCAAGGATTTGGAGCATATTGTTACAGGATCCAGGGAGAAAATTACCACAGAATGGGAAGTCTGTTGCCAGAGGGCGATAAACCTCCTGTTTTTGCGCAGTTATATATTTACGACACAAAGAATGAAATACAAAATAGAATTAACTGTGTCAGGTATGACAACATTAATTATTATGTTATTTCGTGTATGTTGTTTATACATTCCTTGCATAAACAACAGTATATTAATATAATTATATTCATTTTATACAGCACTATCGACGGCACATCAACATCAAGCAACTATATCATAGACCACCAATTGACTGTTGATTTACGCGACATGCTGGATACCATCAATCCATTAGTTGGTCAGTTCAGAATGGCTGGAGAACGGTTGGTCAGGAGAGATGATGAAAACAAGTTCAAATTACGCCTTATCGGTACAAGAGAACGAGATGGTAGAAATTATAACCTACCTACAGCTGATGAAATTGGAGGTCTCATAGTTGGAGATCTTGACGCAACAACTAATAAAAGAGACATTATTTTACACTTACAAGAAGGAGGTCTTAAAAGAATTAGTGAATTGCACCCGTCATATCTGGCATTACAATACCCATTGTTGTTCCCGTATGCAGAAGATGGTTACTGGACAGATATATACCATGTAGGTATTACTGATCATACACCAACAAACAAGAAAACAAGAGTAACAATGAGGGAGTATTTTGCGTATCGACTGCAAGAAAGGACAGGTGTTTTCTCGATGATACTCAATGCAAGGAGGCTATGCCAACAATTTATTGTTGACGCATACACTATGGTAGAATCCGAGAGGATGTCGTATGTTAAAAACCAACAAAAAGATTTGAGAAGTGAAACATATTCTAAACTTGCAAAATTGGCAGAACAAGAAGATTCTGGGGTCACGTTACGAGGGAAAAAGGTTATATTACCATCGCCATTTACCGGGAGCCCAAGATATATGGTGCAAAATTATTTAGATGCCATGACAATATGCAAGGTTTAAGGATATCCTGACCTGTTTATCACATTTACGTGCAATCCAAATTGGCCAGAAATTGCACGTTTTGTCGCAGATAAGGGATTGAAGTCTGAAGACAGACCTGATGCGATAACCAGAGTCTTTAAACAAAAGCTAGACTGCCTAATGAGAGATTTTAAGGACCGGCATTATTTTGGACATTTGAAAGCAGGTATCATCATCACATCTCTATTAGCAAATACAAATTAATTGCATCAACTATTATTGATTATATACCGTACTTAACATTATCAACTTAATGCAGCTGTTTATACTGTTGAGTTCCAAAAAAGAGGCCTACCACTTGCCTATATATTGCTTTTCTTGGAAGAAAATGATAAAATCAAGAAAACAAGACAAATTGATAGTTTTATTTCAGCAGAAATACCGGATAAAAATAAAGATCCCGAGCTGTATGAAATCGTTACTAATCATATGATGCATGGACCGTGTGGCCCCTGATGCGTGGTTTTGCGACCTTACAACAGGTTTTACCTCTCGAGGGATCTCGAGAAGCTTGCAATCCCCACCAGGCAGTGTACCTGACCGATGTAGTATAGTGAAGTGGCAAGTACCGGGGGATTGATCGTTCTCTAGGGGAATAGTGTCGTTAGGATTGAAAAACTACTCTAATAGGTCTAAGGGTGAAGGAAGATTCTTTTTGTATTTTTATATATTTTATAAAAGCAAGTAAAATCTCGGATTTGAAGGAGTGGGCGGAATTAGTTGCTAGTCAACTAACCCAAATAACTAAAATTGCAAATAAAATAAAATAACTGAAAATAAAATAAAAAGGTGGTGGAACTTATATGGAGAGAAATGTGTTTACTTAGATTTCCTTACTCCCTAACTATCTTTTACCAGTTGATTAGTGTGTATTAATTGCGTGGATGACGGGTGTATTCCTTAATACCAATCGTGGGGTGGCGTACGTACTTCCCCAACTCTACAAGCTCCTACTTCACTCCTATGTCGAGCCGGCTAAGAAGCTCCTAACATGGGATCACTAGAATTCGCTCATGCATTAAATACAACCATAATAACCTTAGTACGCATTGGTTCATGTTTCTTAAGACGTTCAAGCAAGTTACCGTATAGGAGGTTAGCCAGTTTTCTTAAGCCTAACATCGATAAACAATCATCCAATACAATTAATAACACACCAACAACCAATAATCAATAGCTAGGTTTCATTAGATCTAAGCAAACACAAGATAGATCTAGCCTAGCATGTTAAATAAAAGACAAGAACAAGATATAATCAAACAACACATAGACATATTGAATGATTAATTGATTACTTATCTTCAATTGAACATGGGAGATCCAAGGGTATAAAACCCTTAAAAATGGCAGGAAAATCGTCTAGGGTTTCTCCTCACAAAGTTGCACACTAATGACTAAAACTTATGAAAGTATATATAGGAAAACAGATCTGACGGCGGCACGTTATAGAGCTTGACGCCGTCACCTCGCCGCGTTTAGGGTTTCTTGATGGCCTTCTTGACGCCGTCCCCCTTTAATCGTCCAAAATCCTCTCTGGCTTATCAAGGCTTGACGACCTTCTTGACGCCGTCCCCCTTTAATCTTCCAAAATCCTCTCTGGCTTATCAAGGGATGACGGCGTCACATTGGGGCTTGACGCCGTCACAGGTACTTTCCAGCAGATTTTTGAGACTTTGTCGTTTTCTTCACTTTTATGCTCCAAAAACGTCCAAAATGCTTCCTTTTCCAGATTTCATCTCCAAAGTACCTAAAATGACAAAAGGAACGATTTAGGGAAATATTTGATCAAATAAATACGATTTAGGGCTTAAATGACCCCCTAAAAGCGGTTCACTTTTCGCTTCATCAAATACCCTTACACTTGAGATTTTCTTGTCCTCAAGCAAATGCGCTTTTATTCTAATCATAATACAAGTTAGGGGTCATTTAACGCTAATATAAAAGTAATTACAACAAATAGTCATTCCAAATCAATCATAATAAGCACGGAGATTACACACTAGGACCTCATAAGTAGTGTTTAGATACTCACATCTCTCAGGTGTCATAAAAGTATATCTCATAAATGAAAATGAATAATATCTCTCACTACCTGTCATAGCAAATAGATTACCATAGGCTTGGGAAAGGATCAAAAACCTCCTCCACTAGGCGTAAGCACCAAAGATAAACTATCAAAGAGGGCTTTTAAACGGGTTATAACGTTAGGTGTAGGGATATGATAAACACGGTTTTGTTGGAT
This sequence comes from Artemisia tridentata subsp. tridentata, assembly GCA_021014915.2. Taxonomy (NCBI): domain Eukaryota; kingdom Viridiplantae; phylum Streptophyta; class Magnoliopsida; order Asterales; family Asteraceae; genus Artemisia; species Artemisia tridentata. The sequence goes on from CP139508.1 coordinate 142,331,306, forward strand.
AAAGGATATTTTACTGGTGGCGAGTTAAAGATCTTGATTAATTACATGTACAATATGGCGTTGCTAAGCCAAGACTAGACTCGACTTAAGCTAATGAAAGAAATAACAAAAAGATAAAATAAACATAAAATGAAACGGGATGGTAGTCCGTATGTTTTTTTCTTTTTTTTTTTTTTTTTTTTTTTTTTTTTTTTTTGGCATACACTCTTGCCCTACCATCCAAAATAATACATCATAGGGGCCTCGGTTCTCCCCTTACACTTGAACTTTTACATAACTTTACAATTAACTATTCTAATGACTCGAATTAAGATAATCGAAACACTTGGAGTACTTTTTAAAATATTTAGCACATATGGGGGTAATAATGTTGTTCTTCCCCATTACTCCATTACACTAGTACTTTACCCATGAGTCCCAATCGTCCCAAAACAATATGTACAAGGATATGACTCGACTTAGCAACCATGTAATCAATTAGATAATTAACTTGGGGTTTAAACAAATGTTGTCACAATAATGCACTAAAAATGAGTGCATACAAGGTAGGCTAAGGCGATTTGGGTGTACATTTAAGTGGGGTGTAAACAAATTCTTACTTTAAGTAAAATGCTTAAAGTTAGAAACGAAAAGATAGGCTCTGAGGGGTGTACTAGGGGTATCGTGTACTAAAAATGAGTACAACACAAAGGGTGTGGGAGAATTACTTGACCAATGTAGCCAATGTAATTATAACAAAAACACAGGTGTAAAACAATGGGTTAATCCTAATGCCTCTTATCATGTAGTAAATCTAACTACATGAATGTAGTCTCACTTGTGGCCTCGGAATGGTCCTAACGCAAGTTCTAGAATCTAAGTGCTACCAGTACACACATCATAGCATAAATGCTTTTCCTACCAATTCTAGGGGCGAACCTCACATATTTGGGGGTGGAAATTTTTTTTAGTGGTACGGTTTTGTGCTAGTCATATAACTCCTATCCGTGAGACGCTCATTAAGACCGAAGTTTCACTCCTATATGTTGTAAAAAATTTTAAATTTGGCACTAAAATTGCCCTAACAAGTATTTCTCTCAGTTTTATTACACATCTACCATTAAACAAACGAAAAATCAAGCGAAATAGCATTCTCTAAAGTATCGTACTTTACCCCCCCCCCTTACACTTAAGATGAACATTGTCCCCAATGTTCAAATAACAAGATGTAAAAGTAAATAAGGTAAAAGAATGAAATCAAATACTCCCCTGATTCGCTCGGTGGATAAAGGGGTAACATGGTTAGATCTTCTTCCAAGAGAATGTAGAAACTTCAAGACTAAAGCAGCGCCAAAAGCTTGATTCCACATACATCTCCTTGTCCAAACTAACCTGTTAAACCTGAGAAAACAAACACGAAAACCTGCATAACATCGGCGGGATAAATCTGTATAAGGATATAATGCTTGTGGAATGATTATTTTGCAGATTCCTGGAGTTTATAAGTTAGAGATTTAATAAAGCATTTTATGATTCCGTAAGAAAAACAAAACTTTCAAAAATTTCAGAAAATTGAAACCTGACGCCGTCAGGTTGTAAAGCCTGACGCCGTCAGAAATGATCTGACAGAATTCTCATGTTAAGTTTTCGGAAAATTTCTGGAAAAACCTATACCTTACTTCCTGGAAATCCTGCAAAATATCATTATGACTCGATACAAGCATTTGACTCAAACAATTACTAATATGTATGTTAATTTAATATTGTTATGATTCATGTTCATTTGTTCTAATAAACCGATTTGGATTTCCCTTACACTTAACTTTTGCAAAATACCTTTATATGTAGTTAAGACGAAGTTAAAAACAAGATAAAGAATTTTCACAATTTAGTTTCGAACATGAATCAATAATAATAAAAATTAAACATACATACGGAAGCAAATAAAATCAAACAAACAATTAAATAAACACACAAAGCAAATAAAGCTTGGGTTGCCTCCCAAGAAGCGCTTTTCTTTATTAACGAGTCTTGTAGCTAGACTCAAAGTCACGTACATTACGTGATTCCATCATTCATAATGACGTATCCCTGATAGATATAATCCTTGTTATCAGGCTGGTGGTGTCTCAATCGCTCGACATTCGCAGTCACTTCACCTCCTCCCTTGCTGATCAAGCTTACTACCCCGTCCTGATGTAGACTTTTAATTGCGAATGGTCCGTACCACCAGGGACTTGGTTGATCGGTAGGTGCTTTTGTTTCTGAATGCCTTAGGAGCACTGAGTCTCCTTTTGTAAATTCAACTGGGTTATTGGTCTGCTCATCAGCCTCAATATAGCCGTTATTTCCACCCTTACATTCTCTAATCTCATTTTCATTGTAATTCTTAATCCTTGCCTCCCATGCAAGGATTTTCTCTCGAACATTACCACGGATTATATTGGGGTTCGCCTCCATCTTCTTTTGTAGAGCAACATCTCGTATATGTCGTGGGATCGTTGGGAAGTTTATTGTTTTCTTCCCCTTCTTCATTTGGATGGTACTATTTTCGTAATCGATTTATGCCCTAGTGGTAACGAGAAAGGGTGCCCCAAGGATTATCGGCATATTCATATCATTTCTTTCAATAATCATGAAGTCGACCGGATACAGGAATCCGGCAACGTTGACCAACACATCTTCTGCAATTACTAACGGGTACTCATAAGAATGTTTTGCAAAGGAGAGTTTAGTACGGGTGATGGATGGCAGTTCGTCGGTTAACTGGACATAAACGGATAAAGGCATCAAAGTTACGTCGGAACCATGGTCAGCTACCGCATCCAGATACTTGAGTTTTCCAATGCTGCATGGTATTTCGAAGACCCCGTAGAATTCCTGCCTTTCCACTAACTTTTGTCTTATGAGGGTTTCTCCTCACAAAGTTGCACGCTAATGACTAAAAATTATGAAAGTATATATAGGAAAACAGATCTGACGGCGTCACGTTATAGACCTTGACGCCGTCACCTCGCCGCGTTTAGGGTTTCTTGATGGCCTTCTTGACGCCGTCCCCCTTTAATCGTCCAAAATCCTCTTTGGCTTATCAAGGCTTGACGACCTTCTTGACGCCGTCCCCCTTTAATCTTCCAAAATCCTCTCTGGCTTATCAAGGGATGACGGCGTCACATTGGGGCTTGACGCCGTCACAGGTACTTTCCAGCAGATTTTTGAGACTTTGTCGTTTTCTTCACTTTTATGCTCCAAAAACGTCCAAAATGCTTCCTTTTCCAGATTTCATCTCCAAAGCACCTAAAATGACAAAAGGAACGATTTAGGGTAATATTTGATCAAATAAATACGATTTAGGGCTTAAATGACCCCCTAAAAGCGGTTCACTTTTCGCTTCATCAGCCCCCAGCGTCCAACTTGCCCGTGTACGGTAAAAAACCAATGCACAAAGAAATTCCCTAAAGAATTTAACGATTCAACAGTCATAGATGAAAGTGGTTACGCACTTTATAAAAAGAGGAACGACGGTTGTACAATAACAAAGAGTGGGTCAGAATTACAAAACGGATACGTGGTACCTTACAACCCAGGGTTGCTGAGACGTTACCAATCACATATTAATGTGGAATGGTGCAACCAGATGGGTTCCATAAAATATCTTTTCAAATATATAAACAAGGGTCCAGACAGGGCCACGGCGGCTGTAGAAGACCAAGAGATAGATGAAATCAAAGATTATTACGATTGTCGATACCTTTCAGCGTGTGAAGCGGCATGGAGAATTTACAAATTTGACATCCATTACAGATTCCCTCCCGTTGAGTGCTTGCCATTTCATTTAGAAGGCGAACAATCAGTTATATTAGATGCTTCATGATGAAGCGAAAAGTGTACCGCTTTTAGGGGGTCATTTAAGCCCTAAATCGTATTTATTTGATCAAATATTGCCCTAAATCGTTCCTTTTGTCATTTTAGGTACTTTGGAGAAGAAATCTGGAAAAGGAAGCATTTTGGACGTTTTTGGAGCATAAAAGTGAAGAAAACGACAAAGTCTCAAAAATCTGCTGGAAAGTACCTGTGACGGCGTCAAGCCCCAATGTGACGCCGTCAACCCTTGATAAGCCAGAGAGGATTTTGGAAGATTAAAGGGGGACGACGTCAAGAAGGCCATCAAGAAACCCTAACCGCGGCGAGGTGACGGCGTCATGACCCAAAGGGTGACGCCGTCAGATCTGTTTTCCTATATATACTTTCATAATTTTTAGTCATTAGTGTGTGCAACTTTGTGAGGAGAAACCCTAAGACGATTTTTCTGCCATTTTTAAGGGTTTTATACCCTTGGATCTCCCATGTTCAATTGAAGATAAGTAATCAATTAATCATTCAATATGTCTATGTGTTGTTTGATTATATCTTGTTCTTGTCTTTTATTTAACATGCTAGGCTAGATTTATCTTGTGTTTGCTTAGATCTAATGAAACCTAACTATTGATTATTGGTTGTTGGTGTGTTATTAATTGTATTGGATGATTGTTTATCGATGTTAGGCTTAAGAAAACTGGCTAACCTCCTATACGGTAACTTGCTTGAACGTCTTAAGAAACATGAACCAATGCGTACTAAGGTTATTATGGTTGTATTTAATGCATGAGCGAATTCTAGTGATCCCATGTTAGGAGCTTCTTAGCCGGCTCGACATAGGAGTGAAGTAGGAGCTTATAGAATTGGGGAAGTACGTACGCCACCCCACGAATGGTATTAAGGAATACACCCGTCATCCACGCAATTAATACACACTAATCAACCGGTAAAAGATAGTTAGGGAGTAAGGAAATCTAAGTAAACACATTTCTCTCCATATAAGTTACACAACCTTTTTATTTTCAGTTATTTTATTTTATTTGCATTTGTAGTTATTTGGGTTAGTTGACTAGCAACTAATTCTGCCCACTCCTTCAAACCCGAGATTTTACTTGCTTTCATAAAATTATAAAAATACAAAAAGAATCTTCCCTCACCCTTAGACCTATTAGAGTAGTTTTTCAATCCTAACGACACTATTCCCCTAGAGAACGATCAATCCCCCGGTACTTGCCACTACACTATACTACATCGGTCAGGTACACTGCCTGGTGGGGATTGCAAGCCTCTTGAGATCCCTCGAGAGGTAAAACCTGTTGTAAGGTCGCAAAACCACGCATCAGTACATTGGATAAAGCATCCGTAAATGACACGAAATTTGTCCAATGGGTGAAAACAAACAAGAGGGATGTAGAAGCAAGAAGCCTACTTTACCACGAGTTTCCACAGCACTATGTATGGAAGCAAGAAGAGAGGGTCTGGGTAAAAAGACAAAAAGGTACGTGCATTGGACGTGTACATCATGTGTCGCCATCAACCGGGGAGCTGTTCTATTTACGAGTCTTAATTAACAAAGTTCCAGGCGCACAAGATTGGATCGATTTTAAAAAATTCGAAGATGTTACGTACAATACATACAAAGAGGCTTGCCAGGCATGGGGTCTATTGGAAGATGATAAGGAATATATCGACGGGTTGTTAGAAGCCAGCCTATGGGGATCCGGAAACTATCTGCAGAAGTTTTATGTCATACTAATTATCACGGATTGCATGTCTCGACCAGAGTTTGTTTATGAAAAGACATAGGAAGTAATGGCTACTGACGTACTACATGCAGAGCGAATAAAGAGGAATGATCCAGGTACGACATTTTTAATACAATAAAATATATTAATAACAACCTATCTGCATAACTTATAAAAAATATACACTATATTTGTTACCTAAAAAATTTTAATCACTAAAATTTTGTATCAAGACATAGCAAAGAATTGAAAAAGTGTAAGAAAACAATAACAACTTCAATATAAATCCTAATAAACAAAAACATTATCTTAAAACACAAACACTGCCTACAGGTCAGTGTTTGTTTAAGAAAAGACATGGGAAGTAATGGCTACTGATGTACTACATGCAGTACGAATAAAGAGGAATGATCCGGGTATTAAATTCTTAATATAATAAAATATATTAATAACAACCTATCTGCATTTTCGGCCTCTAGAATTTTGTAACAAAACGTGGAAAAGAAGTGTAAAAAAACAATAACAACTTCAATATAACTCCTAATAAAAAAAACATTATCTTAACACACAAACACTGCCTACAGATCTACATACTACATCCATAATTAAAGAAAATTACCACTGACATGTTCACTTTACAGACCAACACATACACATAATTTACACATACTTATTCTAACATATGATTACCTTAACCAAAAATTAAAGTTTAGATGCCCGGGAAAACATACCAAAAGCATTTCTTCAACAGCATCATGCCAAACAAGCAACATCAGCAAACATAAAACATTGGGATCTTGACTTCATCTTCCCCATAAAAAACAATAGCTTTATCGTCCCTAACATCCTTGATGTATTTAAACATCAGAATCTGATTCTGTTCCAAGCCCCATTCTGCAGCCAATTGTCTCCAGGGCCCTTTCAGATAAACATGAGTAACACAATTTACATTCTCATGGTGTTTCTCGTGGAAAAGGATAAATCTGAATCGATGAGACTTATGGCAAACCAATGCATGCTCATGTTTGAAAAGCTTGTGCTTCTTGACGAAGTTTTCAGGGATCGTCTGAAAAATGATGCAATAAAAAAATATGCAAACCACTTAAGTAAAAAAATTTAATTTAATAAATAAAACCCAAAAAATAATACTTATAGCAATCTTTTCTGCTCAAAAAAATAGCAATATAATGGCCGGTAAAATGTTATTTCTTCATCAAAATGGTACTTGGCATGGCCACTCCATTTGCAATTTTGTAGTATCCTGGGATCTAACAAATCAAAATAATAATATCTCATTAAACAATGAAACCGATAAGTAAATATGTAGACAACAATAATACACTTATAAACAATGACCTTTATCAACACCAGGATACGGATCACCTCTTGCCACCAATGTGCGCCTGACTGCCTCATGTGTTAACGCCATACAATCTTCTTTAAATATGATCATCAGAGCCCTGTTGTTGAACCGATTTGTAAGAACCACCCTAACACCTTGAACCATGTGATGAGCACCAACCAATTCCAGCCAACCCTGCCCATAGAAAACAAACTCATACTTCGTTGGTGATGCTGGGTTCGGCGTACGACGATGCATCATATCATATTCTTCACCATTCACTTTCAAGATAAAAACCTCATCATCTTTAACATCTTTAAGAAATTCTCCAGGAACAACCTACAAGAATATCAAAAAACAGATATAAGTATATAACTGTTATTATTGGCAAAAAAAATTTACATTCATATGTCACAATGTTCAAACCAGGACAATAAAAAAAAAATATACATATACTGACCAGTGATTCAATAGGATTGGTGCCAACGAACCCCATCCATCTGGATGAACGCATCTCTGAATTAACATTCCTGTAACCACCGCTCTCAATTCCTTCGTGATTATAGCCTGTCACATAGAATGTATCGGCACTTTCCTTAATGAAGTGGAGGTATGAAATGTCTTCATAACCACTTTTCTTAATAAAGTGTCTCCATTCATCACTGTGCAGCTGCCACTGTTCACACGGCAACCAATCCATCCAAACCTTAAATTTCACGCACTTATTGTTGATCAAATAAACCCATTTGTGACCATTATAATACACCTCGTGGAACCATTCAGGGAGTGTCTACATCATAACCATAATACAAGTATATACATGTATTAACAAATAGCATGAAAACGCCTCATGAAATCAAATAAAATATTCTACTATATATGCAACAACCGCAACTTAATACACACCTGACTTTTCCGGTAATGGTAATCAACCTTGATCAAAAACTGAGAAGCCATGTTTCTGAAAAGGAAAAAAATCACCTTTATTAGGTTAAAGAACAACAACCAATGAATATGAGATTCATTCATTGTTGCTTTATTAAAAAAAAAAAAAAAAGAAAAAAAAAAAAAAAAAAAAAAAAAAAGAACCGCCAAACAAAAATCATTCATTTTAAAATACACATTCAAAACAACAAAATATTAAATAAAAACACAAGGGTGATACTATAACATAATCTTATTAAACAAATCCCTAATCATCGGATTATAATATTTGGGGATCATTTAACTAAACAACATAACAATAATGCAATCTTATAATGCTATAATTAACCACAGATTACAATGATAATCAATCAGTGATCATCCCTAAACCATTACAAACCCTCTTATAGCTTCAAAGTCGTTAAAAAAAAAACCGGTCAAATACTGTTATTAAACTGAATTGAAATGCTTTGAAAATGGAACCTTTCCTTTTTCTTTATTAAAAAAAATAAAATAATAAAATATAATAATAATAATAATAACTTACATTGATGATCGGAAGTGAAAGCGGCAAATGTGTGTGTGTTAGATTGGTATTATCGATTGAGAAGCATACCAAAATTAAGTTATGTCTATTGATTTAATGATGGAAGTAAAAACACCCTACTAAATAGCCACAATGATTACCTATAAAACACTCCAAAAATATTTAACATGAATTTGATATGTATACCATGTATAATATACAACAACATGGGTTAAGTGTTGCAACAAAATTTATGTTAAAGATTGAACATTTGATTTTATGTAAATGCTTTATTAAATAAAACTAAAAACATAAATTTTGATTTTGCAGATTTGGATCTTTCGGACGAACAAAGAAAGAACATATGCCTTACATATATCGAGCACATGCTTCTTTGTAACAATAAAAGTTTAAGGAACATCCCAAACATGCCTTTCCCAAACGAAATGTTCCTAATGGCACATTACAACAGATTGATATCGGACGAGCTAAAATACAATCCAGACGAATTACGCGAACAGCACAACAAACTCTTTGGTACGCTAACAAACGAGCAAAAAAATATATATAATACTTTAATGGACGCTGTTAACGGCCAAACAGGAGGTATGTTCTTCGTATACGGATATGGAGGCACGGGTAAAACTTATCTTTACAAGACATTGTCCGCAGCAATTAGATCAAAAGGAGATATAGTGTTGAATGTCGCATCAAGCGGTATAGCCGCACTTTTGTTGGAAGGGGGGAGAACAGCGCATTCTCGATTTGCGATTCTCATCAACGTAGTCGATGATTCTATATGCCATATCCTAGCAGATAGTGAACTGGTCGAAATGATAAGGATGTGCAAACTAATCATATGGGATGAAGCTCCAATGACACATAGACATTGTTACGAAGCATTCGATAGGAAACTAAGAGACATATGTAGGACACACCCATCAACCCCATCGGAACAAATATTCGGCGGAAAAGTAGTTTTGTTCGGAGGTGACTTTCAAAAAATCCTTCCGGTCATCACAAATTGTAGCATATGCATACATGGATTTGAGTTAGATGAATTCTAGAGAGAGAGAGATATGAGAGTGGGAGTTCTAGAGAGAGAATGAAAGAAAATATTAGTTGAATGATTAGAATCTCCAACCCTCTCCCTAGGTGGAGAGGGGTATTTATACTTACTTACTTAAGTGCCCCGAGTGGGCTATGGAGTGAGCTGACAATGGGTAAAGACCCGACTCACTCCACAAATACTAGTATAACTAAACTAATATTACGTTAACTAAATTAATACTAATAAGCCTACGAGCTACATAAATGCTAAATAGATACTCGGGGTGACCGAGTCTTCACATAAATATTTATATTCCTAACAATCTCCCCCTAAGGGAGGTCACCCCGGAAATAATATTTTGAATTCTAGCCTTCTTTCATGACTGTAAATTCCTAGCTCGTAGTCTTTGATTCTTCAAATTCATTACTCTTTGTACATTCAGCAGTGATCTTTTGATGACTGAACTTTTGACTTAGATGATCTTCGAGTATTCTTTAAGGTTATCATCCAACATATGTCTTCAAGTCATCTTGCAGCATCGTCTCTATGTGAAGTTGTGATCTTGGAGCCTTCTTTGAGATCATCAGCCACCGTAAATCTCTAAGCTCATCCATTGTAGTAATCCCTCCATGTGATTTGGTGTGACCATTGGGCTCGCATGCTCACACTTTTCTGGATCATGATAACTATCATCAGAGTTGCGGGCTGTGTTGTAGGTCTTTCATCTATCATAATTTCTTTGATAATGATTTGTAAGTGTGAGCATGGAGTGTGGATTGACACGTCTCTACTGGAATTAGGAACCACCATCACCATCTTTATATGAATCTGAAATAAAACAGTTAGCAATAAAGTTGGAGAACGAATATGGCTTTGTCATTCATTCGGTGTGGTTAGATTAACCTTCAGTTATGTGAAGACCGACCTGTGATCAGGTAGAATCCCCTTTAAAGAAGATTCTCCTTGACAGGAATTTCCAGCTTGTTGTAGGGAATCATCCAAAGAGTTACCATAGGAATCACCCTACAAAGCATGTTCTCATACCGGAACGTCTCAAAGCAGACAGCACGGTAGAGTGAATTAGTGAATTGAATACCCACTGATTGATGAGAAATTGATTATAAAAATCACTCGCATGTCACTCGATAAACATTTTATGCAACACGATGAGGGTTTTATACATTGAATCACTTTTCTGTCATAAACACTTTTGTTTGAAAATTTTCACAATCAATGTGCTCAAAATTCAGTTGGTGAGCACATTAAAAGGTTTTCCAAAAGCGTCCGTCAATCCATTTCCTGGAACAAGTTTGATTCAAAAGAGAATCGCCCCATCGTTTCTTTCCAGTTGTCACAAGTTTGATCCATGAAGGATCTCACATGTCACCCACCAAGAGCTTCTTTTATGTTGGCTCTAGAAGGATTTCCATCTTCATTGTGAATACTTTACGTATCACTCGGATGTTCTGACAATACCACGAGGATAATGCGTAGGACTATTCATATATATTTTATTGCTTTTCACGGTGTATGAAACAGCAAGTATATTGGAAATGTATCCTAATGAGATTAATGGATGATCTCTTGGCTCTAGACTCAATAGTGCGTTTTGATTTAGTGATCGGAGGCTGGAGAGGACTGCCACCTTTTCAATATCATCTAACTCGGAGTGAGATGGACGATAGACATGTATTGATCTCCATGACAAATGAAACAAGAGTCCTTTGAGGGGCCTTGAGTGGCTAGGGATGGTTGTGCAGCGTATCACTGGGTCCATGATACTTTGTCTTCAATGTCAGCAATCAACTAAGTGATTTTGACAGCATATGTATTGACCCGGTTTCTGCCTAAAGTGTAAGGAGGGCTTCTTTCTTTTCACCCTTTATCTTTACATTTCTTTTTCATTCTTCAACCCCTTCAGCGCTTACCGAGACTTCATTACTAGCACCTTGTTGGGTTTGTTCCAGTACTAGCTCCATCTCAGTCGGCACTTTTCCCTTATTCACTTTTCTCCTTTTTAATCATTCCTAAGGACTTCTATTCTAACTAGAGGATTGTCCCTGGGAAGATCCCTCCGGTTCTGGCTGGATCATGGGAACTAATACCTAACCTCACCATCCTTATAACTCCAGTACATAAAGTAAAATGGTCGGTCTTTGGTATTCTTTCACAATTGCTATCATAAATCATTTTCTCCCCCTCAATATGTGCATCGATATACGAAAGAGTTTAGCACATATGGGAGAGCCTACACTTGAGTCCAAAAGATCACATTTTATTAGTTTTCATATTTAAATCACATTCTCTCCCCCGATCAAAAATTTCAAACCTTTTGAGATTTGTTATCCCAATTGATTTAAATAAGTTTAGAAAATATGGGAGAAAATGTGGTCAGGTTTAATATATTCTGATAATGAGACATTACGATGCTCCCCCTCAATCAATGAGGGAGAATGTTAGTGTCAGGTATGATAGGTTTGAAAGATTTTGAATTAAAATGATCATACACTGACACATAACAACAAATGTTTATTCACTGCTTATTATGTACAAAGATAATCGTTATGACACAAATGATGTTGACCTTTTCGCTTCCCTGAGGGAGTCAGTAGTCAGCATCAATTATCCATCCACCAACAAATCTTCCCAAGTATTGTAGATCCCCACTCGGCGAGACCATAATAAGTAATGCTTTGTTGAAGTGAAGGTGGTGGTGGTGATGACAGTGTTGTTGTTGTTGTTGCTGATGTTGTTGGTGTGGTGAATTCAGAGCCAGTCAATAGAGTTTGAACATCTGATCAAATGGTTAGAGCGGGAACCGGTACATTCATATTGGCCATGGAATCTGCATAAGAATATCAACACATATATACATACATACAGATTCACTTTTCATTAATAGCTACCACGTAGCAGCTTGCCAACTCATAATACCATATTCATCTCATAATCACACCACAGTCAGGAAATACATCAAACCGCTATCTAGCATGAAGAGCAATCAGCAATCATGAACATGGCAATTCACACATATTTCAACATTCAACTCAGGATCTTAGGGACATGATTCTAACATGATAGCTACACACCTAAGCATATCCTGAGTGCACATGCACTGAATCAACAACAATTAAGCAGCTATCGACTAATAAAAATCATTCAACATTTGAAACTCATTAATTCAGATCATACAAATGCCTGTGGAGTATTCAAGAACATCAATCACAATGGGTTTTCTAACTTCTTTTAGATTTTGAGTTTTAAAGTATTTAGGGGATTAAACGAGGATTCCAGAGTGACGCAAATGAACCTTATAGTTACATAAAGTTAGGATACTATAAGCAAATTGCACATAATGCCCTAATCTTTCTAACAACTAACACATTTGGCCATTTGAGATAAAGCTTAGCAAGATCCTCTTCAACTAATACCCCATTGACTACAAAACCTTTTCTAACAATTATGAGTTAACCAAGAAACCCGTTTGATGATATAAAATTTAAAATCACTCTCCCCCTTAATCAATGACCCGAATTCTAGTTAAGGTGTTGAAGTCATTGATTGAGTGACAAATTTTATGAACAATCCAAGTCTGAAAGAATTTCAACCAACACGTTACCACCATGTGTCTCACAAATAATTTTCAGAAGAATCATAGAATGAAAACTATTTGTATTCAAAGAAGACTTCTCTTCTTAATCAGGAAATAGTGCACTGAGGCATACATCAAATCAGGAAGAACATGGATATAAAGTAATCCATGCCCGGGTGAACATCACCCAGTGAGAGGAACAGCCGTCTTTTTGGCGACGTGCTTTCCCCATTTTGAAACGCGGGTTGCTATCTAAAGTAATAGCAAGTCATTTAGACATGTTTTAACGAGTTTGTATAACTTCTGCTCGAGCTTCATTTAAAGTCCCGTGTCATTATTGAATGACATTTCTAAGACCGTAAATGTTATCGATAAACATAAGACATGCCTAGGACAACTATTTTTGGTCTTTTCTATTTTTCTGATTTTTTTTCTTGGTTTTAATATTTTTCTATATACAATTTGGTTTTATATTTTTCTATATACAGTTAGGTATAAGATATGTACAAAGTATATTATTCAATTTCAGAAAATGTTGACATGAATACCGAGATAAGGATACGTTCAGTATGTTGTAGAAATCAGTAGTCAACATCTCTTAAACTTTTACTACCAAGGCTTTCGAGGCTCCTGAATAGTCATCTGAACTTGAGCCTTCTCAATTGTGAAGCTTTGATAGCTTCCCCCCAAACCGACAATCTTCCTTTTGAGCAGATTCAAAGCTCTCTTTCAAGCTTACATAAGGTAAGTGTATAGCGGAAACCGTAGCCAACCACATAAAAAATTGCTGCTCCTTTTAAGAATAACCATCGTGATTCTCCGATCGGGGGACCATCAAATATGTCAGCAACGAATCATCTCACACTTGAATAATTCTTCTCACATTTCTTCCCGCTAAAGTCTGAAGTAATGCATGCCAAGAGTATCCAGAGGCCACTTCCCCTAAGTAGTTGAAGTGATACACCAAAGGAACGAGTTAGAACACTGATTTTCTCTGCGGTTATGACCTTTGTCTTCCCGGAATAGTCTTCAATTGAGAAGAAGTATAAAGCTCATCATGTGTACTCGTTGTGCGTTCAGATGTATGACTCCTTCCCCCTTGCTGGTTTTGATACCTCAGAATCAGCAATACATTTTACGCACATATTCTTGAGATCTTGTGAGAAGAACAAAATAGGCTCAAATGGATCATGTGAGAATCAACCGCTACCGAAACTGTCTCTGACTATCTTTACCAACCCTCAAGTAGGCAAGTTGATATGATAACTGATGGAGCAAGCCCGATATACAAAACTTAACACTGAAGAAGAATCCCCATTCTTGTGACTTAAACTTGCACTAAAGTAGGAAGAACGGTGTAGAGAATTAATGCTCCAAGCAAATCTCTAAGTTCACAATACCCAACCAAAGTATGAGACAATAACACCTCTTGCGATTATCCACAACGTCATCGGCGTGTGACACTGAGTACTACAACGTAACTCCTTTAAGTGATAGTTAACCAGGTCGTCAAACATTTACCCCGACTGCTGGTAACTAGATAAACCAAGTCTTCAACTTAAGTCTTAAGCACGAGCAAGTTATCTTTGAAAGTCATGCATCCAACCAACCCCAAATTCAAGATAGAATAAGATCACGCCTTTGAGAAAGTCCACTTCAATCCTCAAATAAGTGATACCTGATCAACTCCGTAGTTACCATTAGATGCCCAACAAGTGATTGTTTGTTCACTCACTTGTTCACACTTCTCCCCCTCAAAAATTGCATATGAGAATGCCATTTTTGATTGAACAAGTGTATATGAGGTTTATTCACTGTTCACACTTCTCCCCCTCAAAAATTGCATATGAGAATGCCATTTTTGATTGAGTGAATAAACGTCCACTCAGATGGAAGTAGATCCACTTGATGTCATCCGATCATGGAGCAAGTATGAAGAATAGCCAGAAACAAGGAGAGTCGTATGACCATTTCTCAAATCTCAATCACCATGTAGTTTATTCACCCTTCTCCCCCTCAAAAATTGCATATGACGACCAACTGCCATTTTTGATATACCAGGTGAATAGGAATATACTCCAATGTACGTTTATCCCCTTGATGACTGAATGAGCATGAGAAGAAAATGAAGCTTGATGAGAATGGTCATAAATAAGAAGATTTCTCTTCTTCCGAAGATAAAGCGCACTCAAGCGTACGCCTTTCTTTTCTTTAATGAACGGGGCCTGAAGAGATGTCAGCAGACGCCATTATGTTGACAATGAGGCCCGAGGCTTGAACTGCAGTGTTCAAATGTCATTGTCGATGGAGAACGAGGCCTGAACTGATGTGAACAGACGTCAGTGTCAATGAAGATCAAGATTGACTTGTTTGAACCCCTGATTTATGAGATATCAATCTTTTTGGCACCCAAACCCTGAGTCTTTCCTTAATAGGAGTGAACGTTGTACCTGCACTTAAGTAAAGACTACCTGCACAGACATTAAGGGTTTGTTTGCATTTATATGGGTTAGTGATATCAGCATCTTGACCATTTGGGGTTTTACTGTCAACCTTATCTTTGCAATCAGTGAATTGCTTACTAGTAGGTATCCATCTAAGACCAACAATCTTAAAAATTCTACCCGTTGCAATCAGTGAATTATCCTACAACAATCTGCCTACCAGTGAACCTTTGTCCTACAGCAATCTGCCTACCAGGTTTCTGAGTATACCTCTTTGGTTCTACGGGCTTGTTGTTGTTTCTAGTCTTAGAGGTCTGAACCTTAGCACGAGCATTCACTTCCTTCAGGAATTTTGTTATACAATCATCATGGGTTGCATTAAAAACACATTTCTGACAATTTGAGCAAACAATTTCTGACAATTTGAGCAACCGTGAAATGATAATGGTTACTTGAGTATGTTATGATTATGATATGGTTTGGATGAAATGAGTTTATGTGATGAGGTAGACAAGTCACAGTGAATTTCAGACAATGCTCGTGTTTTGAAATCCAAATAAAACCCGTCGCTTACCACTATATCCAATATACCCGAAAATATCTCTACCCAAAATACCTGTCAATCCCGGAATCTATCTTGAAGCTCAATCAACGTCGTTGTCCAAAAAAAAATATCCAAAAATTCTTCACAAGCCACAAACTCGTCCTTATGGAAAATTAACCCAATGTCACAACACTAAAACAAACCAAGTCGTTTCTAAACCTACCAGTCCACGCAGCCCATTAAATCTATTCCAATACATATCCTAAAGCCCACCAAAACTAATTCAGCCCAAGTCCAGAATTCACACTAATCCTAACCCTAAATATTCGTGTATAAGATACACCCTAATCGTAATTGGATAACCCTAATCTCCTAATAAAATTAACACAGCCACACAACATAAACTCCCAGCAGCCACAAAAAAAATTCTATCCAAGTGAGTCAGTTTACCACGAATAATCAATCAACCCGTTTGTGATTAATTCTTTCGTTACCAGGGAGTTGTCAAGGTAAGATTTTTTTTTTTTTTTTTTTTTTTTTTTTTTTTTTTTTTTTTTTTTTTTTTTTTTTTTTTTTTGTTGTTGTTGTTGTTGTTGTTGTTGTTGTTGTTGAATTTGTTTAAACCGAACAAAAGAACAAAGATAATATACTTGTTATCGTTTTTCTTTGAGAGTTTTCGGGCATTAAAACATTAAACTTCACAAGATCGATGATGGTTACTCTCTTAAACGCTTCTTTTATGAACGAATCTTTGATTATGTTAAGAGAAAACTGAGATCCGATTGGTGTCTTGTACTTTCTGTATACGATTCGAATATTAAGGTAGAGGATTAGGCTTTGAAAAAGATCTATGATGGTTTGGATTCACTCACAAAAATCATTTCAATGATTGTTACAAGAGGTGAACGTGCTGAGATCTGGTTTTTTTCTTTTGTTGGTTAATGATTGTATTAAAATATTGAATGTTTATCCTATAAGGGAAGTCTTGTTTCTTGCTCGATTTAAAAATGTGGATAAACAGCAAAGAATGGTTTTGTTTCTGAGTTGAGGTAGTGATTATAGATGGGGTTTTTGTTTGATGTTGTTGTACTTTTCTTTTGAGTCTGTTGTTGTTGTAAAATGGATTGTGATATTAGGTTCTTTTGAATGTTGTTGTTATTTTTTCTTTTCGAATGGATTAGAAATGCCAGTGAATGAAGAATAGAAATGCCAGTTTGTTATGTTGATTTGGATTTGTACTTTCTTAGCACTGCTTTTCTTCTTCTTGTTCACATCTTAATGACAACTGTGATGAGATAATATCAAATCGCAAGTCTTGACACAATTTTGACAGAGTATTGTTTAGTTAGACAAGATAAGGATCTTCAGTAAGGCAAATCGCAGGCCTGTCAAAGCGTAGTTGACTTTGGTCAAATCGCAGTTGACCTGGTTATAGCAAATCGCAGGAACAATGAGACAAACTGCAACAGACAGAGTGGTCACTTTCACTGAGTTTGTCACTTTTCCCTTTACAGTTAAAGACCAAAACAGACCAGGCAAATCGCAACAACCTTTTTCCCTTTTAAGTTCAGATCGCAAACAATGACCAAAAACTACTACCAAATCTCAACCAAGAATGCTATCAAATCACAGTCAAGAAACACCTCCAAATCACAACCAATAAGTTTTCCCCAGTAAACAAATCAACCGACCAGAAAAACGTAAAGCCAATTCGGACCAATTGTATGGCAAACAGAAAAAATACCGAATACAGCCACAAAAGAGTTCACTTAAACACTTAAACCAGAAACAACAAAAAAGGATTCCGAATACAACTACAAAAAATTCACTTAACCACTTAAACCAGTCCAAAATGGTACTAACCAAAACTTACAAAAGAGACTTCCGAGTACAAACCAATTCGGACCTAATGTAAGACCACAAATCAAAACAAATAAATGAAAACCCACTTAGACCAATGTTGGGCTCAAGATTAGGCTAGCAAATCCAGTAAGCAGCAACAAATGCACACAGAAAGATGGTTTTCATGTAATACTGATCGAACCAAATAAATAAGAAAACTAAAAAATAGAAACCACGAATCCAAGCACATACAATCAATTGAACCTAACCATGGCTCTTGATACCAATTATAGCATATGCATACTTGGATTTGAGTTAGATGAATTCTAGAGAGAGAGAGATATGAGAGTGGGAGTTCTAGAGAGAGGATGAAAGAAAATATTAGTTGAATGATTAGAATCTCCAACCCTCTCCCTAGGTGGAGAGGGGTATTTATACTTACTTACTTAAGTGCCCCGAGTGGGCTGTGGAGTGAGCTGACAGTGGGTAAAGACCCGACCCACTCCACAAATACTAGTATAACTAAACTAATATTACGTTAACTAAATTAATACTAATAAGCCTACGAGCTACATAAATGCTAAATAGATACTCGCGGTGACCGAGTCTTCACATAAATATTTATATTCCTAACACAAATGGTTCACGGCACAGTGTTGTACACGCGTAAATAAACTCTTCATATCTATGGGACCATTGTACAGTGCTACGATTAACTATCAACATGAGGCTTGGAACAAGCTCAAATAATTCCGAACGTAAAGAAATACAGGACTTTGCAGACTGGATATTATCAATTGGAAATGGAACAATCGGAGGTAAAAACAATGGAGAAGCAAAGGTTGAATTCACAGACGATATGTTGATTCCTGATTCCGAAGATCATGTTGGTACGATAATAGAAGAAACTTACCCAGATTTGCTCGATAACCTTTATAACCCAAACCTTTTTCCAAGAAAGGGCCATTCTCGCACCAACTCATGAGCTTGTGGATGTGATCAACGACAGAATGCTTAAACTACTTCAAGGAGATCAAAAAACATATCTAAGTTCTAACTCAATTGGTATTGCTGATGAAGACACCACTTTCAATCCGGAATTATACACGTGTGACTTTCTCAACAGCATTAAAATATCCGAACTTCTGCGTCATTCATTGACCCTAAAAATAGGCACACCTGTTATGTGGATGAGAAACATTGATCAAATAGCTGGATTGTGCAATGGAACCAGGCTCCAAGTTCGAAGGCTCGGTACTAATATAATTGAAGCTAAGATTATATCAGGTGGAAGTGTTGGCACTATTTGCACTATACCACGTATGGTTTTAAGCCCTTCATATACCAAAATGCCTTTTAAATTTAACCGAAGACAGTTCCTGGTATCACCGTGTTGCGCAATGACTATTAATAAAAGCCAAGGCCAAACATTGACGCAGGTAGGGCTATTTCTCAAACGTCTTGTGTTCTCACACAGACAGCTTTATGTGGCAGTATCTCGAGTCAAGAGCAAGAAATGTTTGAAGATCCTTTGTTGTGATGAGGATGGGAAATACGCAAAATCAACAATGAACGTTGTGTATAAAGAAGTGTTGTTTCGGATTTAAAAGGGTTTTGTAATTATACAAATTAACATTATCGATCTTTCATTCACATTGAATATTTGTTTTTAGTTACAGCTTATTAATTAGACATATAGATTCAAAAATATTAACTAACTTTTTTTTCATGTACAATAACAAACATATATTTCCGTTTAAACATCATAAGAACATAATCACAGAATAAAACAAAACATAACCTGTTACAAAAACTATCACTTTAAAATGTTTCCAAAACAACAACCTATTGAGTTCCAGTTGTTAAAACTGTTGCTACGGTTAAAATACCTGATCCATTGATATGTGCTTATTCACATACCTTTTCTTGACCAAAACCGGACCCAAAAAGACCAAAAACCTAACCAAATTGCCAAAAGATATTGTGTTTTTGTGTTTTTGATTGTGCAGGGATGGAAATTACTAAAATAGGACAAAATCGAGGAAAAACCAGGAAAACGAGCACGAGATATGGAAAAGACTCAAAGCCGATGACGGGAAAGACATGTTTGGCCAAAAGTCAAAAATCACCCTTAGATCAACTTTGAAATATTGTCAAATTCAGTCCTTTGATTTTCAGAATTTACATTTTTGGTCCTTGAAACTTAAATGCCTAAACCCTTAAAACTAATCTACCCGGATTTATAAACCCACCCAACACACTCAAATAGATAACCCAGCCCACCACTTAAAATAGATAACCCAGCCCAGTCTTATACCTTTAACCCGACCCACCCCTTAAAAACCGGTCAAAGTTATATATAAAAGTCAAATAAAATTATAAAACCCATAAACTCAAAACCCGCCCCCCAAATATTCACCTTCCCAGATTTTCACTGTACCCAGCGAACCCTAAAATTAACCGTACACTTTTTCACTGAGATTAAGGGCAATTAAGTCCAATCATTGGATGCCAGAGTGTCAGAGAAGCACAGAGGACGCACGAATGGACACATGGCATGCTCCTATTGGACCAAACACCTCAGAGATTTGATCCTACGGCTTGGAATTGAAGATTGGAGGGCAAGGAATTGATCTAAGGGTGATAGAGGGCTCAAGAGCACACGGATTGCCAGCATGGCTGATGCTAGAAGGTTCTCCCCGAGTCTATAAATAGGAGTGAATTCCTCCTCATTGTTCATGTAATTTTTTATGTTAATGTTATGCTGTTGAATTAAGTTTGTAATGTTTTAAAAGTATTAATGAAAGTTTATTTTGTTTCAATTGTTGTCTCTTCTTTATTTTCAAGTACTTTAATTTCTGCTTATTTACATAAGCTTGTTTAAGCTTATTGCTTATTGTTTTACTTATTCAGTTCTATCATTGAATCCTATTTTCATTTCTGTCATTTACTTTACATAAATCAAAAATACAAAAAAAATATATAAGAAAATACTTTAAAAAAAAATAAAAAAAAATATATAGTAGTTTAGTAAATCAAGCTTCAATAAGCTTATTTTCTGTTTCTAAGGTTTCATTTAAGCTTTACATAGCTTTTGTGAGATTTTACTTTGGCACTTAATCAGTTTACTCTCAAAATCACAAAAAGTCAATAAAAGTCAAAGTTTCATTAATCTATGGTGATTGCTGTTTGGAGTGATGGTCTAGGAGGGGAAATGGATGCCTCTAGCCTGTCTAAAGACAGGCAAGCTCAGTGAACTCCCTCAATTTGTGCTGAGGGAGAGTTACTTTGTGAGTTCTTTCTTATTTACATTTCCACTCAACTTTTATTAGCTTAGTTCTGCTGCTGTTAGTTTAATTTTTGTTTGATGTTGGTTATTTGATGTTTATTTGCTAGATCTAATATTAGTTAAGTTTTTTTAATCATTAATTGATAGTTTAGTTTGAATCTGTCTCAATATAGCTTCTGTTTTGATCATATCGGTTTAGTTTGTTTTAGCATTTTTAGTATTTGAAAGAGTGTTTGGATAAGAGGCTGTTAGGTTAGTTTCAGAAAGGTTACTGTGCATTGGTCTTTTGCTAAGTTTTGATCTAACAAATTTAAGGTTAGATAATCTGTTGGTAATAGGTAGTAACTTGTCTTTAATGTTTATGAGGATTTGATGCTTATTGAGTGCAAAGCTACAAGCTATACTGCCATCACAAGCTCCATATAAGCTGGAGTTTCTTTGATGTCTATTTGGGTATAATTAGGTGTGTTATAGGGAGTTAAATGAATTCCCAAGAGCTGGAATAGAGGTAGTGTGATTTGCACATCTTGTGCGCCAATTTTATAAGTCTGCTGATGCGTGGTTTTGCGACCTTACAACAGGTTTTACCTCTCAAGGGATCTCGAGAGGCTTACAACCCCACCAGGCAGTGTACCTGACCGATGTAGTATAGTGTAGTGGTAAGTACGGGGGATTGATCGTTCTCCACAGGGAATAGTGTCGTTAGGATTCAAAAACTACTCTAATAGGTCTAGGGGTGAGAGAAGATTCTTTTTTATGTTTTTATAATTTTATGAAAGCAAGTAAAATCTCGGGTTTGAAAGAGTGGGTGGAATTAGTTGCTAGTCAACTAACCCAAGTAACTACAAATGCAAATAAAATAAAATAACAAAAAATGAAAAGGTGGTAAAACTTGTGTGGAGAGAAATGTGTTTACTTAGATTTCCTTACTCCCTAACTATCTTTTACCAGTTGATTAGTGTATATTAATCGCGTGGATAACGGGTGTATTCCTTAATACCAATCGTGGGGTGGCGTACGTACTTCCCCAACTCTACAAGCTCCTACTTCACTCCTATGTCGAGCCGGCTAGGAAGCTCCTAACATGGGATCACTAGAATTCGCTTGTGCATTAAATACAACCATAAAAACCTTAGTACGCATTGGTTCATGCTTCTTAAGACGTTCAAGCAAGTTACCAAATAGGAAGTTAGCCAGTTTTCTTAAGCCTAACATAGATGAACAATCATCCCATACAACTAATAACACACTAATAACCAATAATCAATAGCTAGGTTTCATTAGATCTAAGCAAACACAAGATAAATCTAGCCTAGCATGTTAATCAAAAGACAAGAACAAGATAGAATCAAACAACACATAGACATATTGAATGATTAATTGATAACTTATCTTCAATGTAACATGGAAGATCTCAAGGCAAAAAGCCTTGAAAAAGCTGCTAAAATCGTCTTAGGGTTTTTCACACACAAAGTTCCACACTAATGACAAAAAATTGCAAAACTATACATAGAGATTAAGGGCTGACGGCGTCACGTTGTAGATTCTGACGCCGTCACCTCGCCGCTTTTAGGGTTCCCGGATGGCCTTCCTGACGCCGTCCCTCTTTAGACCTCCAAAATCCGTTCTGGCTTATCAAGGCTTGACGCCGTCAGAAATAAGCTTGACGCCGTCCCTCTTTAAATTAAGCCGTGACGACCTTGATCACTTCAAAGGGTGACGCCGTCAGATTTTTCATGCAAAATTCTCTAGCTTATCATGAGTAATTTTCATATCCACCTTTTTCTTGCCAAGCCATGACGCCGTCCAGGGCAATCCCTGACGCCGTCAAAGGTACTTTTCAGCCGATTTTGAGACTTTGTCGTTTTCTTCACTTTTATGCTCCAAAAACGTCCAAAATGCTTCCTTTTCCAGATTTCTTCTCCAAAGTACCTAAAATGACAAAAGGAACGATTTAGGGCAATATTTGATCAAATAAATACGATTTAGAGCTTAAATGACCCCCTAAAAGCGGTACACTTTTCGCTTCATCAAATACCCTTACACTTGAGATTTGCTTGTCCTCAAGCAAATGCGCTTTTATTCTAATCAAAATACAAGTTAAGGGTCATTTAACACTAATATAAAAGTAATTACAACAAATAGTCGTTCCACTTTAATCATAATAAGCACGGAGATTATAGACTAGCACCTCACAAGTAGTGTTTAGATACTCACATCTCTCAAGTGTCATCAAAATAAATCTCATAAATGAAAACGGATAATATCTCTCACTACCTGTCATAGCAAATAGATTACCATAGGCTTGGGAATGGATCAAAAACCTCCTCCACTAGGCGTAAGCACCTAAGATAAACTATCAAAGAGGGCTTTTAAATGGGTTATAACGTTAGGTGTAGGGAAAAGGAAAACACGGTTTTGTTGGATAAAGGATATTTTACTGGTGGCGAGTTAAAGATCTTGATCAATTACATGTACTATACAATGTTGCTAAGCCAAGACTCGACTCAATCTTAAGCTAAAAAAATAAAATAACAAAAACATAAAACAAACATAAAATGAAACAGGATGGTAGTCCGTATGTTTTTTCTATTTTTCTTTTCTCTCATTTTTTTTGTATTTTTCTTAATTTTTTTGATTTTTTTTTTTTTTTTTTTTTTTTTTTTTTTTTTTTTTTTTTTTTTTTGCATACACTTTTGCCCTACCATCCAAAATAATACATCATAGGGGCGTTGCATTCCCCTTACACTTGAACTTTTACATAACTTTACAATTACTATTCTATCGACTCGAATTAAGATAATTGAAAAACTTGGAGTACTTTTAAAATATTTAGCACCTATGGGGGTAATAAATGATGTTCTTCCCCATTACTCCATTACACTAGTACTTTACCCATGAGTCTCAATCGTCCCAAAACAATATGTACAAGGATATGACTCGACTTAGCAACCATGTAATCAATTAGATAATTAACTTGGGTTTAAACAAATGTTGTCACAATAATGCACTAAAAATGAGTGCATACAAGGTAGGCTAAGGCGATTTGGGTGTACATTTAAGTGGGGTGTAAACAAATTCTTCCTTTACGTAAAATGCTTAAAGGTCAAAACGAAAAGATAGGCTCTGAGGGGTGTACTAGGGGTATCGTGTACTAAAAATGAGTACAACGCAAAGGGTATGGGAGAATTACTTGACCAATGTAGCCAAAGTAATTATAACAAAAACACAGGTGTAAAACAATGGGTTAATCCTAATGCCTCTTATCATGTAGTAAATCTAACTACACGAATGTAGTCTCACTTGTGGCCTTGGAATGGTCCTAACGCAAGTTCTAGAATCTAAGTGCTACCGGTACACACATCATAGCATAAATGCTTTTCCTACCAATTCTAGGGGCGAACCTCACATATTTGGGGGTGGAAATTTTTTTAGTGGTACGGTTTTTGTGCTAGTCATATAACTCCTATCCGTGAGACGCTCATTAAGATCAAAGTTTCACTCCTAAGTGTTGTAAAAAAATTTTAATTTGGCACTAAAATTGCCCTAACAAGTATTTATCTCAGTTTTATTACACATCTACCATCAAACAAACAAAAATCAAGCGTAATAGCATTCTCTAATCGTACTTTTACCCCCCCCCCCTTACACTTAAGATGAACATTGTCCCCAATGTTCAAATAACAAGATGTAAAAGCATAAAGGTAAAAGAATGAAATCAAATACTCCCCTGATTCGCTCGGTGGATAATGTGGTAACACGGTTAGATCTTCTTCCAAAGTAATGTTGAAGCTCCATGACTAATGCATCACCAAAAGCTTGATCCAACAAACATTTCCTTGTCCAAAATAACCTGTTAAACCTGAGAAAACAAACACGAAAACCTGCATAACATCGGCGGGATAAACTCTATATATAAGGATATAATGCTTGTGGAATGATAGTTTTGAGATTCCTGGAGATTATAAGTTATAGATTTAATAAAAACTTTTTATGAAAACAAAACTTTCAAAAATTTTCAGAAAATTAAACCTGACGCCGTCAGGTTGTAAAGCCTGACGCCGTCAGAAATGATCTGACAGAATTCTCATGTTAAGTTTCCGAAAAATTTTTGGAAAAACCTATACCTTACTTCGTGGAATTCCTGCAAAACATCATTATGACTCGATACAAGCATTTGACTCAAACAAATACTAATATGTATGTTAATTTATTATTATTACGATTCATGTTCATTTGTGTTCTAATAAACCGGTTTGGATTTCCCTTACACTTAACTTTTGCAAAATACCTTTATATGTAGTTAAGACGAAGTTAAAAACAAGATAAAGCATTTTCACAAATTAGTTTTTGAACATGAATCAATAATAATAAAATTAAACACACATACGGAAACAAATAAAATCAACAAACAAATAAATAAACAAACAATCAAATAAGGCTTGCATGCAATAAAGAAAATCAATGTCACAAATGTTTAAAGGCCAAAAATGCCTTATCCTAGACTATTACAGACCAAATTGTTTCAGAACATACAACCATAGATTAAATTGTTCAAATATCCAAACATCAAATCAAAGCATCACTGGGGTGGGGGACCTTGGCGATAGTCATAGTCAGGAGGAAGATGCCCGTAGTACCCATATGGTGGGTAGTCCTGCTCACGTCCCGGGAAAGGGTCGATCTGCAGGTGTGGGTCCAACTGATCACGCGTAGATAAGTGCTGCATCTGACGAACAGTGTGATCATACATCCAGTCGAACCTCTCGTCCACCCGGGTCCTCCAAGTATCAACCTGGCCCATCCATGCCCCCTGGTGAGCCTGCCAATCCCCTCTGCTCATGTGCCGGTAGTAATCTGCTGTACCAGCCTCATAACCCCCATGCTACTGCTGCTGCGGCTGCTCCTCCTCCTCATCATCCTCATCACCAGCATCCTCATCACCATCTGGATGATACCACATAAAGGTCCCATCATGCATCTCCATAACCACCTCCATCTGCTTCAGGGACCTAACCTTCACTGTCCTGCATGAATCACCACTACTCAAATACCTCATGACCTCGGGCCTGAGGACTCCATAGGATCGGGCCAGCCGGGTGATAAACATCCCACCATAAATCCTGTCTCCTTCCCTTTCCCCAACTCCACCATGCAGAAAGCTAGCAACCCAAAATGGGATGTTGCAGTAAACCTCATTCGAGTAAATGGTGTACAAGTAGAAGAGGTCTGAAGTAGTGACACGGTGGTGAGAGTTGTGGCGCCCTGTTAAGCTGTAGGTGAGACATCTATGGGTCAACCTAACCCTAGGCTCCCTGATTTGAGATGCCACAGTAGTCGAGGTGTACATCCCATCCCCAATAGTAGGCCAGAACATGGAACATCTAAAATCATTCCTCATCGACTCTCCATGCAACAACCTAGGCATGAACCCTGCTTGAGTGGTTTCATGCTGACTATACAACCCAAGTCTCCATCCAAACTCAGTAACCGAGCACGTCCTAAGCTCACCCCTAGCCTGAAGTAGATTGTGGTACTGCCCACATCGGTCCTTGCCTCAGCCATGTCAAAGTGAAAAGTGGCAAAGAATTCACGTACCAATTCGTCATAGACCGGCTCTTGAATTCTAAATAGGCTTTCCCACTGAGGGCCGGTAAACTCATCCGTCTGAAAGCTTTGGAGAAAGGTTTGCTCAAGACCTTCCCTCCTCAGAAAGCTCCAATCTACCACAGCCCCATTTTCAACTTTATGCTGTAGCAATTGGGTGTATTTAGTTGTGGCGGCATCGTTATCAAAGATACCCCAACTAAGGACCGTGTCCCCAAGGTTCTCTTGTTGAGATCTGGAAGAACTCCCTCGGCTAGGTCTTTGACGCTTACTCATTATCTGGAGCAAAGCAAGGAGGAACAAATGTGTTAATATGTGAATTAAAGATTTGGTGGAGCATCAGACAGGTCTGACGCGTCAGTCACCCTTTGCTAGGTGACGCCGTCAAGTTCGACCAAATTCAAATCCGAAATTACGAGGGAAAAATCAATATCCAAACTTTAAGCTTATAAACCAAACGCCCCTTTTTACAGCAAATGGGTGATGATCATAGGTTTATGGTTCAAATTCGTGGCCCCCCATTAGTGAATAGACCCAATTGATTGCCAATCATCAAATGCTTTAATTATTGCTAAATTACACTAATTAAAGGACATTATGAGTTCTAAGCATGAATCAATCCTAGGGTTTCATGAGTTGGGGATTTTCGAAATTTACAAATCCTATGAGTAATTGAAGCGAAAAGAATGAGTAAAAATTACTTACCACGTGAAGATTGGTAGCGGAAGTTGGCGAATTTGTCCTGGGAAATTCGGAGGTGGGGTTGGAGTGGATATGGTTTGTGGGGTTTGTGATGAAAGTGATGGAAATAAAGTTATTATTGCTGTGCAGACGGGGTGACGGCGTCACGTTCAAATCCTGACGCCGTCAGGCCAGCGTATTTTACTACTTTGTGCCAGTTTACAAAAGAGCCCCTTGTACTTTAAGGGAGCAGCTAGTCAGGGTCAATAATCCTGATAGCTAGTCTCGTTAACAAGTTCCTCCTGGGTCAAATGTTTTGTTACTGTCACGGGATGTAGTAAAATGTCGAAAAGGGCCGGTTGACGTCTCATTCAGGTTCCAATTTCCATCACGGCAGGTATTCAGGGAGTGAGAGGAACTTTTCCAGGGGGTGTTCGAATTGAGGGTGTGCTTTAATTTAGTTCTTCTCACACCTGGCTTAAAGCCAAAAGATCGTTTCCTAGCTTCATGAAAGTTAGGGAGCGTGACAACCATGCTTCCCACGAAAATGCTATGATCATGAGAATTCTCCTTCTCGCGAGGGGATCCAAATGGACAAGAGGGTTTTAAAGGTGAAGGCTCGGGGAGAGGGGTTTCATCATCCCATTCGTTGTATGGTTCATCAGGGACCGGGAGTTCAAAGATCTTCTCGATCTTTTTGTGTGAAGCTTCTTTCCTAATTTTCTCCTTTATTCTCGCGATAAATTTTTCTGCTAGTTCCATGAACATATCTTGGGTGTTTTTCAATTGAGTCTCTAATTCCTGGATCCGTTTCTCTTGGTTGTTCACGAAAGTTAGCATTATCCCTTCAAATTCATATTGTCGTGAGAATTGATGAAACGTATGTTTACCAATTGTGTTCACACACTCATCGGGATTTTCATCAGCCGTAGGTGTCTCGGCTTTCATTAATTTCTCAACCTGTTTTTTTATGTTTTCGAACAGCTGTTCTTGGGTTGCACTCATGCAATTTAAAATCCCTTCTTCCGAGAACGTTGAGTCATTCCATTCTTCTTCTTCGTACTGTGCTAAGTCCTCAATGACTTCCCAGCACTTATCGACATTGAGCCTGCTCAGCCTTCCATTGGCAGCGTAATCTATGGCTCTTCTAGTTTGATGGTTGACGCCATCATAAAATCGTTGGATTTGTAGCCAAGGATCCATGCCATGGTGAGGGACTTTTTGGAGTAAGTCCTTGAATCGAGTCCATGCCTCGTAGAGGGTTTCGCCTTGACGTTGTTGGAACATCAAGATATCATTCCTTAGCTTGGTAGTTCTTCCCGGTGGGAAAAACTGAGCAAGGAAACGAGTAGTGAGATCATCCCAAGAGGTGATGGATCCTGCGGGTTGACGTTCTAGCCACTGACTAGCTTGGTCCCGCAAAGAGAATTGAAAGAGATGCAGTCGGGTCGTCTCTCGAGTGGCAACATCAAGGTCTATAGAATCAACAATTTTGAGAAAGTCCTTGAGATGTTGATTAGGATCTTCAGAACGAAGTCCATGGAATGCGCATCCGCTTTGCACCAACCGGATGGTGTCGGATTGCAAGGGAGTGACATTGGCTCCTTGAGTGAGCTCAATGGTGTTTCGATAGCCATGGTGGCTAGGACGGGAGTAGTCTCCTAAAGTACGGGCTCTAGGAGGTGGTGGTTGTTGTGGTGGGTTGTTGGGATCGAGGATATTACCATCTTCCATGATGTCGGATGGTAATGGTTACGAACAAAGAAACGAAGAAAAAAGATAGACTAAAGAAAACCTAGAAAAATAAAATAAAAATCTCACTAGAAAGGAATCTAGTGAGTAGACCTATAAAATAAAAATTCAACCTAAACAATAACTATTCCCCGACAGCGGCGCCAAAAACTTGATGCGTGGTTTTGCGACCTTACAACAGGTTTTACCTCTCAAGGGATCTCGAGAGGCTTACAACCCCACCAGGCAGTGTACCTGACCGATGTAGTATAGTGTAGTGGTAAGTACGGGGGATTGATCATTCTCCACAGGGAATAGTGTCGTTAGGATTGAAAAACTACTCTAATAGGTCTAGGGGTGAGAGAAGATTCTTTTTTATGTTTTTATAATTTTATGAAAGCAAGTAAAATCTCGGGTTTGAAAGAGTGGGCGGAATTAGTTGCTAGTCAACTAACCCAAGTAACTACAAATGCAAATAAAATAAAATAACAAAAAATGAAAAGGTGGTAAAACTTGTGTGGAGAGAAATGTGTTTACTTAGATTTCCTTACTCCCTAACTATCTTTTACCGGTTGATTAGTGTATATTAATCGCGTGGATGACAGGTGTATTCCTTAATACCAATCGTGGGGTGGCGTACGTACTTCCCCAACTCTACAAGCTCCTACTTCACTCCTATGTCGAGCCGGCTAGGAAGCTCCTAACATGGGATCACTAGAATTCGCTTGTGCATTAAATACAACCATAAAAACCTTAGTACGCATTGGTTCATACTTCTTAAGACGTTCAAGCAAGTTACCGAATAGGAAGTTAGCCAGTTTTCTTAAGCCTAACATAGATGAACAATCATCCCATACAACTAATAACACACTAATAACCAATAATCAATAGCTAGGTTTCATTAGATCTAAGCAAACACAAGATAAATCTAGCCTAGCATGTTAATCAAAAGACAAGAACAAGATAGAATCAAACAACACATAGACATATTGAATGATTAATTGATAACTTATCTTCAATGTAACATGGAAGATCTCAAGGCAAAAAGCCTTGAAAAAGCTGCTAAAATCGTCTTAGGGTTTTTCACACACAAAGTTCCACACTAATGACAAAAAATTGCAAAACTATATATAGAGATTAAGGGCTGACGGCGTCACGTTGTAGATTCTGACGCCGTCACCTCGCCGCTTTTAGGGTTCCCGGATGGCCTTCCTGACGCCGTCCCTCTTTAGACCTCCAAAATCCGTTCTGGCTTATCAAGGCTTGACGCCGTCAGAAATAAGCTTGACGCCGTCCCTCTTTAAATTAAGCCGTGACGACCTTGATCACTTCAAAGGGTGACGCCGTCAGATTTTTCCTGCAAAATTCTCTGGCTTATCATGAGTAATTTTCATATCCACCTTTTTCTTGCCAAGCCATGACGCCGTCCAGGGCAATCCCTGATGCCGTCAAAGGTACTTTTCAGCCGATTTTGAGACTTTGTCGTTTTCTTCACTTTTATGCTCCAAAAACGTCCAAAATGCTTCCTTTTTCAGATTTCTTCTCCAAAGTACCTAAAATGACAAAAGGAACGATTTAGGGAAATATTTGATCAAATAAATACGATTTAGGGCTTAAATGACCCCCTAAAAGCGGTACACTTTTCGCTTCATCATCTGCTGTCACAGAACAGTTAGTGCAGACTTGGGGATTTTTTGCAGCTGATCTAGTTAGGTTTCTGGCTTGATGAAATAAGTTGAGGCTCTCAATCTTGGTTTGATATTAGTTTGAATAGCAATTTAGTAGTAGAATATCTGGGATTAGGATTTAGAGCTTATTTGATAGCTTATTTCAGGTCTGATAATACCCACATTAAACCTGTGCAGACCTGCTCAAGTTTGCCTGTGCCAACTAGCAGTCTTTATCAAGCCTAATTAGAGTTCAATTGGGATGTTAGAATTAGGGCTTTTGTGTTTTTAGAGTTCTCAGTAGGTCTGTTAAGCTTTTGCCCCCATTAGCTTCCCCTTATCAGCTTATTGGAGTGCTTATTTAGGCTATAGAAGATAGCTGTTTTCTGCCTTGATCTCACCAACTGTGCAGAGCATAAGTGCTTATTCTCTTGTGCTTATTTGAGCTTTTTGGGTTGAATTGAGCTTAATACAGTCTATTGCATGATCCTTAAGCTTTTGAGATTATTTGGTCATCATTTGCTTATTTTGTGCTTATTTTCAAAGTGCTTATTGGGCTGTTCAGCTGATTTAAGCTGAATTAAGCTCTGATCTTATTTTTCCTAAGTTGAAAACTTAATTTTAGATTTTCTCAAAAAATTTCAGATTTTTCCAAGTTGTTTTAATATTTTTAAATCATTTAAATAGTTTAAATTAGTTTTTAATTCTTAAAAATTAAATAAAAAGTCAAAAAAAATATTTTTCTTTTTCCAAAAATTTTCTTTTAATATTTAGAGTTTAGGAAAATTATTTTTATAAATTTAGGATTTAGAATTTAGAAATTCACTTTTAATTACGTTTTTAAATTTCGTCGCGTAACGTTTTTAAATTTCAAATTGCATTTTTAGATAGTATGCTTAGCTTAATTGTTCCATTAGCTTAGTTAGTTATTGTTACTTGTTATTTTAATATTCGTAGTGTAATCCAAATCAATCACTCACTTTTTCACATTCACTTCACGAATCACGATCCCGAATCACAATTCCATTCAATCTTCGTCGGGACTAACGACTCGGGTCTTGCATATTTCCTTTGCAATTCCTTAGAATATAAAACGAACACATTATCCATACTACAATCATAAGCATTACTATCTAAATTATGTTAATACGTCTAATTTTCATACATACAACCAACAAAAGACCTGTCCTACCCATGTATACCCATAGGAGAAATATTCAGAATAACATCATCTAGACAAAAGTTGATACGATACCATGATAAACTTAACAGATGTGGAAGACTGGAATTACATTTTGTTCACCTTCCACGACTTCCAAAATAGTGTCAACAAGTCTGAACCGCAGCAATTTCCCCAGCCTGAACCCACACATGTTTGCAAACGCCCTGAAGTTCCCAGTGAGCTTCACTTGTTGTTCCCTGTTTGTTCTTTTAGAATCATTTATCGTACAAACCTTCACAGGAAACCTCTCATCATCATGCACCATAAACGCCTGTTTGTATGCCTGCATCTGATGATGGCCAGCAAAATCCATGGGTACAGTCTGTCGTGAATATAAAATTCTTCAAACATCACCAAATAACAAAATCTAACCAAGATAAATAAAATAAATTAAGAATATTACTACATATTCCATAAATACTTACCACATGGTAGAATTCCAAGACAATTCCATTTAGCTCAACATAAAAGACAGCGTTTTCATCATTATGATTGGTATGTCCTTCCCATGTGCAAATGTGATGAGCTCTTTTGTCTACAATTACATTTAAAAACAACACACAACTTCTTACAACACATATGTTCTATTTGAAACACAGCATCAAACATTAAAGTATACAAACCTTCCATGGCATACAATGGTATTCCACGACCAGGTAGCCTCAACAATGTTGGATAAACAATCTCCGGATATAAGCACGTGCCATTATTACGAAAAAGCGCCAGATTCAGTTTATTATCTCCTAGATTGGTGAATACCATCGGCTGACTTATGCCAATTTCCAAATCATCAACAAGTCTTTCCCAACGATTACCAAACAACCTATTGGACCTTACGACACTGTTCACATCCAATTTAACCCTTTCATGCCTCACCGTAACCCTCAAACCGTTAGCATAAATTTTGAACTTATCCTTCCATATGTCTTGCAAAAAATCTCCTGGTAGAATCTTAATTACACAAACAAAAAAACCAATTAAATAAATAAATAAATCAATAATTTCAAAATATAAACACAGTTTGTTCCTCACAGGCATCTAATTAATCTTTACTTTCAGTTAAAGGAATTCAAACGAGGCTCACAGTTAGTTTTTTTTTTTAATATTGATAAGATTAAAGCACCTTATCAATGTTTAACGATCGTAATCATATTTTTAGAACCGACGATTAACATGGCCGAATAAAAATATCATATATTCACACTACATGTGTTTTGCATACTATGCAAGTTTAACTACCATCGAACCAGACTACTAAACTATATGCCGATAAAGATACACAAACATATTATAGTAATGAAAATGTGTTTAACACTACAGCTCATTATAAGTTAATTTACTTTGTAACAAACTTATATTGTACTTATTTTAGTGGGAGAATTTCATATATACCCTTCCAAACCTTCTAAATTTCATATATACCCAACCCAAAATCTAAATATCATATATCCCTTTCCAAACTTTCTAAATTTCATATATACCCAACCCAAAACCTAAATATCATATATCCCCTCCCTTAAACTTTTAAATATCATATTTACCCATACTAATTAATTTTAACAATTTTTTAGAAAAATTATTTTTTTTTTAAATTTCTTTTTGGAAATTGATTTTTTTTCGAAATTAATTTTTTTAGAAAAATTATTTTTTTTTCGGAAATCAATTTTTTTTTAGAATTTCAAAAAAAAATCTGAAAAAATTTATTTCAGAAAAAAAAAATAATTTCGAAAAAAAAATAATTTAATTTTTTTACAATTTCAAAAAAAAAATTGATTTCCGAAAAAAAAATTCCTAAAACAATTAATTTCGAAAAAAAAATCAATTTCGGAAAAAAACTAAATTAATTTTTCCGAAATTGATTTTTTTCCAGAAATTAATTTTTTCAGAATTTTTTTTTTGAAATTCTAAAAAAAAATTGATTTCCGAAAAAAAAAATAATTTTCCTAAAAGAATTAATTTCGAAAAAAAATCAATTTCGGAAAAAAAATCAATTTCCAAAAAAAAATTTCAAAAAAAAAATAATTTTTCTAAAAAATTGTTAAAATTAATTAGTATGGGTAAATATGATATTTAAAAGTTTAAGGGAGGGGATATATGATATTTAGGTTTTGGGTTGGGTATATATGAAATTTAGAAAGTTTGGAAGGGGATATATGATATTTAGATTTTGGGTTGGGTATATATGAAATTTAGAAGGTTTGGAAGGGGATATATGAAATTCCCCCTATTTTAGTTAAACGTTAGCTCATTATGTGTACAAATCTACGCAAATCCAACCTATATGTAAAAGACAAAAAATAAAACATTCATACCTGCCCTCCAACCATAAACCTGACCAAACACCTCACAACTCTACGCCCTACAACAAGTCTGTCGTAACTAGGACCTTCACTACCATCCTCATTATACCCGGTGACGTAGAAAGTGTCTAACCCCTCCTTCATAAAATGCAATCTTTTAACAGATGATGGCAAATTATCTTGAACAAACCTTCCCCACTCATGTCCATAAACCTGAATTTCACCTTCAACGAGCCTAATTAAGCATACATATCTGCACTTGTTATTGCCATTAACGAAAATATACTCTTCATCATCGTAGAATCTCTCCTTAAACACATTAGGCAACCTCTGCAAAACAAAAAATTTCAATAAGTTATACACTTATAATCCTGTGTTACAAAAAAAAAAACAAAACATTCT
Organism: Artemisia tridentata subsp. tridentata; assembly: GCA_021014915.2. Classification (NCBI taxonomy): domain Eukaryota; kingdom Viridiplantae; phylum Streptophyta; class Magnoliopsida; order Asterales; family Asteraceae; genus Artemisia; species Artemisia tridentata. The sequence goes on from CP139508.1 coordinate 142,366,049, forward strand.
CAAGTAAAAATCTATAGTCACATGTATATACGAATGTAAACCTAATATTCTGGGTTGGTTCCCATATTAAAACGACACAAGAATTGCTGATCCATCTTGGTTCTTTCAATCCTGGACTTGTGTTATAAAGATTGCAATTGGCTTGAAAATTCTATTATATCATTATAATGACTTAGTTGGTAAATAGATAAGCCAAAAGAAATATGGTTATATTAAAATATTGTTTGATAGTCTCACAATATTATTTCTAATGAAATACCACATGTTTCTGGTATGTTCAGTTAGGAAAATCAAACTCTTGTTATATTGTTTGATTCAAAATAACTATATTTTCTTTTCTTCAAAATGTTAATCAAGGTTAGAAGATTAAGTATGGATTATATATACTCAATAAGACTTAAACCTAGAAGATTATTAAGACACCATTATATTATGGAATGTGATGAATCATATTAAGTCTTAAAATTGAAGTTCTGAATTTGTTAAACAACTTATGAAGTAGGATATTAACAAACTAATGTCAGGAACTGTCAATGTGTATTTGTAATGTCCCAAAAGAGAACAATTTAGTGTTGCTCTAATTGCTAAGTATTTAGTCTCTAAATTATAAAAGGCAAGTGGGAGTTTTTATCTTGTACAGATAAAATTACAAGATACATTATCTTCTAAAATACACTAGTGAATATCATAATTAGGCTAGACATGTAAATGTTAGACCTCAAGATGATGTAATTCTCATTCATAGATCCGCAAGGATATCTTAGAAATTTGATTAATATGCTGAGGAATATGAGTTACAGGATCATGGTAATCTTGTTAATCATGATGGATTGCAAATATTGAATTTGGCAAATTACTCATACTATGAATGTTAAGATCTTGTCCATAAAGATAATCAATTTTGGAAACTTGGTTTATCTTGAAATCTATGGTTAGACTATAGAATAAAGATGAGTTTCTTCAAAGAGATGGAAAACCCTAGTGGTTTAAATCTTTGTGTAAAAATCATATGGACAATTTTGTACACATATTTAATGTATGTCTTATGACAAGATTATTAATCACACTTAAGTAATTAACTATGATTGAATACTCTTTCATAGGCACATTAAACATATTAAGATGATAATAGTCATACCTATTTTCATTAATATGAAAAATGACAATGAAATATCAAAACTCTTTCTTGAGTGATTACCTGTGCGAGGATGGTAAGTAATCAAAAGGATTTTATGAATTCAAATAATCTTTGGAAATGTACAAAGTGCAATAATTCATGAATGGATTAATGCATGCATCTAAGAGATAAAACTTATGTTTAATTATTAAATCAATGTTTAGATTTATAATTAAAATAAGATAATTTCTAAGTATTCCTGAAAGCTAGTGGAAGTATAATGTTTATTTTATTGAATCATATATGTTGTATAACATATAGGAAGTAACATTCCATATAAGTAAAATGTTAAGTCTTGGATTGGAATGATACTTCACTTGAAAGATTTAGAAAATAAGACGTACAACCTTGGAACAAATGTTTATTATTATTAAACATGTGCGGTAAATGAATCTATATAGAACAAGAATGAAATCTAAGGATTTTTCATGTACATCATGTTACTGTTGTATCATGCTTGAATACAAGATGATTTGACAACATTAATATCTAATTGAAAGTTATTAGATAACTAGTGTAATAAAATAGAATATGTTTGGATTTAGAATTGCATTTCTTGGAGTTGCTCTCAGATTCTGTGGATAAACAATATGCCAATTGTTGTGCATATTGTCATTGCCAAGGCATCAAATATTACACAATAGATATTAAAGTTTACGGAGTTTTAATGAGCATATTGTTGTTTGTATACAACGATGCTGGTTTAATTGAGATGACACTCAATACTAGTCATGGTAGGATTTCATCCTTGGCTATGTAAACTAGTTGTGCTCACTAAAAGCATAGTTGCATTATACATTAAAGAATTAGAATACTTTAAACTTTAAAAATGTTTGAAAGTTTGATTATCATAAATTGGTGGTTGGGGTTGTCACACACTTTATGAAATATTATGTGGCAATATCAAATTATTTGAATGTGTACATACAAGAACTTCACTAGTTGAATTCTTGAAATAAGTATTCTCAAAATTCTGATAGATCAAAGTTGGTTGATTTATGACTTGTCAACAAGTATGATTGTCATAACTTGAGACATAATTCATCAACTAGAATTTTCATGCATTGATCTATTTAGTATTTGGATAAGGGATGTTAAACAATTATTATAATGAATTAAAAGTACTTGGTACGTTTATTTTTTATTTATAATATATTGTATCCTATATTTGCATGTTTAAATCCATGAATAACTTATGTTATTCTAAATAGTCCGTTGTCAATTAATGCTATGGGAATATCATTAAATTAAGACAAATCTGAGTTTTGGTAAAACATACTTGAAAGTATATTGATGCGTTGACATACCAATTTCACATGATATTCAATGAATTGAATATAGGACTTATCCCAAACTACATGATTGTACTTTATGTATCTTGTCATCAAATAATTATGAATAGTTACCCTCAGACTTGAGATACCAGAGAACTGTCATGAGTGTAGTGCATTTCTGTTGAACAATTTAACGCTATACGTAACTGGTAATTATAAGGATTGTTTTCAGAAGTGTTGCAAAGTTCGTGAATTTTGCTTGTAGTCAATAAAGAATTTGTTCCTTCAAATTTGTTTTGAAGTTTAATACTGCTGGGCCCCTCATAGGGGTGACAAGATGTTTGCGTGCGCACGCCCAAGATCTATCTGTAATACGTTCAGAAGATTTGGTAATCTTGCTCAATCATAAACAACGAGAAACAGAATAGTTAATTATGGAATGACTAAGATCCATATCCATATTAACATGGTATTAGAAACAAAAGGATAATAATAATGATGAATCATTAAAAGGGTTTTCCAGGAGACCTTATTCGAGTTGTACTAGAAGCATTAGCGTGTTGCTAGCCGCTAACCAATGTGATTACACTATTAAGATATGTCAAAGTCGGAGCTGTTAGTTTTATGGACATAAATTAGTAGTGTATGTTAGGATCGAACTCGAGACCACGGGATTGCACACTTTACGTATGAAAAGTTAATGATTAATAATTATGTATAAAAATTTATATTTAATTATTAAATATGCAAAACAACTAATGACCGTTATGTAATTAATGATAATTGACTAATGACCGTTAAATAATTAAGGAAAGGACTATAAATGTAAATAGAAGTCAAGAAGGTTCCGGGTCCCCTTGAGGAGTCTTGATCGATTGGTTATAGGGATTAGGTTTCCTAATCCTTAACCAACTTGTCTTCCAAGTTTTCTAATCTATAAATAAAAGGCTTAGGGTCATTGTTTTTTAACTCTTGTACAAACATAATAACCTAAACCTTTTTCTCTCCTTTTTTCCTTGTTAGGCCGATTGAACTATACCTTCACCAAGGGTTGATCGATTTTGTTTTATTAAACAAATTGTTTTGTTTTAATTTGTGTACTATTAACTAGCATTAACGTTAACTTGGTATTAGTACGTGTGTACAAGAATGTGCTACTAACACACTATTGTTAGTATCTTGGATTGAATTGTAAAACGGTAAAGGACAATTTGTTAATCCACATAAACCCTAATTAGGGTTCATAAAGTTTCTTGTTGAAGATTTTCTAAAAGGTACGCATACTTTTATTATTCGGTTAATTAATTATATGTTATATGATCATTTACGCTTCCGCATTACTTTGATGTTAATTGTGTTTAATTTATGATATTTCATGTTATTAAAATTAAACAAATACTTCAGTTGACTACATAGTTTGACGTTTTAGGAAAAATAGATAGAAAGCCGAATTTGGAGTTTTTAACTAAATCCGAGGTTCATCTTGATAAGTTTACAGACAATGAACTTTCGAACATTTATACTATTCGAGAAAATTGAATGCCAAAAGAAAGTGACAAAAAGAATCTCAAATTTATAAAACTGATTCATTTGACATTACAAGTCTAGCTGTATTAGGATTGTGACCAAGAGAACTTACAAATCCAAAACCTCCCACTTTAAATGTCTCTCCAGTTCTGATGAAGCTCTTGCAGTATTGAGCAAGAAAGACTTTGGCTACAGGAACTTCAAGAAAGATAGCAGCAATTTCGCCACTATTTAAGGCCTCAGCGTGTCTATGAGTTGATGTGCGATGGTATCAAAGATATAGCAACAACCTTAAACACAATCTTTATTCAATAACAAAACACAATAGTTGGCACAGATTACCAACCAACAATATCCGAACGATTACAAGATCAAATTATTATCAATGAGATAATAACCAAACGACTACAAGACTAAGAAACAGATCAAGATGATCAGAACTTAAAGAGAATGAGATATAAGCGTTTGAGAGAGCGTATGATCAAATTCACCTAACCCTAGCTGAAAGCATTCATTATATAGCCAAAATATGTTTCACTTTAGCCCTTGGTCTTCTATCAACTTTACACTCAACACAAGACTTTCCTCTTCAGGTAAATCAACTATCATTTGCCCAGAATAAGCCCCTCAACTTTATTATAAAATAAGATAAAAAACTAGAAAAGATAATAAGCACAAGATAAGCAAAAAACAAATTAAAAATAACTATTTATTTGAACATTCACCCTTAATCTGTTGCCAAAGATGTCAAACATTTTCAGTTTTTCACATAAATATTTGAGTTGATAAACTGGCAAATGTTTTGTTAAAATTTCTGCAATCTGTTCGTGAGAACTAATCTCTTTAGTACTCAGAATTCCTTTTTCAATTTTCTCTCTGATAAAGTGTACATCAATTTCAAAGTGTTTAGACCTTTCATGGAAAACTGGATTAACAGTTAGCTGCAATGCAAATTTGTTATCACAAAACAGATTTCCAGGAAGAGTGACCTTTATATTCAAGTCTGCTAACAATTTTTGAATCCATATGATTTCACAGGCAGCAGAAGACATAGATCAGTATTCTGCTTCTGTTGAAGACATAGAAAGAATGTTTTGTTTTTTACTTTTCCATGAAACTAGACACTTATTGAAAAAGATACAGTAACCAGTGAAAGATTTTCTGGTTTTTAAGCGTTTAGCCCAATCTGCATCACTGTATCCTTCTAACAAATTATCATTAACAGTTGATGCGTGGGTTTTGCAACCTTACAACAGGTTTTACCTCTCGAGGGATCTCAAGAGGCTTACAACACCACCAGGCAGTGTACCTGACCGATGTAGTATAGTGTAGTGGTAAGTACGGGGGATTGATCGTTCTCCACAGGGAATAGTGTTCGTTAGGTGTGAAAGACTACTCTAATTAGGTCTAAGGGTTGAGGAAGATTCTTTTTATGTTTTTATAATTTTTATGAAAGCAAGTAAAATCTCGGTTTTGAAAGAGTGGGCGGAATTAGTTGCTAGTCAACTAACCCAAAATTACTACAAATGCAAATAAAGTAAAATAACAAAAATGAAAATGTGGTGAGAAACTTATGTGTAGAGAAATGTGTTTACTTAGATTTCCTTACTCCCTAACTATCTTTTACCGGTTAATTAGTGTGTATTAGTCGCGTGGATGAAGGGTGTATTCCTTAATACCATTCGTGGGGTGGCGTACTTACTTCCCCAACTCTACAAGCTCCTACTTCACTCCTATGTCGAGCCGGCTAGGAAGCTCCTAACATGGGATCACTAGAATTCGCTTGTGCATTAAATACAACCATAAAAACCTTTAGTACGCATTTGGTTCATGTTTCTTAAGACGTTCAAGCAAGTTACCGAATAGGAAGTTAGCCAGTTTTCTTAAGCCTAACATAGATAAACAATCATCCAATATAACTAACAACACACTAATAACCAATAATCAATAGCTAGGTTTCATTAGATCTAAGCAAACACAAGATAAATTTAGCCTAACATGTTAATCAAAAGACAAGAATAAGATAAAATCAAACAACACATAGACATATTGAATGATTAATTGATAACTTATCTTCAATGTAACATGGAAGATCTCAAGGCAAAAAGCCTTGAAAAAGAAGCTAAATTCGTCCTAGGGTTTTCTCCCAAAATTCCACACACTAAGCTCTCCCTAATGACAAAAAATTAGAAAACTATATATAGACTTTTGCATCTGACGGCGTCACCTTATGAATTGTGACGCCGTCACCTCGCCGCTTCTAGGGTTCCCGGATGACCTTCTTGACGCCGTCCCTCTTTAGCTCTTCAAAAATCCATTCTGGCTTATCAAGGCTTGACGCCGTCGAACCTTGAACGTGACGCCGTCCCCTTATGATTTAAGCCGTGACGCCCTTGATCAAGTTAAAGCGTGACGCCGTCAGAATTTACATGCTATTTTCACTGGCTTATCATGAGTAAATTTCACGTCCACTTTTTCTTGCCAAAGCATGACGCCGTCCAGAGTAAATTGTGACGCCGTCAAGAGTAACTTTTAGCCGATTTTTGAGACTTTGCCGTTTTCTTCACTTTTATGCTCCAAAAACGTCCAAAATGCCTCCTTTTCCAGATTTCTCCTCAAAAGTACCTAAAATGACAAAAGGAACGATTTAGGGCAATATTTGATCAAATAAATACGATTTAGGGCTTAAATGACCCCTTAAAAGCGGTACACTTTTCGCTTCATCAAATACCCTTACACTTGAGATTTGCTTGTCCTCAAGCAAATGCGCTTTTATTCTAATCAAAATACAAGTTAGGGGTCATTTAATGCAAACATAAAAGTAATTACAACAAATAATCGTTCCACTTCAATCATAATAAGCACGGAGATTACATACTAGCACCTCACAAGTAGTGTTTAGATACTCACATCTCTCAAGTGTCATCAAAATAAATCTCATAAATGAAAACGGATAATATCTCTCACTACCTGTCATAGCAAATAGATTACCATAGGCTTGGGAAAGGATCGAAAACCTCCTCCACTAGGCGTAACCACCAAAGATAAACTATCAAAGAGGGCTTTTAAATGGGTTATAACGTTAGGTGTAGGGAAAAGGAAAACACGGTTTTGTTGGATAAAGGATGGTTTACTGGTGGCTAGTTAAAAATCTTGATCAATTACATGTACTATACAATGTTGCTAAGCCAAGACTAGACTCGATCTTAAGCTAATGAAAGAAAATAACAAACATAAACATAAAATAAACATAAAATGAAACGGGATGGTAGTCCGTATGTTTTTTCTACTTTTCTTTTTCTCATTTTTTTGTATTTTTCTTGATTTTTTCGATTTTTTTTTTTTTTTTTTTTTTTTTTTTTTTCATACACTCTTGCCCTACCATCCAAAATAATACATCATAGGGGCATTGCATTCCCCTTACACTTGAATCTTTACATAACTTTACAAATACTAATCTAATGACTCGAATTAAGATAATTGAAAAACTTGGAGTACTTTTAAAACATTTAGCACATATGGGGGTAATAAATGATGTTCTTCCCCATTACTCCATTACACTAGTACCTTACCCATGAGTCCCAATCGTCCCAAAACAATATGTACAAGGATATGACTCGACTTAGCAACCATGTAATCAACTAGATAATTAACTTGGGTTTAAACAAATGTTGTAACAATAATGCACTAAAAATGAGTGCATACAAGGTAGGCTAAGGCGATTTGGGTGTACATTTAAGTGGGGTGTAACAAATTCTTCCTTTAAGTAAAATGCTTAAAGGTCGAAACGAAAAGATAGGCTCTGAGGGGTGTACTAGGGGTATCGTGTACTAAAAATAAGTACAACGCAAAGGGTGTGGGTGAATTACTTGACCAATGTAGCCAAAGTAATTATAACAAAAACACAGGTGTAAAACAACGGGTTAATCCTAATGCCTCTTATCATGTAGTAAATCTAACTACACGAATGTAGTCTCACATGTGGCCTTGGAATGGTCCTAACGCAAGTTCTAGAATCTAAATGTTACCGGTACACACATCATAGCATAAATGCTTTTCCTACCAATTCTAGGGGCGAACCTCACATATTTGGGGGTGGAAAATTTTTTAGTGGTACGGTTTTTGTGCTAGTCATATAACTCCTATCCGTGAGACGCTCATTAAGATCAAAGTTTCACTCCTATATGTTGTAAAAAATTTTAAATTTGGCACTAAAATTACCCTAACAGGTATTTATCTCAGTTTTATTACACATCTATTATTAAACAAACAAAAATCAAGCGCAATAGCATTCTCTAAGGTATCGTACTTTACCTCCCCTTACACTTAAGATGAACATTGTCCCCAATGTTCAAATAACAAGATGTAAAAGAAAAAAGTAAAAGAATGAAATCAAATACTCCCCTGATTCGCTCGGTGGATAATGAAATTACACGGTTAGATCTTCCTCCAAAGTAATGTAGAAGCTCCATGACTAATGCATCGCCACAAGCTTGATTCAAAACATTTCCTTGTCCAAAATAACCTGTTAAACCTGAGAAAACAAACACGAAAACCTGCATAACATCGGCGGGAAAATCTATATATAAGGATATAATGCTTGTGGAATGATAATTTTGCAGATTCCTGGAGATTATAAGTTGGAGATTTTAGTAAAAACTTTTTTAAAAACAAAACTTTCAAAAATTTCTGAAAATTAAATCTGACGCCGTCAGGTTATAAACCTTGACGCCGTCAGAAATGACCTGACAAAAATTTTCATTTTAAGTTTCCGGAAAATTTCTGGAAAAACCTTTACCTTACTTCCTGGAAATCCTGCAAAACATCATTATGACTCGATACAAGCATTTGACTCAAACAAACACTAATATGTATGTTAATTTATTATTATTACGATTCATGTTAATTTGTGTTCTAATAAACCGATTTAGATTTCCCTTACACTTAACTTTTGCAAAATACCTTTATATGTAGTTAAGACGAAGTTAAAAACAAAATAAAGCATTTTCACAAATTAGTTTTGAACATGAATCAATAATGATAAAAATTAAACATACATACGGAAAATAAAATCAAACAAACAAATAAATAAACACACAAAGCAAATAAAACAAATAAAGCTTGGGTTGCCTCCCAAGAAGCGCTTTTCTTTATTAACGAGTCTTGTAGCTAGACTCAAAGTCACGGGGTCTACGTTTTTCCGTTTTGCTTCTCAATTGCCCCTCTAATCATCCTAACAACCTCCATATCAATTTTGTATTTAGGTCCAAGGTTTAAGCAATCTTTATAATAAAGGCTTCTCTTATTCCAAACATAGTCCATGCCTTTTTCTTTATCCTCTTCATTGATGTCCTCAATCGCACCAATGTTGTCCATGTCAAATCGAGGCACAAAACGAAATTCATCAACCCGATAAGGCATCCTATATGTGATCCTATCTATGTGATTAGAAAACTGAACCGTGCCTTTCAAACGATCATACCTTAAATTGGATGCTTCAATAAATGGCTTACCTAACACTACGCGAGATAGGCGGCAGTCAACAACACTTGCCAAATCTTCTAAGATCATGAAGTTGGTGACAAAGGTAAAGTTCCCAACAAGGATATGTATATCCTTAATCCTTCCAACGAAGTTGCAAACTCCGCCTGGACACTTGGGGTCCATCCTAGGCTCAAGTGGTGTGTTTATGATTTGGCTATAAAGGCCTGAGGACATAACGTTGATTGGGGATTCACAGTCAATGTAAGCATGCTCAACGTATTGGTACCCAATCATACATGGTATCTTCACATTCCCGGGATCACCCCTCTTAATCTTTGGGTCAATTCTAACAAAAGGTGGTCGAGGGTTATCAACTAGGTTGTTATAGTAAGCAATCTCCTCCTTAGTGGGGTATTCATTGAAATAATCATCCAACCTAGGATCTACCTTCACTTCCTCAATTTTCTCAATCAACTTATCAACCGTAAGATTATTACGTTCTAAGTAATTATCTGAGTATATGGCGGTCCCTAAGTTGTTCAAGGCATAATCAAGCTCTATATCAATCATTCTACTGAGCTCCCTGAGCTCACCAATCTCATTCTCAAGTTGGCTACGCAACAAAGCCACTTCGCCAGGTGTAAGGGGTGGATTCGCGTTTTCCATAATGGCAAACTGAATGGTCAATGAAATTTGTTACGAACAAAAGCACAAAGAAAATAGATAGACTAAAGAATATCTAGAAAAAGAAAATAAAAATCTCACTAGAAAGGAATCTAGTGAGTAGACCTAATAGAAATAAAAATTCAACCTAAACAATAACTATTCCCCGGCAGCGGCGCCAAAAACTTGATGCGTGGGTTTTGCAACCTTACAACAGGTTTTACCTCTCGAGGGATCTCAAGAGGCTTACAACCCCACCAGGCAGTGTACCTGACCGATGTAGTATAGTGTAGTGGTAAGTACGGGGGATTGATCGTTCTCCACAGGGAATAGTGTTCGTTAGGTGTGAAAGACTACTCTAATTAGGTCTAAGGGTTGAGGAAGATTCTTTTTATGTTTTTATAATTTTTATGAAAGCAAGTAAAATCTCGGTTTTGAAAGAGTGGGCGGAATTAGTTGCTAGTCAACTAACCCAAAATTACTACAAATGCAAATAAAGTAAAATAACAAAAATGAAAATGTGGTGAGAAACTTATGTGTAGAGAAATGTGTTTACTTAGATTTCCTTACTCCCTAACTATCTTTTACCGGTTAATTAGTGTGTATTAGTCGCGTGGATGACGGGTGTATTCCTTAATACCATTCGTGGGGTGGCGTACTTACTTCCCCAACTCTACAAGCTCCTACTTCACTCCTATGTCGAGCCGGCTAGGAAGCTCCTAACATGGGATCACTAGAATTCGCTTGTGCATTAAATACAACCATAAAAACCTTTAGTACGCATTTGGTTCATGTTTCTTAAGACGTTCAAGCAAGTTACCGAATAGGAAGTTAGCCAGTTTTCTTAAGCCTAACATAGATAAACAATCATCCAATACAACTAACAACACACTAATAACCAATAATCAATAGCTAGGTTTCATTAGATCTAAGCAAACACAAGATAAATTTAGCCTAACATGTTAATCAAAAGACAAGAATAAGATAAAATCAAACAACACATAGACATATTGAATGATTAATTGATAACTTATCTTCAATGTAACATGGAAGATCTCAAGGAAAAAAGTCTTGAAAAAGAAGCTAAATTCGTCCTAGGGTTTTCTCCCAAAATTCCACACACTAAGCTCTCCCTAATGACAAAAAATTAGAAAACTATATATAGACTTTTGCATCTGACGGCGTCACCTTATGAATTGTGACGCCGTCACCTCGCCGCTTCTAGGGTTCCCGGATGACCTTCTTGACGCCGTCCCTCTTTAGCTCTTCAAAAATCCATTCTGGCTTATCAAGGCTTGACGCCGTCGAACCTTGAACGTGACGCCGTCCCCTTATGATTTAAGCCGTGACGCCCTTGATCAAGTTAAAGCGTGACGCCGTCAGAATTTACATGCTATTTTCACTGGCTTATCATGAGTAAATTTCACGTCCACTTTTCTTGCCAAAGCATGACGCCGTCCAGAGTAAATTGTGACGCCGTCAAGAGTAACTTTTAGCCGATTTTTGAGACTTTGCCGTTTTCTTCACTTTTATGCTCCAAAAACGTCCAAAATGCCTCCTTTTCCAGATTTCTCCTCAAAAGTACCTAAAATGACAAAAGGAACGATTTAGGGCAATATTTGATCAAATAAATACGATTTAGGGCTTAAATGACCCCTTAAAAGCGGTACACTTTTCGCTTCATCATTAATAGTATAACTATACCTTATACCTTTACCTGGAGCACCTTTCAGAGGTCTGGTATGAGTCAGGTATATAAGCTTTCCAAGAAGTTTTTGATATCCAGTAACATTTTCTAACAAGGGATCATCATTCGTGGCTTTGAAGGAAAGCACAGAATTAGGTTCCATGGGAGTAGATACAGGTTTACAACCAAGTAAACCAAACTCTTTAAGAAGTTCAAGACAAATATCATTATCAGTTTTGATAACTTCAATTCCCAAAAAAAAATTTGAGTAATCCCAAGTCTTTTATGTGAAACTTAATATTAAGGAAAGCTTTAAACTTATCAATATCATCAATACAATTTCGAGTAAGCACAATATCATCAACATAGACAAGAAGAGCAATAAACTTGTTACTTTTAGTTTTGGTAAACAAAGAATGATCATTAACAGACTGAACAAAACCATGTTCTTTAAGAACACAAACAAGTTTTTCATTCCATTTTCTAGGTGCCTGCTTAAGACCATAAATCGATTTTGTAAGTTTACAAACCATGTCTTTATTTTGATCATTAGAAAAACCTTTTGGAATAGTCATATAGATATCCTCATCTAAACCTCTAGAGAGAAAAGCATTATTCACATCAAGTTGATAAATAGGCCACTTATTTTTAACAGATAAAGCAATAAGCAATCTAACAGTGGACATTTTCACAACAGGAGAAAAAATTTCATTATAATCTATACCCTCTCTTTGACTGCACCCTTTAGCAACCAATCTAGCTTTGTATCTATCAATTTCTCCATTAGATTTATATTTAATCTTCCATATCTATTTATATCCAATAGGAGTTCTATTAGCAGGCAACTTAGTAATAATCCAAGATTTATTTCTATTTAATGCTTCAATCTCAGAATTCATAGCATCCATCCAATTAGGATCAAGAATAGCTTCTTCATAACTAGTAGGTTCAATACTTTTATTAAGATTAGAAGCAAAACAGAAACTATCAGAATCCAGATTAGAATAATTCACAACTCTTTCAACCCCATATTTAACTTTTCCTTCAACAATAAAATCATTAAGATTCTTAGGCAATCTAGTGGGTCTGGTTGACCTTTTTGTTGTAATGGCTGGCAAGCCTTCATGTTCAGCATTAGACTCATCAAAATTATGATCAGAAATAGTACCAACAGAATCTGTTTCATATGAAACAGTGCCCTCAAGGTGTGTATTTTCTTCTATAGTTGTTGCAACAGAATTACCATCTTCACTAGGAGAATTACTATCCTCACTAGGAAAATTCAATTATGTGCCATCATCGTTAGAAGACACTCTCCCTTCATCATTGGGTCTTTTAGGGTTTGACACATCAAAAAAGTTTTTATGATTTAAATCATTTGACACTCCAGTTTCAAAAACTTGTTTTTGTAAGTTGTTTTTCATTTTGAAAGGGAAAATAGTTTCCTAAAATTTGACATCTCTTGAATAAAAAATATTTTTTGTTTCCAAACTTAAAAGTTTATAACCTTTTTTTTTCATTAGAGTAACCAATAAAGACACACTTTTCAGACCTACTACTAAACTCATCAGAATTATTAAGTATAGCAGCATAGCACAAACAACCAAAAACCCTAATATGAGAGAGTGAAGGGTCATGCCCATACACAAACAACCAAAAACCCTAAGTATATTGCCGTTACTGTTATTATACCGACGACATGTCGCCGGTATTTATGTTGGTAATAGCGAATAATTGGGTGGGGTTTTTTCCCACCTTTATTACGCCGACGACATGTCGACGGTATTATATTCTCAAGCACATTATATACACTCTTATCCTCAAAACCACTAAACCTCACAACCTCTTGTCTTCACACCAATCTCAGGTTTTCTTATCCTCAAAACCAATCAACCTCACAACATCTTATCTTCACACCAATTTCAAAACCTGAGATGCAGCGATATAATCCTTTTATGTGTAATTGTGGAACAGGAAATATAAAAAAAAAATCAAATCAAAAAGATACATTTGGATTGGAATATTATGCATGTCCTCTTTCGAAGGTGAACAATTATACATTTCTTATTTATGTAAATATACAAACAATCATATAATTACATTATTTATGTGACAGCCAAGAGAAAAAGATCATGGATATGGCTATTTTAGGTGGAAGAGTGACTTTGATGAGCAGTTACGACTAACTTCTTCTGCTTCAACATCTCACGGTTCTGGATCTGCACCAACAGGGTGCTCAAACTGTAATGAAAAAGATCTTAGGATAAATATGCTGGAGGCACAAAAGCAGGTGCTAGAGACAAGAGTACGGATGCTGGAGGCAAGACTTGAAATGACAACGAATCCCGACGACCCGAACCACGCATGTCAGTCGGCTGCAATACTCCATGAGCTGTTAGGTGACATGGACAATCTTCATATGTAATGTTGTTGTTGTTGTTGCTGTCATTATTGTTGTTGTTGTTGTTGTTGTCGTTGTTGTTGTTGTTTGTGTTGTTGTTTTTTATGTTATTGTTGTTGTTTAATAAAATGTTGTTGTTGTTGTTGCAACCATGACCATTTTGGTTAAAACAAGCTTGTTAACAGCAGCCCACAAGGGCCGTTTGGTTAACAGCAGCCCACAAGGGCCGTTTAGTTTACGCTGTCCAAACAGGGCCGTTTGGTTTATGCTGTCCAAACAGGGGTGTTTGGTTTATGTTGTTTGGTTAACAGCAGCCCACAAGGGTCGTTTGGTTTATGCTGTCCAAAGAGGGGTGTTTGGGATTGCTTATTTCTGCACCAAAAGGGTGTTTGGGTTTATGAGCTTATTTGAAGGAACAATATCACAATTAACAAACACGAAGGCAAACATTTTATTTAAAACATGCACGAGTTCTCAACCACATACATTTCATACAGACTCAAAGGAAACAACTTGACAAGCAAACGAAACAGATCAAACAAAACAACTCGACAAGCAAACGAAACAACTCAAACAAAACAACACACGACATATACCGCTTTGCTGCTACTTCCTGCTTTGCTAGAACTTGCACGAAAGTATTAACAAACATCGCCCATTCATTTTTTTTTGTTTGCTGCTACTTCCCGCTTTGCTAGAACTTGCACCATCTTTTCCCTTCTTTGCTTTCCTTTGCTTGATATGTTCAAACGTATCTTCGAGATTTGTTACCCTATTTCCCAGATCATCAAGTTTGGTGTCCAACGTGCTTTCAGCTTCATCGTCAGCTTGAGCGTCCAAATACTCTTTGTAGTACGGCTTTTTCCTCAACCATTCCAGAATCCGGTCTCTCATCCACGGCGCACAGTTCTTATAAGAACCATATTCATCAATAATTTCTGAGCCATTGATGAGTGTGCAAATACTCATCATTTTATGCCCATTTTGGATACATAAAATACTGAAAATAGCCAAATATACCAATTTATATTGCAAATATCCTTGGATGGTGTTTTTATGTGTTTCAGGTACAAAGGATTGAAAACGGAGCGAAAACGGACATTTTTGGATCGACTCGACAACAATAGTGCATTTGATCAAGAAAAGTCAAAGTCAACCCCAAAAATACCAAAACAACACAAATGGTCCTTGGAATTTATTTTCAGTCTTTGGCAGCCTTGGTCCCTGGGATTTTTAGTATTTACAGCAATGGTCCCTCAAAGTTTAAACAAATTCCAAATCCTATCCTATCCTAAAATAACACTACAACCGGATCCAATAATCCATTAATCCACTTAAACCAAATAACCAACCCATCCCAAAATAAACCCACAGCCCAACACAAAATGAACCCATGCCCAACACCAAACCCATAAACCCAACCCGTTTCCTATGTTAGCTAATCCCACAACCCAAGGTCAAAAAGTCAACCATCTTCTTCTTCCCCTTTTCCCGCTTTTCCCTTTCCCCAGGCTATCACCTCACCAGACAACTTTTCCCCCATGTTCCCCAACATCCTTGTCCCCTTCACTGCCATAGCCACCACTTTCCCCCCCCCCCACTCACAAAAGTCAACTCTGGTACAAAAATCCCACTAACTCCTTTTTCCCGCCAAAACTAAATCCAATGGCTGAGTTGATAAGAAGCTAATCCAAGGGTCAAGAATGATTCAGAGATGCATAAGAGGATTATCCCACTTCAAGAATAGTATAAATAGGCCCTCATTGTAGCCAATTTTGGCAAGTAGTTTTTTAGTTAAAAATCGTAATTTTAGTGTAAGAATTTAATTATTGTGAATTTAAGTTTCCAGTTCAATTTAAGTTTGTTAAAGATCATTTGTAGTTAATTTAGTCAGAATTGTACTCATTTTCTCAATTAATGAATTTTGAAATTTTTTCTCATATTCACTGTTAAGTTGAATCAAGTCATGTAGAGTTTTTAAAAGCTTGTTTATTATTCCAATAAGCTTATATTAGCTTATTAAAGTTCTTCATAAGTTTAAAATAATCTGAATCAGTGTCAAACATCAAAAATCAAGTACCTTAGCATGACCGTGGAGAGCTTTTTGGAAGTTGCCCGCAATGGAGGGGCAAGATGGACATTACCTAGCTTATCTCTGATAAGCTAGGAGCTTGTAGCTGCTCTTGATTGAGAGCCCTTGTTTAGCTAGGGTCTCAAGTAAGATATTTCAAATTTTTTGTATTTTCCTTACTTTTACTGTAGCATAGCTTATTTTTGTGCTTATTTGCTTAATTCCAGCTTATTTGTTCTTTATATTGTTACTTTAGTGTTAATCATTAGGTAATATAAGCTAGTTTCTGTTTTTGCTTGAAATCCTTAAAAAAGGCCAAAACAGTCAAAATAAGGCACAGCTTATTCTGTGCTTATTCTCATTAGAAAATTGTTCATTAAGGGTTAATTAGGTTAGTCTAATAGAGTTAAATCAGAATCATAGTTTAAATTTCTTATTTGTAGTGAAAATTCCAAAAACAGCCCTTATAAGTAGTGTTTGGTTTAACAAGTCAAATGGGTCAAAGTGGATATTTACTGTTCATTTGCCATTCTCCCTAGTTTGATCTTGATTAAAATCAGTTGTTTGAGTTGTTTGTGGAAGTGTATTAGCTGTTTTGAAGGGTTTGGAGGTTTTGAGTTGGATTTCTTGGTTTTAGAAGCTCAACTGCTCAAATCTGCTTATCTTGAAGATAAGCAGATTTTGTGATTGATCTTGTTGTTTTCAAGTTCATTTTAGTCCCTTGAGTGATTGTCTAAAGGTTGCTTTGAAGTCTCAAAAGTTCCAAGTGTTTTGGCCAATTCTGCAAATCTGCACAGAACACCCCTTGTATCAGTCTGCATAAAATTCCTAGGTCCTTTCCATGTGCTTATTGGTTGAATTGAGTGTTAAGTTTCCTGAATTTTGAGTAGTTTGATTATAGATCCTTGCTTATTTCCAATCTCCAGGGCCGTATCTAGCTTATTTGAGCTTAAAATTAAGCTCAAAAGTATCCTACCTAGACAAGTACAAACTGAGCAATCAGTGTATACTTGTCCAGGATAGCTTCTTCTGAGCTTATTTTCAAGCAGTAAATAAGCTCCTTATGATCTGAAAATTGGTTTCTGAGAACTTTGCTAGATGAACTTTATGAATTCTCAGATTTTGTGGTTTCACTCAGAGGTCTAAGTGCTTATTTTTGACCCCCAAGTTACCTCAGTAGACAGCTTTGGGCTGCAATTTTAGGTTTTATAACTTATTTTGCTTCTGTGCTTATTGCTTGATTTTACTGCTTAATTTCTAATTGATTTTGCTTATTTGGCTTGCCTTGAGTATTGCTTAGCTTAATTAAGTTGTATCTCAGCTTTGTGAAGCCTGTTAGCTTATTTGCTTTGAGATTTAGTTTTTTTTTTTCTTTTCATAAGCTCACTGTTCTGGTTTTGTGCTTCTGTCAGAGCTTATTTTTAAGTTTCAAAAATAGTTCCAGTTGTAAAAGTTTCTTATTGTCATGTGCTTATTGAGTTTGTAAAAAAAAAAATCAAAAAAATAAATAAACACCAAAAAGCTGAGGCCAGGATTCGAACCTGGGACCTCAAGCTTCACACAGACACAACACACCACTCACAAACCATCCGCCCTTGGGTCTTTTTCTGTTAATCCTTACACAATTAATTCCTTAACCCTTGTTGGCCATTTTAGTCTACAAGTCCTTTTCAGCTTATTGTGGCTTATCCAAATAAGCTGGTTGCTCCTTTTTATTTTTCATACCTTCTGCTCTTCATTAAGAACTTTTATAAAAATTTCCATATTTTTCTTTTAAGGTTTAGTATTTTTTATAATTTAATTTAGTTTAAATCATTTTTAATTCATAATAAATTATTAAAAAATAAGAAAAATACAAATCTTTTTCCCAAAATTTTCTTTTGTCATATAGATCCTAGGAAAATTAATTTGGCACCCGTAGGATTAGTTTTTAAAAGATTCTAGATTTAGGCTCGTTTTTAGAATGTCCCGATTCGCGTTTTTAGTTTAAATTAACTTGTGCTTTAATTTTCTTTGTAAATTTATTCTTCTCATCCTAATTAGAAGTTAAAAACTCAAAATCCAAAATCCAATCATCAAGCATTTTAATTCCGAACCAAAAACGAAATCCTCGATTCACACCTCGCTAGGACACGACCCGGGTGATCACTTATCCGGTATCTCACACCGTATTCACGGGTTTTGCACGTTATCCTTTTTCCTAAGAGGTTGACTAGTTGATTCCCAAGTATCACGGGGATCTGATATTATATTTATATATACTACACATGGATCAAATTTTGGCGCCGCTGCCGGGGAGGTTGTGTTGCGACAATATTGTTAAAGGTTTTAGCGATTAGTGACTTGAGATCCTTCCTTGCGAAGTTCCCCTTTTCCATAAACCCCATAAAATACAAAAATATTTTTCTTTTCTTTTGTATATATATTATCATATAAAAAACAAAAATACAAAAATATTCGTCGTTTTATTGTGTTAAAATAAAAGATAAAAGCAATCTCAATATAATATTCCTCAACTTGGAGTATTATCATATTAAGTTCCCAAACAAAAGATATAAAACTTGCCTTTGTGTCGCTTGCGAATTCGGCTCACCTTTGATTGATTAACAAACTCTAACGGAGGTTTCAGGAGGTTTGTCATTAAATTGACGAACCGAAAGGAGCGGGTTTTTAAGGAGCATTTATTGCCCACCTTTGCTCCTCCGCCACCCTATGCATTTTTATTTCAAAGAGCTACCGTACGCTTGTTTGATTTAAGGTTTAAATTCACTTGTGTTTTGCATCGGTCTTGTTTTAATTGAATTATTTTTAGTGCATGCGCACTCGTTCTTCTCCGTCAACAAGTCCTTTACGTGAACTCGTGCATACCCCGAGAAGACGTAATCCGAGACGTAATCGTAGGCATTCCGCCTCAATAGCCTAACTCGAGATTCGTGCTATTCCCGTTCCTCCCATTATCATAATGGCAGAGGAACGCACCATGTCTGAGCTTCTCCAAGCACCCACCGAGGGTTACGGAGATGCTATTGTTGTTCCGGCAATCGTTGCCGATAACTTTGAGCTTAAAACGGGGTTGCTAAACTTAGTAACTTCAAGTCAATATTTCGGATTTGAGAGGGACGATTCTCATTCCCACATTCGATGGTTTAATAAGATCACCTCTACCATCAAATACCGAAATGTTCCTCAAGAGGCAATCAAGTTGCTTCTTTTTCCTTTTTCTCTCGAGGGGTCAGCCCGAATTTGGCTAGAAAAACAACCCCCTCGTTCTATTGAAACATGGGAAGATTTGGTGTCGAAATTTGTGAATGAATTCTTTCCTCCATCAAAAACCACAAGCCTTAAAAATGAAATCACCAAATTCACTCAAAAATTTGATAAATCCTTTAGTGAAGCGTGGGACCGTTTTAAAGAATTACTTTGCAAATGTCCTCACCATGGTTTCTCCGAGTTACATCAACTCGATACCTTCTATAATGGTTTGAACCACTCCGATCAAGACTCTCTAAATGCCGCCGCCGGTGGTAATCTCTTGTATCGGACGACTAAAGATGCTTTAGCCATCATTGAAAATAAGTCTAAGGTTCGTACTTCACGAAGCAAGCAAGTTGTTTCTCAAGTGAATGCTTCACCTTCTACTTCATCTCCTGTGAGTTCTTCTAGCACCGATGCTAAGATTGACAAACTCACGGAGGCTATTCAAGCTTTGGTTCTTTCCAAGCAAAAGAAACAATCTTCCCCACAAACTTCTTCACCCACTCAAGTCAAGGCGGTGGAAGAAACTTGTGTCACTTGTGGTGGTCCTCATGCATACTACAATTGTACTGCCACCGATGGTAGTCGATGTGAAGTTAATGCGGTAGTCGGGTCTTACAACCAAGGAGGTAACCAATACCGTCCTCAAGTTGACCCGAACTATCGTGCTAGCAATCAAAATGGACCACCCGGATTTTCTCACCCCAACAATCCAAATAGATTCAATCAAAACCAACCAAGAGGGCAAAATGTTCAAAATCAATTTCAAGCCCCGATCAATCAATACCCAAATCAAGGTGGTAATTTCAATCAAGGCTTTCAAGCTTCGAATTACCAAGCCCCAATTGCTCCCTCAAACGAACTTGCTAATTACATCAAGTCAAATGAAGCAAATATGAGGTCAATGCAAAATCAAATCACCACCTTGAAAAATGATTTTCAAACTTAAATTTCGAAGCAAGGTCATGAACTTAAAAATGAACTCAAGAATACAAATCAAAAGATTGATCAATCTCAAAGTAAAATTGAGAACATGTTTGCTAGTCTCATGTGCCAATTGAATCAACCTTCAACTTCGGGAACCCTCCCGGGAAATACCATTTCAAACCCGAAGGGTGAGTTGAAAGCTATTACCACCCGAAGTGGTAAAGCATATGATGGACCCTCGATTCCTACCCCTTCTCCGGTGAAGGAAGTGGAACGAGAAACCAAGGTGACAAAGGACAAAGTGCAAATTACTAGCCCACAAAGTACCGCACACGTCCAAACTTCGGTCGTCCAAACTCCAATTCCGGAACCCGATGTTCCGAAGACCAATCCTAAGCCCTCGATTCCTTATCCTTCGAGGCTTAATGAACAAAAGCTTCGTGACAAAACTAATAGTCAAATGATGAAGTTTCTTGAAATCTTTCAAAAGATACACTTCGATATTAGTTTTGCGGATGCTCTTCTCTACATGCCAAAGTTTGCTTCAACATTCAAGAGTCTCCTTAGCAATAAGGAAAAATTGTTGGAATTGGCAAAGACTCCATTGAATGAGAATTGTTCGGTGGTGATTCTTAAGAAGTTACCCGAAAAACTAGGAGACCCCGGCAAATTTCTCATTCCTTGTGACTTCCAAAAGCTTGATGAATGCTTAGCCTTGGCCGATCTTGGCGCAAGCATCAATCTAATGCCTCTTTCCGTATGGGCAAAGCTTTCTCTACCGGAACTTACTGATACACGAATGACTCTCCAACTTGCAAACTGAACGGTTACTGTTCCGAAAGGTATTGCCGAAGATGTCTTCGTGAAGGTTGGCAAGTTCCATTTTCCTGCTGACTTCGTAGTAGTCGATTTTGATGCCGATCCTCGTGTCCCCCTTATCTTGGGAAGACCATTCTTGAAAACGGCTCGTGCATTAATCGATGTCTACGAAGGTGAAATGACTCTTAGAGTCAATGATGAAAAGTTGGTCTTAAATATTGAGAGTACTTCAAAATATCCTCTCAAGCATGTTAGCGAGTCAATTAACCAAATTGATATCATTGATGCTACATGCGAGGAATATTTTCATGAAGCACTAAGTGGCAATCCCACTTCATCTGATCCTACCAATTCCCTCTCTTCCCCCTCTCTCACTCTGTTTGAGGGAGGTGACTTCATCTTGAAAGAGATTGAAGCTTGGTTATCTTGTGATTCATTTCCATTTGAAATTGATGATGATGTATTTGACATGGAGGGAGACATTCTTCTAATTGAGAAGTTACTTAATGAAGATCCATCATCCCTCCCTCCGATAGAACTTCATAATGAGGAAATCAAATCTGTTGAAAATTTTGATGATCCTCCTGAGGTCGAACTTAAGGACTTACCGCCTCATCTCGAATATGCATTTTTGGAGGGTACCGATAAATTACCCGTCATAATTGCTAAAGATTTAAATGATGAGGAGAAAACCGCTCTCATAAAGGTTTTAAAGTCACACAAGCGAGCCATCGCTTGGAAACTTTCCGACATTAAGGGTGTTAACCCGGAATTTTGTACACACAAGATTTTAATGGAAGATGACTTTAAACCAGCGGTTCAACATCAAAGAAGGGTTAATCCTAAAATTCATGAGGTTATCAAAAAGGAAGTTCTTAAACTCCTTGATGCCGGCTTGATTTACCCTATCTCGGATAGTCCTTGGGTGAGCCCTGTTCATTGCGTGCCTAAAAAAGGTGGCATTACCGTTGTTACAAATGATGAGAACGAGTTGATTCCTACTCGATTGGTGACAGGATGGCGTGTATGCATTGACTACCGAAAGTTAAATGACGCCACTCGTAAAGACCACTTCCCTCTTCCATTCATGGACCAAATGCTCGAAAGACTAGCGGGAAACGAGTACTATTGTTTCCTCGACGGTTTCTCGGGTTACTTCCAAATTCCCATTGACCTGCAAGATCAAGAAAAGACCACTTTCACGTGCCCTTATGGAACGTTTGCCTACCGACGCATGCCTTTTGGCTTATGTAATGCTCCGGGCACGTTCCAAAGGTGTATGTTGGCCATTTTTCACGACATGATCGAGAAAACTATGGAAGTCTTTATGGATGATTTCTCGGTCTTTGGGGATTCTTTCACCACATGTCTCTCCCATTTGGACAAAATGCTTCAACGTTGTGAAGACACTAATCTTTGTCTAAATTGGGAGAAAAGTCATTTCATGGTCAAAGAGGGCATTATCCTCGGCCATAAGATTTCTAAGAGTGGGATTGAGGTCGATAAGGCCAAACTTGATTTTATCGCTAAACTACCTCATCCCACTACCGTCAAGGGTATTCGGAGTTTCCTTGGTCACGCCGGTTTCTATCGTAGATTCATACAAGATTTTTCCAAAATCGCCCGGCCGATGACTCGTCTCCTTGAAAAGGAAACTCTGTTCATTTTCTCACAAGAGTGCATTGAAGCTTTTCAAACTCTAAAGAAAAAGCTTACTGAAGCACCAATCTTGGTTGCCCCCGATTGGGACCTACCTTTTGAACTTATGTGTGATGCAAGTGATTTTGCCATAGGTGCGGTCTTGGGGCAATGAAAAGCAAAACATTTTCAGCCTATACACTATGCTAGCAAAACTATGACCGAAGCTCGAGCACATTACACCACAACGGAAAAAGAATTATTAGCCGTGGTGTATGCTTTCGAAAAGTTTCGGCCATACTTAATCTTGTCTAAAAGCATAGTGTATACGGACCACTCGGCTCTCAAATATCTCTTTGCAAAGCAAGATGCAAAGCCGAGATTGCTCCGTTGGGTTCTCCTCCTACAAGAATTTGATATCACCATCCGTGATAAAAAAGGAGCCGAGAACCTTGCTGCTGATCATTTGTCCCGATTAGAGAATCCTCACCAAAGTGTGCTCGAGAAAAAGGAAATAAATGAAACATTTCCTCTCGAGACACTTAACGTGGTATCTTTTCGTGGTGATTCTAGTACCCCATGGTTTGTCGATTTTGCAAATTACCATGCGGGTAACTTTGTTGTGAAAGGGATGTCGTCCCAAAAAAAGAACAAATTCTTCAAAGATGTGAAGCATTACTTTTGGGACGACCCCTACTTGTTTAAAGTGTGTGCGGATCAAGTCATCCGGCGGTGTGTTCACGGCCAAGAAGCCGTTGAAATTCTTAAGGCTTGCCACAATGGACCCACGGGGGGGGGGACATCATGGTGCTAACTACACCGCCAAGAAAGTATTTGATTCCGGTTTCTATTGGCCCACAATCTACCGTGACGCCCATGACTTAGTCAAATCTTGTGACTCTTGTCAACGTCACGGGAAGATCACGCAAAAAGATGAAATGCCACAAAATGTCGTTCAAGTTTGTGAAATCTTTGACGTTTGGGGCATTGACTTTATGGGGCCATTCCTGTCTTCACGAGGGAACAAGTATATACTCGTGGCCGTCGATTATTTGTCTAAATGGGTTGAAGCGAAATCACTCCCCACCAACGACGCCCGAGTAGTGTGTAAATTATTGAAAAATCTCTTTGCTCGGTTTGGAACTCCCCGTGCTATCATTAGTGATCGCGGTACGCACTTTTGCAATGACCAATTTGAAAAGGTCATGCTTAAGTACGGTATTACTCACCGTCTTTCTACCGCGTATCACCCACAGACAAGTGGACAAGTGGAAGTTTCAAACCGTGGTCTAAAAAGAATTTTGGAAAGGACCGTAGGTGAAAACCGTGCATCTTGGTCGGATAAACTAGATGATGCACTTTGGGCCTTCCGTACAGCTTATAAAACACCCATCGGGTGTACTCCTTACAAGCTTGTGTACGGAAAGGCGTGTGATGCGGTGATTATTGCTCTAATTCTTTTATATCCACGGCAGCGGCGCCAAAAACTTGGTGCGCGCGTGATGTGTCATTGTGGTTTTAGCAGTATTAATGCCTACTCAAGTTTTAAATTTATATTTAGCCGACTTATCAATAAAACACACACTTTAACGAGCAGTGTACCCGGTCAGTATGAATATAATGGTAAGTAGAGTGTCGATCACTAAGAGTGGAACGTATTATCTAGTTATTCTAATCAGTATTTTAATATCCTAAGTTAGCTATACAACCTAATCTAACGCAAGGGGGGTTCAGCCTGAGAGACTGGCACGGTTTGGTTATGATTAAATAGTAAACTAAACTAATGAGCACGAATCAGCGATTAGCACACACGTACACAGATAGATACTTGAGACAATAAGAAGACCTGTCCTGATAATTAAGTAGCTTGTCACTTGTTTTATTGCTAGTTTTATATGAAGTGTATATAATTAACCTTTCTCGTTGGCTCTAATCTTATAGGCGAGTAAACCCTTAATGACTACTTATGTCTGTCCTATTTATTTAGCGTCTCTTAAATAGGCGAGGAAGGGGCATGGCGACCCAAGCAATGCTCAGCTAGACACAGAGGTTATCAATGCACTAATAAAAGTCACCAAAGACATCAACATATAAACTTTAATTAATGGGAAAGCAATTTTAAGGGGTGCACATGATTTTCCGTAGTCACATGACATCAGCCCATCAATCCTGATGAATTAAAGTGTACTAATACAATAAAACAATACTACTTAATGAATTGAATACATGCAGGACCTTCTTACAGCTCTTGTATCTTCGTTCAGGGTGTGTCTTGTGCTGCTAGTACGTCTGAATTCGGCTTCTAGGGTTCTTCTGTCTTCGGTCTCTAAAGTCTAGTCTCTCGAAATTCGTCTGGCCTTGGGGTATTTATAGTTTCTGTCTGAGGGATAGATGCGGCGCATTGACTTAACTTCGCGTGGGGTCCAAGATTAATATATTCAGGAATATTCGTACACCGCCTTAAGATGCGGCGTAACTCCATTTCTCTATGCGGCGCATGTCCTTTGCTGTCTTGGATTGTAACTTGTGAAATCTTGATAGTGATACGCCGTATGTAAGAAGTATGTTGCGGCGTATCTGGAGCAGAATGATCTTGATCTTGTACATTTCAGTAGACTCTTAACATCTTGCTTGTTTTGCTCCATAATTAGTCCAAAATCGCCAAGTTTCACATAATACTTGTTTTTACCTGAAAATTACAAAAGTAAACATTAACGTATCAATTCTCATATATAATATAATAAAACAAGTCAAATAAATAGGATAAATGATGATAATAAAATGTACTTATTTAAGTTCATCAAATATCCCCCCACTTGAACTTTACTTGTCCCCAAGTAAACCTTAGAATAAATCTTATGAAAATGTATCCTAAAAGATATTAGGATTTATTTTTATATTTAAGCATGTATTCGTTTTGTCATAATTGCACAACCAAACACTTAGCGAATTAGAAATAAAATAAAATATTTCGATAAAAGCAAATCTAATCGTTTAACTGTCCAGTCGTGACGAATATTCTATCATAAGCTTGGCAAGTATACGCATCTCCCCCACTAAAGCCAAGGAATGACAAGTCTAAAGCGATAAAAAGGGTTTGTTGGTTAAGGGTTAATCATCCTTCTTAATCTCTATCGATCTCACATTCCAGAAAAGGCGACAAAATCACAATATAAATGATCGAATCCACGACCACGATACTTGTTATTGCTCAAATCCTTAACTCGAATAGGCTAAAGATAGGACCAAGTAATCTTTACCAATAATATTATATCAAAAAGGGCGACAAAATCATAAATACATAGCCGAATCCACGACTACGATACTTAAGATTGCTCAAATCCCTAATCTCAATAAATCAAAGGTTTATATAAAGAATGATGTAGGGTATGGATAACATTTGGGATACAAATTGGTGTAAAATGAAAAATAAACAAAACAGATAAATTAAAATCCTAAGTGTGGTAAATAACTTTCCCAACCATCCTATGAATAAGACTCATATCATTGAATAACTCACGCTTTAACACTTGAAACACACGCTTTAGGTAGACACGAATTATACTCAACAAGATCTCAATCAAAGAATAATCCTAGTTGGCGTTCCCATAACGGCCAACTCCCATTCAATCCATAAATATAATATATAACAAATAGTGGTGATATCTCCCACTTAATAAAAAACTTTACATAAGTTGGTTAAAACAAACTTCCAACTCTTCATTTTTTTTTCTTTTTCTTTTCTATTTTTTCGATTTTTTTTTTTTTTTTTTGACATCAACATATGTGTAAAATTTCACAACTTTTCTATCACTATTTTTACGGATAATTTTTCCATACTCTTCATACTTTCAGAAATAACTGTAATAGCGAAAGTAGTAAACACACGAAAAATAAACTCAAAGTTATACAATATTTACTTTCATACCAATTGCATTGTGCAATTTCCTGACTCAACCAAAGATAATGAATTACGCACGCGAACACAGGTAATGTAAGGAAACACACTTTGCCTAAAGCAATTAACCACGGATTTTAATCTACAGGGTAGGCTAAGGTGTAAGGGTGTAACGAAACATTATAACAAAGGTGTAAGAAACGAAAGGAATGGCTCTGAGTGTTTTTCTAGGGGTATCTTACTCTAAAAGTGAGAGTAACAAAGGGTTTATACGAGGGTTAACTAACCAGTGTAGTTAGTTAATATCACATAACATATAAAGGCTATTTGGGTGTAATCCTAGAAATTTACCAATTTAGATAAGTCATTCCAATTATATAGATAATACTTATTATGGTGGTCTCGAATAGTATATAAACCAAGTTCTAAAGTTTACAAGTCACCGGCACACTCATAGATTTGTGAATTTTGATAAGTTCATAATTTTTGGAAATAATGTTATGTGTGCAGCTATGTAATTTAGACTTTAAACAAAAACATGCTAAAAATTTTTAATTTTGATATATTAAGCGCATTTTAAGCATATTTTGAAAAAGTTTAGGACAAGTAAGTGTTCTAATTCTCCAATCCCCCCACTTAAGTTAAACAACGTCCTCGTTGTTTGTATCAAAGATTAAAAACTGGAAAATAAAAGAATTAGAACAGAAAAACTCCCCTGAGATTTGCTCGGTATGATCCTCCATTATTCGTATAAGAGCAAAAATCAACTTTCTTGTGGATTAGAACGTTTAAGCTTCATAGATAATGTATCCACAGGAATGCAGGAATCTATAATACCATTCAGACTTTAACACACCTGAGTTAAGAAGGTTCAAACTTGCATAATACATTAGTAGTTAGTAAAAATTAAAACATAAAAAAAAATTAAACTGAAAATCATCAGGTCAGTCGATACGCCGTATCTTATGGAAGAAGATACGCCGTATCGAGCCTGGAATAAATACGAATCAGAATAGAAGATGCGTCGCATCCTTAACCAGGGATGCGCCGCATTAAAATAAACTGGCAGAAAGTTTTAAAGTCAAAAATAAAAATGCAGAAAATAAAATAAGATATGACTAGTGCATTTGATACGCCGCATTTCATGGAAGGAGATGCACCGCATCGAAGTGCAGGTTTGACAGACTCGATACAAAATCAGAAAATAACACAAAAGATAAGCATGGGTTGCCTCCCATGAAGCGCTTGTTTTTGTTCGAGTCACGAGCCTGACTCCACCCTTATTTACTGTGTATTAAGGTGTTGTCCCCTCCACTTGGGATCAAGTGCGGGTGATAATAGCAATAAACACAAAAAGAGTGTAAATTTGCTAGTAAAGATGGAAGAAATAAATAAAGATCATACCTTGGCAATATATGTACATCTTTCCTATCCTTACCCGGTTTGGTTGATAAATTGGATGACTTGACCATTCCATCTGAAAGAGTAGTGTGTTGAGGAAAAATGAGTCTCCTTTCTTCTTGGTTAGTCTCTTTGGTAGTAAGGCGTCCCTTGACTTCCGCAGAAGATGAGAAAGGGTCTTTGGCAAGTAAAAGTTCGAGTTCCTCTATATCCTTCATAGGGTCGAAATCATCATCTTCATCAATCATAGCAATGTTTAAGAGCTCATCACCAAATTCTTCCTCGAGCTCCACCAAAAACGGGTTGATCACAGGTGCTTCATGTGCTTCAATTTGTGTTGTAAGTGACTCCAATTCATCTTGTGAATCTCCATCTTCAACTAGTGGTCTTGCAATTTCAGCATCGTCCCGAATTTCATTTTTAAACAAGTCATCCCAGATTTCTTCAAAATCCCTCGTTGGGTCAAAATCTGGTTGAGGTATGTCATCATATACAATTGCGTCAAATGGTTCGAAATCAAAATTAGAATACTTTTCATCTTCATCCGATGGATTGTCTAATGGTGGTAATACGATTGCAGAATATTCTTCAACGTAAGGTTCCGTATACACATCATCTTGTGCAATCTCCGGAGAAAAAGTACTATCAATAACAATTGCCGGAATTGGTTTCACGGTATATGAATCTTCTTCATCATCATTTGACATACACCAAGTGTGTTGAAATGGCAATTTGTTTCTTTCTTTCCTTGACTTTTCTTGTCCTAAAATCAAGTATTCTTCCATAGTGATTTCTTTCGTCTCAATGACTTGTGCACCATATCTTGCTCTTTTCCAATCATACATCTGATTATTGCTCAAGGCTCTTTCCTCTATAAACTTGACATATTCTTCCATTGTAATATCCGGATCGTCCATCTTCCTGAAATAAAACTTACTCGTGCAAAAGAAGAGTGAAACAATCAAAGTAAAATAAAAGCTGCTGATATCTGCTGATGATGCGCCGTATCCTATAAATGGGATACGCCGTATCTTAGTACGTTAAAATTTAATCAGACTTTTATTCAGAAAGCAGATACGCCGCTTATGAATTAGAATGCGCCGTATCCAGTTTAAATTATCAAAAATCGATTATATTTATTAAAATTAAATGCGTCGTATTAACAAAAGCTAATGCGTCGTATTTTCGTTACGTTTCAAAATACAAGATTTTTGATTCAGAAGATGCGCCGTATCGATAAAGATCGATGCGTCGTATCTGTTTAATAATTCGAAAACTGTTTTTAATGTAAATAGAAAATACGTCGTATCTGCAAAAACAGATGCGTCGTATGGCGTTATCGTTTAGAAAAATTTCTTGTTAAAAACAGAATACGCCGTATCTTGGGGAAAGATGCGTCGTACTCGAATTTATTAAACGTGTTGTATTTTATAAAAATTAAACGCAATACGCCGTATCTGTGAAAACAGAAGCGCCGTATCGTTTGTATCAGCACAGTACAACGATAGCAGAATGCAGAAAAATACAGAAAAAAAAAAAAAAAAAAAAAAAAAAAAAAAACTAAAATAAAAAATAAACAAAAAGAAACAAAAATTAAAGAAAACAAACAAAAACAGAAAATATGCAAATAACACAATGAATGCAATCTATCTAATATACAACGGGTTAGTAGTTAGAATCTAAAAAGAAAAACCTAATTAAAATACTAATCAAATTAACAGATAATAACAATTCACTCCCCGGCAGCGGCGCCAAAAACTTGATGCGATGTTTATTGCTCTAATTCTTTTATATCCACGGTAGCGGCGCCAAAAACTTGGTGCGCGCGTGATGTGTCGTTGTGGTTTTAGCAGTATTAATGCCTACTCAAGTTTTAAATTTATATTTAGCCGACATATCAATAAAACACAAACTTTAACGAGCAGTGTACCTGGTCATTATGAATATAATGGTAAGTAGAGTATCGATCACTAAGAGTGGAACGTATTATCTAGTTATTCTAATCAGTATTTTAATATCCTAAGTTAGCTATACAACCTAATCTAACGCAAGGGGGGTTCAGCCTGAGAGACTGGCACGGTTTGGTTATGATTAAATAGAAAACTAAACTAATGAGCACGAATCAGCGATTAGCACACACGTACACAGATAGATACTCGAGACAATAAGAAGACCTATCCTGATAATTAAGTAGCTTGTCACTTGTTTTATTGCTAGTTTTATATGAAGTGTATATAATTAACCCTTTCTCGTTGGCTCTAATCTTATCGGCGAGTAAACCCTTAATGATTACTTATGTCTATCCTATTTATTTAGCGTCTCTTAAATAGGCGAGGAAGGGGCATGGCGACCCAAGCAATGCTTAGCTAGACACAGAGGTTATCAATGCACTAATAAAAGTCACCAAAGACATCAACATATAAACTTTAATTAATGGAAAAGCAATTTTAAGGGGTGGACATGATTTTCCGTAGTCACATGACATCAGCCCATCAATCCTGATGAATTAAAGTGTACTAATACAATAAAACAAAACTACTTAATGAATTGAATACATGCAGGACCTTCTTACAGCTCTTGTATCTTCGTTCAGGGTGTGTCTTGTGTTGCTTGGTCGTCTGAATTCGGCTTCTAGGGTTCTTCTGTCTTCGGTCTCTAAAGTCTAGTCTCTCGAAATTCGTCTGGCCTTGGGGTATTTATAGTTTCTGTCTGAGGGATAGATGCGGCGCATCTAAGTGATAGATGCGGCGTATTGACTTAACTTCGCGTGATGTCCAAGATTAATATATTCAGGAATATTGGTACACCGCCTTAAGATGCGGCGTAACTCCATTTCTCTATGCGGCGCATGTCCTTTGTTGTCTTGGATTGTAACTTGTGAAATCTTGATAGTGATACGCCGTATGTAAGAAATATGTTGCGGCGTATCTGGAGCAGAATGATCTTGATCTTGTACATTTCAGTAGACTCTTAACATCTTGCTTGTATTGCTCCATAATTAGTCCAAAATCGCCAAGTTTCACATAATACTTGTTTTTATCTGAGAATTACAAAAGTAAACCTTAACGTATCAATTCTCATATATAATATAATAAAAAAAGTCAAATAAATAGGATAAATGATGATAATAAAATGTATTTATTTGAGTTCATCAGCGTGCCATCTACCGATCGAGCTCGAGCACAAAGCTTATTGGGCCTTGAAGTATGGAAACTTCGACCTAAAGTCCGTGGGTGATCACCGCAAAGTTCAACTCAATGAATTAAATGAACTTCGTGATCAAGCCTACGAGAATTCTTTGATCTACAAAGAAAAGACAAAGAAGATCCATGACTCCAAAATCAAGAACCGCGTTTTTAACGTTTGTAACCGAGTCCTTCTTTTCAATTCTAGATTAAAAATATTCTCGGGTAAGCTCAAAACCCGTTGGACTGGACCATTCACCGTTGCCAAAGTTTTTCCTTATGGTACCGTCGAGTTATCTCAAAACGACGAACCAAACTTCTAGGTGAACGGTCATAGGTTGAAGCATTACTTTGGAGGGGACATACCATCCATGGTTGTCTCGGATCTCCAAACTTTCCCCATGGACCAATGAATTCGGGGTCGAGTCAAGCTAGTGACTCGGTTAACAAAAACATTAGCACCACATGGGTGACAACCCATGTTTCTGACTTCTTTCTATTTTCTAACAACTAAGTGTGGGGGAGTCCCACTGTGCTTGGCTTTTGTGTTGTTTGCTCTGATTTTCAGGTTTCCCTTGGATAGTGTTGATTGACGCGCCTGTTTTCAATCCAGCCGCCCAATATCCTATCCTTTTGCTAACGATTATCTAGGGATATCTTTTTAATCCTTTTTTTTTGTGAAAAATGGAGATTTCTGTTCCACACTTGGCTATTAGTATTACCTTTTTACGTTCTAAGTGTCGGCATAATAGCCGTTACTTTGAATATTGAGGGCAATATTCAATTCTAAGTGTGGGGGGGAATTCTCTCGAATTTTGTCACATGTGTACCTTCTAGTCCCTAGTACCCCCGTTTTTGACCAAAATTTTAAAATTTTTGTCGTTTTTAGATAAGAAATTGCAATAAAAAAGTAGTGTTTAGTCTTGATTAGGTTAGAACAAAGGGAATCCGACTCGCCAAGTGTTGAATACTGGCTGCTTCCTTAACGATTAGACTAAGGTTTTACGATTTGTGCAAATGAAAATGCTAAGCGTAGAGTAGTTGGTTCTCTTTAGAGCTTATACAAGTAATCTATGGCTTTTCCTCCCAGAAGCTCCTAATCTGCTTAAATACGTGCTGTTTTCAAACGTTTGAACGTTAAAATCATGTTGTTATGCAAAACAAATTTTTATACAATTTTGATATAGAGCCCGAGTCAACTTTTTATTTTAATTTTTGGGAAAGCATATATGTAAATATATATATAAAAAAAATGATATAAAAATGAAAAAATGAAAAAATGAAAAAGAAAAATAAGAAAATGGAATGATATTGCAAAATGCAATAAGTTTTGATGTTGTGAAAATAAAGATATATGTGTTAATAAATGTAGGAAAATTGCTTTCTTTTAAATTTGAATCGGAAATTGAACTTGGATTCGTCAATTTTGTATAAAAGTTAAACGGTAATTTAGTAGATTGTTGATTTCAAAGACCCGAAAGCTCCGGTATTATTCTCTGTGAGGTGTCAAAAGCCTGGTCACCTAAAACCAACTGGTTTGGGATGTGCCGAGAAGAAAGCCGTTACATGGAGTGATCTCGTCTTTGAGTCTCTA
This sequence comes from Artemisia tridentata subsp. tridentata, assembly GCA_021014915.2. NCBI lineage: Eukaryota > Viridiplantae > Streptophyta > Magnoliopsida > Asterales > Asteraceae > Artemisia > Artemisia tridentata. Next base: position 142,399,050 of record CP139508.1, read on the forward strand.
ATCTCTAAATGGTCGTTTGTTGTTATTTAGTTAATTATTTAATACTAGCGTAGTGGGAATATCCAAAATCTTTGAAATCGAAATTCCGCTGATTCCGGTACTATTCTCTGTGGGGTGTCAAAAGCCTGGTCACCTAAAACCAACTGGTTTGGGATGTGCCGAGAAGAAAGCCGCTACATGGAAAAGGCCATTTTCGATCCTTAGATTTTCGAGGTTCCCGGTAAATTAGTATTTGACTTAAATGAATAACAACCATAATAAATATTGATTTTTGCGGTCAAAATTTTGAAAATAGCACAGTCACCTAAATTGAATAAATTGTGGGAGTGAAAAGTTAAGTCTTGGCTTACATAGATTATTAGTATAAGTAGTGTTAGCATTTTACAAAAACATTTGCAAATTGAGTTTAAGCTTAGTTGGGAGTATAAAAAGAGAATGACGATTTCAATTCCTTGGAGACACCCATTTTGTGTGAATCCCGTTCCATGATACCATTTTTGAAAATCAAGCATGTTATTTATTTATGTTCTAGTTTAAATTTCTCGCATCAAATAAAAAGTCAAAACGGGGTATTCTTTTGATCCTTTCATTACTTCACATGATCGGATTGCTAGGGACTAGCAATAGCTTAGTGTGGGGGATTGATGAGTGTGCAAATACTCATCATTTTATGCCCATTTTGGATACATAAAATACTGAAAACAGCCAAATATACCAAATTATATTGCAAATATCCTTGGATGGTGTTTTTATGTGTTTCAGGTACAAAGGATTGAAAACGGAGCGAAAACGGACATTTTTGGATCGACTCGACAACAATGGTGCATTTGATCAAGAAAAGTCAAAGTCAACCCCAAAAATACCAAAACAACACAAATGGTCCTTGGAATTTATTTTCAGTCTTTGGCAGCCTTGGTCCCTGGGATTTTTAGTATTTACAGCAATGGTCCATCAAAGTTTAAACAAATTCCAAATCCTATCCTATCCTAAAATAACACTACAACCGGATCCAATAAACCATTAATCCACTTAAACCAAATAACCAACCCATCCCAAAATAAACCCACAGCCCAACACAAAATAAACCCAAGCCCAACACCAAACCCATAAACCCAACCCGTTTCCTATGTTAGCTAATCCCACAACCTAGGGTCAAAAGTCAACCATCTTCTTCTTCCCCTTTTCCCGCTTTTCCCTTTCCTCAGGCTATCACCTCACCAGACAACTTTTCCCCCCATGTTCCCCCAACATCCTTGTCCCCTTCACTGCCATAGCCACCACTTTCCCCCCACTCACAAAAGTCAACTCTGGTACAAAAATCCTACTAACTCCTTTTTCCCGCCAAAACTAAATCCAATGGCTGAGTTGATAAGAAGCTAATCCAAGGGTCAAGAATGATTCAGAGATGCATAAGAGGATTATCCCACTTCAAGAATAGTATAAATAGGCCCTCATTGTAGCCAATTTTGGCAAGTAGTTTTTTAGTTAAAAATCGTAATTTTAGTGTAAGAATTTAATTATTATGAATTTAAGTTTCCAGTTCAATTTAAGTTTGTTAAAGATCATTTGTAGTTAATTTAGTCAGAATTGTACTCATTTTCTCAATTAATGAATTTTGAAGTTTTTTCTCATATTCACTGTTAAGTTGAATCAAGTCATGTAGAGTTTGTAAAAGCTTGTTTACTATTCCAATAAGCTTATATTAGCTTATTAAAGTTCTTCATAAGTTTAAAATAATCTGAATCAGTGTCAAACATCAAAAATCAAGTACCTTAGCATGACCGCGGAGAGCTTTTTGGAAATTGCCAGCAATGGAGGGGCAAGATGGACATTACCTAGCTTATCTCTGATAAGCTAGGAGCTTGTAGCTGCTCTTGATTGAGAGCCCTTGTTTAGCTAGGGTTTCAAGTAAGATATTTCCAATTTTTTGTATTTTCCTTACTTTTACTGTAGCATAGCTTATTTTTGTGCTTATTTGCTTAATTCCAGCTTATTTGTTCTTTATATTGTTACTTTAGTGTTAATCATTAGGTAATATAAGCTAGTTTCTGTTTTTGCTTGAAATCCTTAAAAAAGACCAAAACAGTCAAAATAAGGCATAGCTTATTCTGTGCTTATTCTCATTAGAAAATTGTTCATTAAGGGTTAATTAGGTTAGTCTAATAGAGTTAAATCAGAATCAAAGTTTAAATTGCTTATTTGTAGTGAAAATTCCAAAAACAGCCCTTATAAGTAGTGTTTGGTTTAACAAGTCAAATGGGTCAAAGTGGATATTTACTGTTCATTTGCCATTCTCCCTAGTTTGATCTTGATTAAAATCAGTTGTTTGAGTTGTTTGTGGAAGTGTATTAGCTGTTTTGAAGGGTTTGGAGGTTTTGAGTTGGATTTCTTGGTTTTAGAAGCTCAACTGCTCAAATCTGCTTATCTTGAAGATAAGCAGATTTTGTGATTGATCTTGTTGTTTTCAAGTTCATTTTAGTCCCTTGAGTGAGTGTCTAAAGGTTGCTTTGAAGTCTCAAAAGTTCCAAGTGTTTTGGCCAAATCTGCAAATCTGCACAGAACACCCCTTGTATCAGTCTGCATAAAATTCCTAGGTCCTTTCCATGTGCTTATTGGTTGAATTGAGTGTTAAGTTTCCTAAATTTTGAGTAGTTTGATTATATATCCTTGCTTATTTCCAATCTCCAGGGCCGTATCTAGCTTATTTGAGCTTAAAATTAAGCTCAAAAGTATCCTACCTAGACAAGTACAAACTGAGCAATCAGTGTATACTTGTCCAGGATAGCTTCTTCTGAGCTTATTTTCAAGCAGTAAATAAGCTCCTTATGATCTGAAAATTGGTTTCTGAGAACTTTGCTAGATGAACTTTATGAATTCTCAGATTTTTTGGTTTCACTCAGAGGTCTAAGTGCTTATTTTGGAGCCCCAAGTTACCTCAGTAGACAGCTTTGGGCTGCAATTTTAGGTTTTATAACTTATTTTGCTTCTGTGCTTATTGCTTGATTTTACTGCTTAATTTCTAATTGATTTTGCTTATTTGGCTTGCCTTGAATATTGCTTAGCTTAATTAAGTTGTATCTCAGCTTTGTGAAGCCTGTTAGCTTATTTGCTTTGAGATTTAGTTTTTTTTTTGCTTTTCATAAACTCACTGTTCTGGTTTTGTGCTTCTGTCAGAGCTTATTTTTAAGTTTCAAAAATAGTTCCAGTTGTAAAAGTTTCTTATTGTCATGTGCTTATTGAGTCTGTAAAAAGAAAAATCAAAAAAATAAATAAACACCAAAAAGCTGAGGCCAGGATTCGAACCTGGGACCTCAAGCTTCACACATACACAACACACCACTCACAAACCATCCGCCCTTGGGTCTTTTTCTGTTAATCCTTACACAATTAATTCCTTAACCCTTGTTGGCCATTTTAGTCTACAAGTCCTTTTCAGCTTATTGTGGCTTATCCGAATAAGCTAGTTGCACCTTTTTATTTTTCATACCTTCTGCTCTTCATTAAGAACTTTTGTAAAAATTTCTAGATTTTTCTTTTAAGGTTTAGTATTTTTTATAATTTAATTTAGTTTAAATCATTTTTAATTCATAATAAATTATTAAAAAATCAAAAAAATACAAATCTTTTTCCCAAAATTTTCTTTTGTCATATAAATCCTAGGAAAATTAATTTGGCACCCGTAGGATTAGTTTTTAAAAGATTCTAGATTTAGGCTCGTTTTTAGAATGTCCCGATTCGCCTTTTTAGTTTAAATTAACTTGTGCTTTAATTTTCTTTGTAAATTTATTCTTCTCATCCTAATTAGAAGTTAAAAACTCAAAATCCAAAATCCAATCATCAAGCATTTTAATTCCGAACCAAAAACGAAATCCTCAATTCACACCTCGCTGGGACACGACCCAAGTGATCACTTATCCGGTATCTCACACCGTATTCACGGGTTTTGCATGTTGACCTTTTTCCTAAGAGGTTGACTAGTTGATTCCCAAGTATCACGGGGATCCAATATTATATTTATATATACAACACACGGATCAGCCATATTCATTAAGAACATCATCAAAGAGGAGCAGCGACGATAAAACCTTTGACCACTCCTCTTCCGGCGTGTAACCATCCATTGTTATGTGTGTTTTGTGGGAATTAGTGATTTGGTTATTTGTGTTTTGCCGATTTGAGGATGATCGGTTATTTGTGGGAATTAATGATGGCCACTGATTGTCTATCTCCAGAGAGAAAGAAAAGAATATATATGAAAGATAAGATAAGGAGACAAGATGAGATTTTTTTGTAAGATAATAGATATGAAAGGATAAGTTTTATTATCCTTTAGTGTAATACCATATCATCTCGGATCATTCGTTTAACATCTCTTGTAGAACCATACCATCTCGGATCATTCGTTAAACATTTCGTGTAGAACCATATCATCTCGGCTCATTCGTTAAACAACTCGGCTCATTAGTTAGGAATTGCATCTTTCAAACTAGAACAAGATAAGCTGGAACTTTGTTGTTGAGCACGAGTTCCATAATTTCTCGGATCATTCGTTTAACATCTCGTGTAGAACCATATCATCTTGGATCATTCGTTTAACATCTCGTGTAGAACCATACCATCTCGGATCATTCGTTTAACATCTCGTGTAGAACCATACCACCTCGGATCATTCGTTTAACATCTCGTGTATAACCATATCATCTCGGCTCATTCGTTAAACATCTCGTGTAGAACCATATCATCTAGGCTCATTCGTTAAACAATTTGCCTCATTAGTTAGGAATTGCATCTTTCAAACTAGAACAAGATAAGCTGGAACTTTGTTGTTGAGCACGAGTTCCATAATTGCTCGGATCATTCGTTTAACATCTCGTGTAGAACCATATCATCTCGGATCATTCGTTTAACATCTCGTGTAGAACCATACCATCTCGGATCATTCGTTTAACATCTCGTGTAGAACCATATCATCTCGGCTCATTCGTTAAACAACTCGGCTCATTAGTTAGGAATTGCATCTTTCAAACTAGAACAAGATAAGCTGGAACTTTGTTGTTGAGCACGAGTTCCATAATTGCTCGGATCATTCGTTTAACATCTCGTGTAGAACCATATCATCTCGGATCATTCGTTTAACATCTCGTGTAGAACCATACCATCTCAGATCATTCGTTTAACATCTCGTGTATAACCATACCATCTCGGATCATTCGTTTAACATCTCGTGTATAACCATATCATCTCGGCTCATTCGTTTAACATCTCGTGTAGAACCATATCATCTCGGCTCATTCGTTAAACAACTCGGCTCATTAGTTAGGAATTGCATCTTTCAAACTAGAACAAGATAAGCTGGAACTTTGTTGTTGAGCACGAGTTCCATAATTGCTCGGATCATTCGTTTAACATCTCGTGTAGAACCATATCATCTCGGATCATTCGTTTAACATCTCGTGTAGAACCATACCATCTCGGATCATTCGTTTAACATCTCGTGTATAACCATATCATCTCGGCTCATTCGTTAAACATCTCGTGTACAACCATATCATCTCGGCTCATTCGTTTAACATCTCGTGTAGAACCATATCATCTCGGCTCATTCGTTAAACAACTCGGCTCATTAGTTAGGAATTGCATCTTTCAAACTAGAACAAGATAAGCTGGAACTTTGTTGTTGAGCACGAGTTCCATAATTGCTCGGATCATTCGTTTAACATCTCGTGTAGAACCATATCATCTCGGATCATTCGTTTAACATCTCGTGTAGAACCATACCATCTCGGATCATTCGTTTAACATCTCGTGTATAACCATATCATCTCGGCTCATTCGTTAAACATCTCGTGTACAACCATATCATCTCGGCTCATTCGTTTAACATCTCGTGTAGAACCATATCATCTCGGCTCATTCGTTAAACAACTCGGCTCATTAGTTAGGAATTGCATCTTTCAAACTAGAACAAGATAAGCTGGAACTTTGTTGTTGAGCACGAGTTCCATAATTGCTCGGATCATTCGTTTAACATCTCGTGTAGAACCATATCATCTCGGATCATTCGTTTAACATCTTGTGTAGAACCATATCATCTCGGATCATTCGTTTAACATCTCGTGTAGAACCATACCATCTCGGATCATTCGTTTAACATCTCGTGTATAACCATATCATCTCGGCTCATTCGTTAAACATCTCGTGAATTGTTATGGCATATATATAGTACACATTCATAAGAAGGTGAGGGCCTCATACTTATCTCAATGTTGAAAGCAACCCTAGAACCAATCACATGGACTTTGAATGTATTTGTCGACTACAACTTTCAAGAAATTGTAGCAGGTAATACTCTCTCGTCCTAAAATTATTATCCCCTTTTTACTTTTTCGGTATTTACTTTTCAACTTTAACCTTAAGTATATATTAAATAAAAGTACTTAAATTAAATATATTTTTTTTAATTTTATAAAAGTATTTAATTTTAAATCGAAGTATTTAATTTTAAATCAAAGTATTTAATTTTAAATATAAAGTTTTTAATTTTAATTATATATTAAATAAAAGTATTTATAAGAATTAAATTTTTTAATATATCCAATTCATACCGACGACACGTCGTCGGTATTTATTTATTAAAAACCGCCCAAATATTTCATTTATCCCGCCAAATCACAAGACGACAAAGTTTTCTATTATTCCAGACGACATGTCGTCGGCATAATGAAAACATAAACTAAAAGCAGATATGGTCAAACACTTAGACGCATTCACTAAAACTTTTTTCTCCCCTCAATTATTGTTCCTCCTCGCCGGCGAATTATTGCTCCACCACCACCACAGTCACCACAGTCACCACCACAACCACCACAGTCTCCTCCTCCACCACCACAGTCACCAACACTGCCACCATTGCAAAACACCACTTCTCCTCCTCCACCACATTCTTCTCTTGTTTAATTCTCTCCTCAACTCCCCTTGTCTTGTTTAATTCTTCCTCTTCTTCCCCACTTTTTCTTCCATACGGTTATAGGTATTTTTTTTTTTTGTTGTTGTTGTTGTTGTTGTTGTTTGTTTTTTTTTTTTTTTTTTTTTTTTTTTTTTTTTTTTTTTTTTGTTAATTATAACACTTAATAAACGGTTATATGTTGCATTTGATAATTTTTTGATTTTTTTTTTATACTGCCGAAACAGTAGCAAAAGCCGTGACCGAGAGCTGAGACAGCCGAGACATAGGTAATGTGGTCTCTCTTTTTTTTTTTTTTTTTTTAAACTTTTGGTATCCCGACGACATGTCGCCGTTAACAGTTTTACTTCTTTAATTTGAAGCAACCTATATATTAATGTGCTCTCTTTTTATATAGCCCGAGCCTGAGACCACATCCCGAGACCACGTACAGCCCGAGAGACCACAGCCCAAGAGCGAGACAGTATGTGACTGATTATGCGTTTGGTTACATACCCGAATTGTTTTTTCATTTTTATGCTTTGTTGTATTATTTTTTTTTTATATATGTTTGTGAAATGTGACTGATTATGCGTTTGGTTAGTTAGATTTGTGATAAATGCTGCTAAGACGTTTAGTTAGATAGCCTTGGTTGAAAACTTGAGATGTACGTTTTGATTATATATGTTTTTGTGATGAATGTTAATGAGATGTTAAGTTAGACAACTAGTGTTAGTTTGATTTAAACTCAAATGTAGCGCATGTGTGTGGAAGTTTATCTAAGTAGTATGTAAGTATTGTAAGTATTGTGTTTTTATTTAGCTGAGAAACAAGTGAGTGTTTGGATAGAGTTAAATATATTAGGTTTACTAGCTTGTATTTAATAAGCTGTTTTAAACTAGCTTATGTGAAGTAAGCAGATGAGCCAATCTAAACGCTATGTTCTAAACACTTCATTGCATTATCGGGATACAATTAGCTGTTTTGAGTATCCGAGCAGTTTATGGCTTAACTTGCTTATTTGAATCAAATAAGCTGTTTCATTGTAGTTATGATGGAGGAGCTTAGCTATAAGAATTTATTTAGCTCATAAACTAATAAGCTAATAAGAACAAGCTCATTTATATAGGCTAATCCAAACACCCTCTCGGCTTTTGTCACTTTATTAACTCATTGAACTGTAGTCGATTTGTGTATTATTGTTAGACTTTTGCAAATGATTTTAGGATATTAGTCGTTTTGTGCATATGCGTTTGGTTAATATTTGAATGGCATTTGATTGTTAGACTTTTGTGAATGTTTTAGGATTTTAGTGATTAATTTCGGAAAGTCCCCGTCCGAAGTTAATCATCCTATAGAAAACCCGTCCGGAATTAATTTATTAGAAATTAATTTCGGAAAGTCCCATGTTTGGGACTGCTTTTTGAATGTTTTGTCTCATTTAGGATATGGATGCGTATAACTGATTTACTATTTGAGATGATTTCGACAGTGTTTCTCCTTTACTCCTACAAATATGTCCTTAATGCACATATTTGGGGAGTTGAAGGGAAATGCTGCCGAAATTTTCTTAAATAGTAAATCAGTTATACGCATTCATATATGAGACGAATCATTCAAAGAGTGGGTTAAGATTGCCTTCCATAGTTGCGCTAGGTGAACAAAACAACTCGTAATCATTAATTAAGTGCATATAATAACCGATTGCATCATAAAAATGCAGTTATGATAATTGATAAGAGTTGGACCAGTTTAGAGAATCGTGGTTCAAAAGAATTTCTTGATGGTCTTGCCGCCTTCCTTGATCATTGAAAACCGTTATTGAATAGTTACGGAAACATACTATGTCCATGTCGTCATTGTCGTAATGTTCCATGGGTATCTCTCGAAGGTCTTAAAAACCACATAGGCCAAAATGGGTGGGACCCAACTTATACACAATGGCGCGATCACGGTGAACCGGATCCTGCGCCGTTAGTACATAACACAACACAACGTGAGATGAGTGACACGGGTGCGTGCCTTAATGATATTCTTGATATTCCTCCGAATAATGATCAAAATGATATTCTTGATATTCCTTCGAATAATGAGCCGACTCATGGAAATATTGGCGAGACAAGTAACGAGCCGACTCAAGCAGCGGCACCTCCTCTGCGTAACGAGTTTGAAGAGTTACTTGCAAGTTCCAACCAGGCTCTGTACCCGGTTTGTGACTTTATGACAACATTAGATTTTATGGCAAAGTTTACGCATCTCAAGGTCAGCGGTAAATGGAGTGATACTTCATTTAACAAAACGCTAAAATTTCTCTAGGAGGTATTTCCGCCTAGGTTAGGTTACAATCTCCCACCGTCATACTATCATATAAAGAAGACATTTAAAACGATCGGGTTAGGGTACGAGTCGATACATGCTTGTGAAAATGATTGCTTTCTATATCGGGGGGATGATGGCGAAGATTTGGAGTATTGTCCGGTCTGTAAAACGAGTAGATGGAAAGACAAGAACACAACGGGGAAGAAAGTTCCTAACAAGGTGTTGCGTTACTTTCCTATCATTCCTAGACTACAACGTTTGTACAAGTCTATTCACACTGCAAAAGATATGACTTGGCATGCTACTGGAAAGTCTACGGAAAACGGTAAGATGCAACACCCGGTTGATGGTAAAGCATGGCAGAAGTTTGACAATAAATATTCGGATTTTGCTATAGAACCAAGAAACGTTCGATTAGGGTTGGCTGCTGATGGTTTCAATCCGTTCGGCAACCTTAGTCAGACTTACAGCATGTGGCCGGTCATATTAACAACATACAACTTGCCTCCTTGGTTATACATAAAAGAGACTTCTTTGATGCTGACGTTGTTGATTCCTGGCCCTAAATCACCGGCGAAGGACATTGATGTTTACTTGAAGCCCTTGATTGATGACCTGCAGGAATTATGGAAAAAACCAGGTGTCTTGACTATGGACGCTGCTACAGGCACTCAATTCCACATGAGAGCGATGCTTTTATGGACCATCAATGATTTTCCTGCTCGAATTAGTTTGTCTGGTTGGCAAGGGCAAGGTTACTACGCTTACCCTACATGCAAAGTAGACACTCCGGCTACACGTGTGATAAGCAAAACAGCTTATGTTGGTCATAGAAGATTCTTAAAAAAAACCATAAATGGAGGAGGGACTATACGACATTCAATGGTGAAACCGATGATAGAGATCCTCCTAGAAAAGATACCAGGGCTGATATCTTGACTCAACTTGCGACATTGCCCACACGTGTGCCGGGGAAACATCCGGATTATGGGGGTGGGAAGATAAAACATAATCATACAGTCGAGCTGAACTGGACTAAACGGTCTATCTTCTACGATCTTGAATATTGGTCTTTTCTTTCTCTACCACACAATTTAGATGTCATGCATATCGAAAAAAATGTGTTGGAGAGTATCTTGAACACCTTGTTAATGAATGACAAATCTAAAGACACCGCTAAGGCAAGACAAGATTTGCAAGCTCTGGGCATTCGACAGGAGTTGTGGCTCGGAAACAAACAAAACGGGAAGTGCTCGAAGCCTCATGCTAAGTACTCCTTCACACCAGATAAAAGAAAACTCTTCTGTCAATACATCAAAACAGTTGAACTACCAGATGGGTTCGGATCCAAGTTCAAGTCAAAAGTGACCAAAGATGATAACAGTATAACGGGCATGAAGTCTCATGACTGTCATATAATGATGCAACGGTTACTTCCTTATGGACTTCAGCAATACTTGGACGCACAGACTTATACACCATTGATCGAGCTTTGTTTCTTCTTTAAGCAAATTTGCGCCCGAACTTTGATGGTGAAAGACATGGTGAAAGCTGAAGACCAGTTGATCAATATTTTGTGCAGTCTCGAGCAAATATGTCCTCCTACTTTTTTTGACATTATGTTTCACTTGGTTATGCATTTACCTGAAGAGGCTATTGAAGGCGGGCCTGTTTCATTCCCGTAGATGTATCCATTTGAAAGATACATAAAGAAGCTTAAAAACTATGTCCGAAATAAAGCTAAGCCGGAGGGTTCAATAGCGGAGGGTTATGTTGCAGATGAAGCATTAACTTTCTGTTCTCGATATTTTCGTGGTGTTGGGACAAAATTTAATCGTCCCGCTGCATCTCAGGACCGTCCTCGCCCAACAAGTGATTTCCAGGTGTTCCGATCACTATGTACCAAGTCTGGTAAAGAGACATTGATTGGGTTAGGTCTCCAAGAAATGAAGAGAGTGATATGGTATGTACTTCACAACAGTCCTGAGATCGACACGTACATGGACGAGTTCGAGAGGTATGTGTTTATATTTTGAAATTTCTTTTTCCCAAGTTATCTTTTCGATTTATTCTAATATCATGAACATTTTCAGGGAATTTCCTGATATCGACATGCAACAAGAATTTCCGAGCTGGTTTGAGACGAAGGTAAACTTATTGTATGTATTTCCATGTATAAATAACGACTATTACTCATCTCCATCTATTCTTATCTTTTTTCATAGATCCGTAAACTTTACATAGCCGATGACCCAAGCTGTACTCCCGACTTATTCGCTTTGGCTTGTGGACCATCACCGACCCCAATCTCAGTCAACTCTTGCGTAGTCAACGGTGTGAGGTTTCTCGTACATAGCCGCGATATAAAACGTACAAATCAGAACATCGGAATTTGCTCACCTGGTGAGAAGGAGGGAGAAATGTATTATGGTCAGCTAGAAGAAATTCTGGAGTTCGCATATTCCCATTTCAAAGTTGTGTTGTTTCGAGTTAAGTGGTTCCACTTAAGCAGCAAAAACCGTAGAGTCCAACGTTTTACCACTAGAAACAACATGACACAAATTTTGGCATGTAGCTATGCGTTCGAAGATAAACCTTACATTCTCGCAACACAAGCAAAACAAGTCTTCTACCTTGAAGATCCTGCCAGACGACCACTCCATTGGAAGGTCGTCTAAGAAGTAAATCACAACACAACCTGGGATGTCATTGTGGTAGAAGACGATGATGATGTGATACATGGCAACAACTCATCCGATCTCCAACTGTCTGCTAATTTGAATGATTTGGAACTTGAAACCTTAAATATCGATGGTGAATCAACATTAGTTGAGGCACCACCACCAATCATTCCTGTTGATGACGACGATGATTTTATTGATGATGAAGACGACGATCCTTATGATTTAGCAGCTTCTGATAATGAAGTCGCAAACAATTCTGATGATGAAGTTGAAGTTGCGACTAATGTTGTTTATGACAGTGATTGTGATTGTGCAGATTGATCTTAAAATGTAACTTGTAAAACGACACTTATTTTAATGAAATTGTTACGGATTGTTTAAAAGTGTATATTTATTTTGAATGTGTATGTATTTGAATGTGTGCATGCTTATCTTAATTTGTTCCCGAATTTCTATATGTTATTCAACTTGTACTTTTACAGATGGCAGCAGCAGTTGCGCGCAGTCATGGTGGTGACGGTGCCGGTGAACCACCACCTTCCCCTACCCGTCAGATTGAGAGCGGGTGCCGTGATGGTGGTAAGAATTTGTAGATTATATATATATATGTATATATATATATATACATATATGTGTATATATATACATATATATGTATATATATATATATATATATGTATATATATGTATATATATACATATATATATATATATATATATATATATATATATATATATATATATATATATATATATATATATATATATATATATATATATATATATATCAAAGAAACTTAAACTTGATCACTTAAACTTTATGACGTTTTCACTCACTCCAATTGCAGGATCAGGGCGACCCCGCCGAGGAGGTAGGGCCAGGGGGAGGCAGGGGTAGTGGAGGTCGGGCTGGCGGCAATCCGCGTCGACGCGAAGGCACGAAGAACGTGGCGCTCAAGAAAGCTGTGGATAATAGCGGCCCACAGTCGATTGAGTTTGAGCTTAATGATCAGCGGACGTATATTCATGTGGGCAAGAACCAAAAGTGGTTCAGCAATTACGTCGGCGAGCTCGTTAGGAAGCTGCCGTTACACTATGACTCATGGTACAACATACCACCGGAGAAGACGGCTCACTTCCTTCCACAGCTCGGGGTCAGTTATTTCATTTTTCTTTTATATTTTTATGTTATCGTGTTTATTTATTTAAATGTGCATATTTATTTAAATTTGTTTATTTATTTATATCTCTATATTTAATTATTTGAATGTGTACATTTATTTAAATTTGTTTAAATGTGTATATTTATTTAAATTTGTTTATTTATTTATATATTTATATTAATTTTAAGTATATTTGATTGCAGCGTATGTTCAATTTGGAACGCCACAGGCGCTCACCGGAATGGGAGAACATTAAGACGGGGATCACCGCATATCTTGCTAAACGATATTCGGACAACAAGCATGATATGAAACGCGATTACTTTACCAATAAGGGTGGGGCTGCGAGAGTGGAAGTGATCAGAAGAAATCCTCCTCCGAACGTGGAGCAGGCTGTGTGGGAGAAGCATGTCGAGTTGTACATGTCGGAGAAGGCACAAAAACGAGTGGCTGTGAACAAAGAGAACCGAAAGAAGAACAAGATTCACAGCCGCCACGGTTCGAGATCATTGGCCGCTACTCGACACGAATATGTAAGACACATTTTATTTTTATAAGATTATTTAATTTTAATAATATATTAATTAAAAGTATTTATACTAAATAAAATATATATGGTGTTTGATTTGTCATTTTAATTTGTTTCATCCTATATGCATGTGTATATATATATACAGTTCGAGAACAGCGAGGACCATCAGTACCCGTCCCTCTTCGATACCTTTTATGACACCCACTGCAAGGATGGTGTTTGGTTGCAGGATGAGGCTCATGTTCAGTTTGTAAGTATCATTTTTTATTTATTTATTTTTATTTTTTCCAAACACGCACTTTAATGATTTATTGAAACATAATCTAGTAATTAACCCGACTAATATATTAATTTTCTCATTTTGTTTCAACTACATAGGAAGAGATGGTCAGGCTAAGGGAGCCGAGATCCGATATGCCGACAGAGGTGGCGTGCCTCACGGAGGAGCAGATACTTGCCCGGGTAATACAGGGCAAGCAGCGTGGTCACATAGCCGGCAGGGGCAGGGTGGTACCCTGCTTGAAGAGGCCACGGGTAGAAGACACCCCGCCTCCCCCGCCTCCAGCTCCAGGTATGTACAATTGGATAATATTAAATGACTCATCTTATGTATTGAAATGACCGTTTTTAAATTTTGATTATTTCGTTTATAGGTACGGCCGAGATCGACGAGAAGCTTGCTAAAGCTCAGAAGAAGCTTGATGAAGCTCAAAAGATAATGGCTGAAGCAAAGAAGGAGAGCAGAAAAGCTCAGAAGATTTACAGAAAAACTGAGAAGAAGGACAGAAGAGCTAAGAAGAAAGCGTCGGCAAATGAGAAGCAGCTCGAGTTGTTGACGCGTTTTGTCTCGACCAACCCGCAATGGGAGGCGTTTATTAGCCAGGTTGGTTCTCGAGGTGACACATGAGGCGGCAGTGGGAGTGGCGCAGGCAGGAGCGTGAGTGGCTCAGGCGGGAGCAGGAGTGGCTCTGGCAGCGAGAGTGGCTCTCGCAGCGAGATTGGCTCTCGCAGCGAGATTGGCTCTCGCAGCGAGAGTGATGATGATGATGAGGGGCCGTATGACGACGATGGGCCGTAGAGGTATATATTATGTGTTATTTTGTGTTGTTTTTATCTTTGAAACTATATTTTGACGACCCCAATCTTATTATCTTTGAACATTGCGGATATTGCAACATTTGTAGATATAGTAGCTAGGTTTAGCGATTATAACACCCGTTATGTAAACTTTATAATGTATTTTGAGGGTGTTATAAAGTTTATGGCCGTTTTGTAAAGTTTATTAAGTGTTTATTGGTTATATATAACCGTTTTAGCCATTATAAAGTTTATAGCCGTTTTAGCCGTTGGATGTATTGGATTGGAATGGAATGTGTAGGTTAGAAAGCTGGGAATGTGTAGATTTTTGCTGCAAATTTTTCCGGCAAAAATCTGGGAATTGCAGCTGCAATACAACTTAAATACCGGCGACATGTCGTCGGTATAATATACAATGGTAATATGCCGCCGACGCCATGTAGTAAGTAAAATATAAAACTTATAGACCAATACAAATAATACCGATGTCTTGACGTCGGTATTATTTACAAAATGTTGACTTTTCGTTGACTATTGTAAATAATACCGACGTCATATCGTCGGTATTATGTACAAAATTTTGACTTTTCGTTGACTTTAATTAGCTTTGTTAATTAAATCGTTAATTATTTAGTATTATACCGACAACTTGGCGTCGGTAAACTATTGTCGAACCACAAGAATGTTTGACCGGAAAATCATGTGGGTCCCACATTGTCGTCGGTATTGTTTGTCGGGAACTTAAGTCCCGACGTAGCATTCTCGACAAGTTTGTGCCGACGTGATGACGTCGGTACCTCATTATGCCGACGTCATGACGTCGGCGTTAAGAAAAAATGGCGCCGGCGAAGGCACTGTTTGTACTAGTGAGGCTGATTAGTTTTGTTATTGAAATCTTGAATTGCTATCTCAATGGCCACTTTCGCCTCCTTTCCAGGCCTTGATGTTTGATCAAGAATGACAACGATCCTAGTGATGCTTCTGGTGGTCAGTGATGCTTGCAGAAGAAACAATGACAATGAGAAAGCAACCGAAGAGATGAGGTAACTCGCAAAATTATGCATTTCAGTAAAGATTCTTTTTTGTTTTTTCATTGGTTCATATAAGTCTGGAGAGCTGTAGTATATTCACCAAACTAATCATATTCTAATCTATAAAAAATCATTTGGTAGCCAAAAGTCCATCACATGGTTTGTTAGAATTTTCCCATGAAATGTCTTGTAGCGTTTTTATGATGTGGACACACGTTCAAACCCTTGTAACGATTGTATTAAGTCATACCGTTTATTATACTTGCAAACATTATAATATCACACCTATTTTATCGTGTCAAATGATATTATACTAATATATTTAGCTGTTTAATTTCAGTAACTTTCTAACAAATGAAACTATGCCAGTCTGGATTCTTATAGTCAATGATTTATAATGCAACGACATTTCTGTTAGTTTTATTAGTTATTTGTTGTTACTCATTCAAACTCATATTATACTGAACAGGCATCTTATATATACTTATGTCATTTTCAGTAATTCACAATTTTATAAGTCAACTTGCACAGGCTAGCTCTGACTAAATCATCCATACATTTGCCCTTCACATTAACACCCTTTTGTTAAGAATTGTAAACTGATTTGTGGAGAGTTGTATTGAAGTGTTTGACTTTTAGTAAATCAAAAATGACAAAAATAATTTGATTAATTTACTTCTAGATTAAATATATGAGAAGTTGTATTAATAAATAGATATAGAACAGCAATTTGCCTTAATAAAATGTGACATTTATGTGAGTGTGTGAGATTGTTAAGTTTAGTTGTATGTGAGTTTGCCTTTCATAAAAAAGCTAAGAACACCAAATTGCGTTACACAAAGACAAGTGGCACATAAATAATTTTCTTTTGTTGAACTGCTGAATATCTTGAAGTAACAATCCACAATGAATCTATAATTACATCAGCAACTAGAGATCCTAATCCAGCAATATACAGTTTATGGCTTCTGTGTACCTATTAAATTTTACATGACTAGATCGATCCTAACCCAAGTATATATATGATTGGGGCGCCTTTAGTAGTTTGTTACGTATCATCGGTGTCATCTTGATATTGATCGATGTTTCGAGTGTGTCTAGCACTTTCAACATTGACAACTATGCTAGATGATCGTCTCATATGGCGTTTCCAATCTTTCATAAATGATGATATTATTTTTAGCAAATGTATGTGGTCTTGATTAGATCTTCTGAATTTACCGATGCTGATAATGACATAGAAAGCAAATGCAACTGTTGAAGTCCCTCCTGTTAAGACAAATAGAGCCCAAAAGCTGTGAATGCTAAGGCTCTCATCTTTATCAGGCGAAGATTCTTCATCCACACACTTCTCGGATATTAGATATTTGTCTTCGAGGTCTTTCAGTTCTCCACTTTCTGATATATGCATTAGTGCCTTGTTTGCGTCTGAAAGTCCCGGATATCCCTTAGGAAACGCCTGTAATCACCATGTTTAACATGTTTACATAAAAAAATGGGCTGATTTAAGGTTATTTCATTTCAAAGGTGCATGTATAGTTTTTGGCCAAAAAAGAAGAGACTCAATTGAATTAATTACGTCAACATGTACTTATAAACGAGTCGATTTGGGTCACATCTAGCTTAAACGGGTCACAAAAAGTAAATAGCTAAGAATAAAGCAGTTCAAATGGGTAAAACACGTGAAACGGGTCCAAAGTCATCCGGTGTGTAATTTTAGTGCATAAAAGTTAATTAAAATAATCAGATTATTATTGTCATGATATACTTTTCATGTCAACCCAACCTGACCCGTTTTGAGCCGCACTAAAAAATTACTCACTCTGAACCCATTTTGACACTTTCTCCAACCCCACTGATTTTCCACCTATTATTATGCCGATACTATTGTTTGACCTAAAGTCAAACTTCATCAAGCTCATGAGTCATGAGGCATTTGGAACAAGAAAACTTACAAATCCAAAACCACCAACTTTTATTGTCTCTCCAGTTCTGATGAAGCTCTTGCAGTACTGAGCCAGAAACACTTTAGCTACCGGAACCTCAAGAAATATAGCAGCAATTTCACCACTATTTAGTGCCTCAGCGTATCCATGGGTGGAGTTATAACTGGTGGTCTTGCTGGAAGCAAAACCGAATACTTCGGTTAGATAGGTGTCTATAAACGATCCATTACAGTAGCCAACGGTTGCATTCATGTTTCTAAGCATTTCAACACTTGTTATCGATGGTTCAAGCCTTTGAGCCGTGAGCATACTGGCCAAGCTTGCCGTGTAGCTCTGTGTGATGATTAGTGCCACAAATAGCCACACGACCATTGCGATTCTTGACAAGTTGCTATGCAGCTTGTCCCCTGTGAGGCAAAACGATCATGTTTAAAAATAACAAGCAGAAGAAGGGTAAAAACGGGTTCATGTTGAAACAAACAAATATATAATTGGGATAAAAAGGACTGTTGCTGGTTAAAGAAGCTTGTGTGTTACCTCGCAAAGTGAAGAGTGTAGTGAATGCAAGCCAAATAATGATTCCAATTTTGGTCACAATGGAGCCACGAAGATCTTCATTATGGTTTCTTTCGATCAACCAAATTATGAAGCCGTTATAGAGAGTGATTGCTCCTATTAACCACCACATTTTTGCAGTGAAAGGCTTCAGGAACAACCATGCCTGGTTCGATAATCTTGATCGAACAGGTACAATCATCTCCAATCCCGATTCAGTGTATGGTTGCGTGAAATCTACTGACTCATACCTTTGTTTTATAATGGTTACATCACCAGCTACTGCATCGAACTCCTGCTTCAGATCAAGAATAACTTTGAATCACAAATGGTGATAAGTATAAGAGGGTGCAGTGTTTGGGATTGTTTATTTCAAAACAAGCTTTATGCCCTAAAAAGTAAGAATGTAATTTTATGCTTATTTACTCTATAATAAGCAGATAAGCAGTTTTATAGAAACACTCAAAAATGTCCACGTGATTAATATATAAGGCTCTTTCAGATTGTGAAAACGTTTTACCTTTGAAGGTATTGCTTCTATCAGCTGATCATAAGAACCATCAAACGGAATACGCTCATATGGTATGTTCATTTTCCTCATCATTTCATCAAAAACTTCGACCACAAATCCACTGAACATGGGTTCATTTGCCTCATCATATTCAACCTTCACAAATTGTTTAAACAAAGACTGAGCAGGAACACCGACCCTCATCCGGTTCTTGGAAGTTTCAGCAAGATTCCTACGACGTCTATCCGCATACCACGGTTGGACCGGCCACAAAGCTTGTCCAACATTGTCCATATAATCTGTGTAATTTTTTACCCCACTGATGTCATCTTCAATTCTTTCCGAAAACCCTGATCCTTCCGTCCAGTATACGCTATGATAACCCTTTCCATGCACATAAACAATCTCGACTGTAGTTGCAGGAACTGGCTTCCATTGATGTATAGATTCTAGTGAATACTTTTCTAATTGTTTTGCGGCGTTGTATGCTTGCAGGGCGAATATTCCAGGTTCGTCCTGGTGTTCTTCGGGGTAATTGGATTGGAACTTTTGACGAAACCTTTTCTTGAAATGTAAGAACTCTGGGTTGTTTTGGGGGAAGTAGGTTTTGACTCCAACCATACCTTTCAGTGAAGAAATGACGGTGGAATTAATGGAATGAAAAAGATCTGTCATTTGGTCAGTTGTGATCCATAGATATCCGTCTCCCGTTATTTCCATCTTCTTGGCTTCTTGAAAGAGGCGAACGCCGAGCTCTAAAGATGTATGAACTACAAAGACTTTACGTTGTTGTTTCTTGAGTAGCTCAAGCTCTTCATCTAATGAAGATGGATTAGATGTGAGCGGTAGGATATTGGTTAGCTCAGAGCTGGTTTTTCGAAATGCCCGAGAGAGATGGGATATGATTGATGCTGATGATGAGGTTTCATATATGAGGGTGACTTGATGCATACCTAATGATTGTAAAATGGCTGCTAATGCGGTTATTTGTGTGGACTGTGTAGGGACGGCTTTGATGAAAAATGGCCATTGATCGGGTTCTTGTAATGGTGTTTTGGTGGCTAATGAAAGAAACATGGGGATATCATGATCATGATTTGCTTCACTGATAGCCTCGGCAATGGCAGATGCTTCTTCCCATGTATGACCTCCCACTATGGCTTTTACTTTATGTTCATCAATAAGTTCTTTTGCTGCATTTTCACATCGTCAAAATATTCAAATTAATTGTTCTTGTATCAAGAATTTATTGTCTTTCAAAAAAAAATTAAAAAAAAAAAATAAATAAAAAATATATATATATATATAGGGGCACTTTCATTTCAGAACCATCTTATCTGCGAGAACTGACAGAACCATAAAAAACATACATGCACGCCTTCAATAATTGTATTTTTGCACATATGTTCCAAAAACAACATATATGTTTTAAAAAAAACATGGTTGTTCTAAAGAATTTGATAAGAAATTGGAAATACAAAATTTTTCTTTGAAGGTGTGCATGTATGTTCTTATAAGGTGTGTAATGACAATATTGCGGTCGTGTGTAAGGTTTTTGTGAAAAAAGAGGATGAGTTCATGATGATATTGAAGAACATAGGTGGATACTTACGATTATTGATGATTTGCATGTATTTTATTTTATTTTAAAAGGCGTGCATGTATGTTTTTGGTGGTTCTGTCAGTTCTCGCAGATAAGATGGTTCTCGCAAGAAAGTCTCCCTATATAAATATATATATATATATATATATATATATATATATATATATATATATATATATATATATATATATATATAGGGTAAAGTTAAAATAAAAAGACAAATATCCGTACACTACGTAAAAAGATTTTTATTTTTTAAAAAGTTCGCGAAAAAATCCAAAAAAATTCCACAAGATCGGGTATGTTGGTGCATAAAACTTTTGTGAAAGAAGTTTTTTTAATTTTGTGTTTTTATACGTTTTTTTTAATGCACAAAAAACGAATTTTGATGCACAAAATTTTCAACTTATTTTAGTTAGATGCGCAATGTTATTTTGATTAAAAAAGTCAAAAGAAGTTGGGTGCAAAAACAAATTTTTGATGCACAAAAAAGCGATTTAATGCACAAACGTATTTTTTCATAATTTTTTTCGGAAAAAGTATCCCCTTTTAGAAAAACTTCCTTCACAACTTTTTCATGCACCAACATACCCGATCTTGTGGATTTTTTTTGGAATTTTTCGCGAACTTTAAAAAAAAAATAATCTTTTTACGTAGTGTACGGATATTTGTCTTTTTATTTGATCTTTATATATATATATATATATATATATATATATATATATATATATATATATATATATATATATATATATATATATATATATATATATATATAGTGTTGTATTCTATGCAGTACCAATATTAGATGCAGTACTTTACAGTACTATTAAAATGAATCTAGGCCATTAGATGAGTTTGATCTAAGGTTAGGAATAAAAGTGCCAAAATTGTAATTAAACAAAAGATAAGGGTTTCTTTTTTAATTAAACAAAATGCTAAAAGAGTAATATTTATCTAAACTATATTATGTGTGTGTATTACCTTAAGGGGATTATAAAACTAATTAACTCATATTTTGTTTCAAACAAGTAGTATACACTCATTAGTTAAGTACTAGCAGGGTACCCGCGCAATGCGGCGGCGGGTACCCTGTAACTAAATTTTGTGGCGAACAAATGTTTTTCATTTATATGTTTTTTCTAAACATAACAGTACGTATTTTAATTTCCGGAGAGCTATGTATTTGAAATTATTACATTTTTTTTACAATAAATGTACGGAAATTCATGTCTGAACAACTTTAACTCTTTAACCAAAAACAATGTTTTTCATTCTACAATGTATGATAATTTATTTTGAGGTTATCAATGGTTTTTTCCTTGTTCACTCACAACAACTTACAAAATTCGGTCCATCAAGAAATTGAATACAAAATTAGGCCCATATTTCTAACTCTAATAAAAAGGTTATATAATACCATCTTCGAAAAAACACCAAATCACAATCACAATAAGACCCTTTAATAGTTTTCTTTCTGCTATAAATCAAACACCAAATCACAACTATCACAACAACATTCGAAAAAACAAATAAACCACACTAGTTTCTTGCTTTTCTTATCTAAACCGAACCATTAACACAACTCAGAACCTTTTGTTGGTTTCTTTTACAGAAGATAAGGTCTCGGCTAAGATCTTTGCAATAGATCTATCATTGTGGCGGTGGAGAAGGCGACGGGAAGGCAAATCACAAAAAGCCCGTGATGGTTGTGGCGGTAAGTGGTGGCAGCAACAATCGACAAAGATTTTGGCGGTGGAGAAGGTGGCGGGTGAGGCGGTTGTGGCAGTTGAGGTGATGGTGCGTGTTCTTTTGCAGATAATGAAAGAGAGAGGGGATGATTTTCGGTAGTGTGTGTTTTCAAAGCAAGAAAGAAAATGAGGTTTCTTTGTGTATTTGTGGGTAGTTATATCCTGTAGGTAGGTTAGAGTATAAATTAAAAGCAGAATTAAAAAAGTATTTATGATGACGTTTTGAAATTGGCTATTACATCTTAAATGGGCAGAATGAATATTGGAGCTGTTACAAAGATGTAATAACTTTTATTTATGTGTGCAAGGTTTTGAATTTTTAGCAAAAGTCAAATATATTTCCATAAAAAGAAAGTCAGCTTGTCTGAATTTTTAAGCCTTCTATTAATAACATGTCCCAAATACTTTATATAAACATATTTATTATCAAATTTAATGGAAAAACGTATCTAAAGCGATTGGTGGCGATTAAAAATTCTATCGGCGACATTTAGTATTTTTCGTGAATAAAAGTAAGTAGTCTCGGGAGAGTTTATTAAAAATTGCCCCGCGAATCCTTGCACCAACCCTCCTTTTTGAAAATATATAAAACATAGGGACTATTTTGCAATTTTCGGGTTATATACCCAAACCCTAACCCTCCCACTTCACATATTTCATCTTCATCTCTCCCACCTCTCCTCTCCTTGCCGCCGACACCTGCAACCCGCCACCACCATCACACCGCCGCACCAAGAGCTACACCGCCACCACCAATACGACCCTAGCACTCTTCTCTTTCATTTGCTCCACCACACGCGCCGCCGAAACAAACCCCACCTATTTTCTTGTGTTCACCGCCACGTATACACCTCCACACCACCATTTTGCGACGTTTTGATCGAAGAAACGGTAAGAAACGCGTTTTGACGCGTGGGTTGACTCACCTCCGAGTCAACTCGGCTTATTTTGATTTTTCGGGCTTAAACACGAAAGGGGAATAATGTTTTGATGATAAAATTTAATGGGTATCCGTGGTCTTGTTTTGGTTCGCGTGTCGACGTCGAGCCGTGAGCTCGATGCTCACGGTTTGAGCATATTTTTG
This sequence comes from Artemisia tridentata subsp. tridentata, assembly GCA_021014915.2. Classification (NCBI taxonomy): domain Eukaryota; kingdom Viridiplantae; phylum Streptophyta; class Magnoliopsida; order Asterales; family Asteraceae; genus Artemisia; species Artemisia tridentata. The sequence continues at coordinate 142,422,249 of CP139508.1, forward strand.
GTCTTGTTGGTTATGTTCGACATTTATATGAATATAAGAGGGTTGTTACAATTTTATAAAATTGAAGACATTTAATTTTTAAGGGTGTTACAAGTTTATAGAATTGAAAATATTTAATTTCCTACGTTGTTACAAGTTTATATAATTCCTGATTTTTAGCATTTTAATTTCTTAGTAATATGGCATTGGCTGTTACATTTTAGCTTTGTGTATGTATTAAATGGGCTGTTTACAAGGTAGTAGAGATTAGTCAGCATGCTTATTGATGTTGTACATTATGCTTAAAGTATTGTAAGTCTGAAAATTCAGACCATAAATAGGAGAGAGATGCATCCCTTTATTATAATTAGTTAAGATATTTGGAAACATCTATATTTATACTACACATAAAGCACACGAAACGCCCCAAACCATTTTTTTCTAAATATCTGAACTGTCAAAACCGAAGGTTTACAAAACCAAACCGGAGGTTTAAAAACCCAAACCGGCGGTTTTAAGAGTCTGATATGCACTTGCTTATTTTTCGTAAATCATACTTCTAGAACTAGATAATTCACAAAACTTGCAGATATCTTTCATACAACATATATTTAGTAGTTATGTACAATATAATTTTAGTACTGCTGGAACCTCATAAATCGTACATCGTACTTTTGTACTTTATGGAACTTAACTCGTAAATCGTACTTTTGTGTTTGTGAAAAGTGATACATATAATTTTAGTTCTAGAACAAAACGGATGTTCCTGCTATTTAGAACCTATTAATGTCATATTATTATTTAGAACCGTTATTGTTATATCTAAACTACATATAATAGAAGAAGACCATTCCCTCCATTTTATAATTAAGACATTCCAAACTTAAATATTAAGCAATACAACTATACATGCATGTTGTACAATTAACTTATGCACCAACAACACCTTCAATTAAAATGTAATCATTAAAACACCCTCAATGCAAAAATACAATCAATAAACAACATGATACAAATCAAACAAGCTATTAGAATAAATTTTTAAATACTCTCCTCAATCACACCAAAACTTTCATGAAATAAAAATTAATAAAATCTATGAAAAAATATAAAATAAATTGCATGTCTATGTTTTTTACTATCTACTTTTAACTTAATATAGTTTGTCATTATTTAAAGTTATTAGAACCTATAATTTCCTTCTTCTATAAAGTTATTGTCACAAAAAATGTATAATCAAAAAACATAGTGTATTGAAAATTTTAATTACGGGGTACCATATACTTCGTGCAATAACAACAAGTAAATGATAATCGATACATACCATATACTTCGTGAACATCACAATCATCTTTTGATTGCCGTATATTCCACATTTTTGTTCCAACCATTGTCGCATTGATGATGAAATTAGATAAAAATTAGGTTATGTTTGTGTTTGTGAGATTTGTTTATGAGAGAGAAATTCAAGAGGGAAAAAAATACGATGGGTATTTAACGCCTGCATATTCAGAGGCTCAATGTACTTAAAAGTTGAATGGACGAAAATACCCTCACTCATTGCGCAAATGTCATAACTTAACGCCTTGACCAAACGGACGTTTGGTCAAGGAACTATTAGTGTTAAGTGTTTCAGAGTTGGTGGCTATAAGTGCAAAAAAAAAAAATCAAGGGACTAAGAGTGTGAGTCAACGCAAACCACAGGGACCATCTTTGTAATTTACTCTTTATCTTATTAATGCCTTTTATGCCTTTTGAAGGGTGGTTGTTTTTGTGGTTCAAACCAACATTGGTTTGTAACCATTGGAGGGTTGGTTTGAACTAGCTTGGTTTGAAAATCCAAACCACCAAAAACCAAATAAAGTGGGCCCAACAATTTTCACTCTCACACAAATATATATATATATACCTATATTTATATATATAAATATATTAAAATAAAGGGGTTTGAGAAGGGATATTGTTGGAGTAAAAAATGAGGTTTTTAAGAAATATGATGTGGCAGTGACGTGGCTAGGTTTTTTATGGTTTTTGTTGTTTGCCGTTGGAGATGCTCTTTATCTTATTAATGCCTTTTGAAGAAAAAAATGCTTATTCAAAACAACTTATTCGTATTTTAGTCACAAATAATCACATAAGATAAGCAATACGAAACACTTGCAAAACAGTTTATTGTTGTAACAAAACTCAATAAGAATTAGCTAGATAAGGAGTTTTAGTAAGCAATCTAGACCACCCCTTAACTATTTATGCAGATAAGGTTATTCCTCTTATGAATACTTTACCTGCAATAGCCGCATGGACAGCCTTGCTTCGAGAAGTTTTGTAATATAAAACTGAATGTTGATTTGTTTTGTTGAAATCTTGAATTGCTATCTCAATAGCCACTTTGGCCTCTTTCCCAGCTCGAGACGTTTGATCAAAAATGACTCCAATCCCCGTTTCATTTCCATCTTCAGGGTCGGTAGTCAAGCTTCCAGTAGTTAGTGTTGCTTGCAGGAGCAAACATGTGAACAAGAAAGCAACCAATGAAAGCATCAAGTAAGTATTTAATTTATGCATCTTAGAGAGATTCTTCTTTACCTTTTCCTGGATATTCTTTTAACCATAAGATATTATGTTCATTTTGAATTTATAATAATTTTTTTTGCAACTAAAAGTCGTCCATAAGGCCATAACATATCACGCGCTTTGATTGAAACTAATGTTCAAGAAAATTCCCTGCAGTTTTCATTCATTTGACATGTCAACTCTTTTAAGACGTACAATTATGATCTTAAGCATGATGTCACTTGTTACTAGTATCTTTTAACCAATGATATAAATCACTCTAAACTTATATTCTAATATATCATGAATAATTAGTAATACAATTCTATGCAAGTTTCAACTTGGCAACCTTAATTTGTTTACGTTCACTTGTGTCATTTTCAGTAGTGATCGAGACAATGTCAACTTGCACCATGTTCTTACAAGCTCAACCTTTTCATTCATACCTTTCTACACCTAAAGATATAGTAACACCAACCATGACATAACTAACTAGTCTGTCTTACCATTTTAGTAGTAAATGTAGGCTAAATCGTGATAAGCTTGGTTTGATAATATTATGAACCAAGTCGATCATATAATTGACTATGCCATACAGATAATAGAAGGACCAAAATAGTTTGGTTTTGGCTGGGTTTTACTATAGGGAAAATTCTCTAAATGGATCGGGCACTGTTCATTCCGGGCTTTATTAGATTTGAAATTTTCTCTTTCCAAAATTAGATCGGGCAACTGAACGATTGGGCAACTGTAATATATATGCGACATGTGTCATTTTTTTATTATTAAAGGACAAAAAGGTGAAATGTATTTGTAAGGTATATGTAACTATGTGTAAGGTATTTTGCATTTGGCAATTTTTTATTTTATTTATTTATTTATTTTTTACTTTTAAAAAAATTTTAAAAATTAAATAAATGATCATATAGTACAATGGCTAACAAACACTCTCTCATATCACAAAATATTGTCATCTTCAACCATCAACACGACCGGATCTCACTAGCACTCGGCCTCACCACCACCCAGCCTCACAACCACTGGACCTTGCCACAACCCTATATCTCAACCAACAAAGGTTTATAAAAGTTTTGAGGTAATGTTATTAGTTGATTAATAGATCTATGACTATTAATCAAGTTTTGAAGTATTTTTTCATATATTTATACATCTTTTTTTGTAGTTTTGAGTTTTTATAATTATTTTTGTTACAGCCGCCTCTTGTTGCGTTCAGTAATCACAATCATTGTTGCGATGAGACTTTTGAGAAACTTGGTTTGTCGGTAATCACCAATCGTTGTGCTATTTTTGCGAATGTTTTTAGGTAACTTGTGATTCTGATTGTCAATTATATGGTATCTAGAATGCTTGTCTCAATTGTTTTTGGAGCACAGCTTCTGTATGGTTCTATGGTTTTCTAGGTCTTTGGATTCATCAGCAGCCACTGATGAACCTTCAAAGTTTCCAACAAAATTTCATCAAGGGGTTGGTTGTGATATCTGTGGCCTAAGCTCTCTTAATAATTACTACTTTTGTAGCATGACCAAAATGTCAATTTTCTGTAATGAAATATCTTACTAATAGCCAACAACTGAGTATGGTATGTTTAAAGCAAATGATTAACAATCGATTAAAGAACATTGACACTATTAGGCATCAAATTCTTTTACATGAAGCCGAAACAGAGAGATTATACATTTTAAAAGTATTCCTTGTAGTGTACCTAAGTTGCACTTGACAGTGCAAATATTGTAATAGGAACATTCACACTGTTAGCCATCCTTATGCAGGCTAGGTTGTAATTGCTGAATTGTCACCAAAAATATGCCAAAACCATGCTTTTCGTTCTATTTTGGTGTTATGTATACAGAAACAATTGATGATTTTGGAATTTTATTAGGAAAACATATGACAACTATAAAATAGGAATGATTATGTAGTTTAATAGTATCAGTTTAGTTTGAATATGATGTTATTATGTAACAAAGTGAAACATGTATGCTTATGTCTTTCTGGTTACTATCAAATTTTGTAGGAACCTAAAAAGAAACCCTAATTTTTGTTAGCCGCCATTGTTGTCTTCCTCTTCTTCCCCAGATACAAACCCTATCAAACATGTCTTCATCTTCTTCTAACTATTCGAACCCTTATGAACTTGTTGAAACTGAATGTAAATGCCATCTTCCACTTATGAGCCTCACCTCTTGGACCAAAGAAAACCCTTGTAGACGATTTCTTGTTTGTCCTAACAGATACAAAACTGGAATCAAGAAATGCAAGTTTTGGGATTGGTTTGATCCGGAGTTGGATAATGATTGGTACAGAGATCATTTGTTTGAGATGTATACGCTTCTTAATCCATCGCAAAGACAAGAACTACAAAATTCTATAAGCAACCAACAAAAGCTTGTTCTTCTTCAAGCTGAAATCCAGTAACTCAAGAATGATTTGAAGAAAAGTAAAAAAAAAAAAAAAAAAAAAAAAAAAAAAAAAAAAAAAAAAAAAAAACTTCTTTTTGGAAGTCATCTGTCATAATATTTGTTGTTTTGGCTTGGTTTGTATTGGCAATGAAGTAGTGTTAGATTTGGACTGTGATGTATTTGTAATCAACAAATCAGTTGTATGATGTATTTCATGTGCGTATAATGGAACCTAGGTTTTTGTAATCAATAAACTGTTGTACATGTTATGCATATGCTGCCTTTGTATGTTTTGTTGTGATATGGCTTTATGGATATGTCCATTTAGCCGTTGAATTCTTGTAACTTGTTTATGCATATGCTGCATTTGGTTAGACTGAATGTTTGTTGTGATATGGCTTTATCACTAGTACAGATATGGGATTTCGTCACACATTTGGTATTTTGAACTGCCACACAGTAACATATTTATGTGACTAAATGTACTAGAATAAAATAAACAGCCACACTTGATCCGACTTGTGTGACCATTTCGGAATTTCATTGTCACACATTTGAATATTTTTGTGACTAGAGGTATCTGGTAAATTTTTTTTATTATTATTTAGTCACTTATAATTTGGGACGTGTGACAGATACAAATAAGTTTGAAACATTAGTCACACTATATATATATACATATGTGACAAATATATGTCACACAATTGAACAGTGTGACCAAAATCCATATATGGTCACATGAAGTAATTGTGTATGTGGCTAAATCATATAGTCAAGTTTGTCACATATTATTTAAAAGTGACTGCTAATTTTTGCTGAATATTTAGCCACATATGAATTTGAAATGTGTGACAACTGAAAAGTAAGTTTGAAGCATTAGTCACGATATGCATTTAAAAGTGACAAATATATGTCACACACTTGAACAGTGTGACCAAATATCATATATGGTCACACTAAACCATAGGCATACATGATTAAGTGTAACCAAAATTCGATAAATATGGTCACGTAAGTTAATATGTGTGTCTAAAGTTTAGTGTGTGTTTGCTTTCCAAATCCTAATGTGTATAGTCACATTTAATTGTAGCACGATCATGTGACTATAGGCTTTACAATAGTTACACCATATCACAAATGTGTATCTAAATTATGTTTATGGCCACATTATAAAGGTATTATATGTGACCAATATATTCAAAATAGTCACATTGTGAAATATTCATGTGACTATTATTTATAGCAAAATGTGAACTCAGTTATCATTAACCTTGATATTAGTCACATTGAGTGTTTGTGTGACTAAATTCAAGATGTTATATATGGTCACATGAAGTATTTATTTAGGTGTCTAAATCATAGAGTCATATTTTGTCACACATTATTTAAGTGTAGTCACAATTCGATACATATGGTCACACATTTCTGATAACTTATGTAATTTTGAGCGGTTAGATATGGGATTTTATAGTCTATCTAGTTTGAGTCTAATTTGATATTCACTGAATTTAGTTCAGACTATTAGTCATGACTCTTCATTTGCCCCATTACAATGCTGGGATTTTATAGTCTATCTAGTTTAATGCAGTAGTAAAACAAGTGGGTAATAGCCACATGCATGACTGCACATTGACTACTTTTTCAACCACTGTTTTTTTCAACAAATTGCCTGCAATTGAGAATCTTTCATAGGTAATACTGGTTTTTTCAAACAAATGCCTGCAATTGAGAATCTTTCATAGCAAACACTGTTTTTTTCAACCAAATGCCTGCACTATATAAAGGCATAACCACATACATGAAAACTGCATATACTAAAAAACTGTAACAAAAACAACAATTGAAACAATGAGGGCCAACAACAAACCAGGTATTCAACATTGTGTTTTTCAAGTCATTTCTGTTATGTGTAACACACCATTCATATATTTCCTTTTGTGTGTGTGTATGTAGAAATCGTTAACATTTCCAGCAGCAGTGAAAGTTCTGATGGTGGATCATACCCAATGCCATGGTCAGACTATTTTCCAAAGGTTCAACATTCTGGTTCAAGCTCAAAAAAGGGTGATGCTAGCAAGAATCCAACACCCAAACAGATTTCAAAAAAGGCTTTTGCTGAGAGGGTTAAGGTTCTAGCCCTTCCCAATGAGGAAACTTGTGAACTGATTGGTATCAAGCCCTTTGTTGCCAAAATTCCCAAAGATGCAAGGGATGGTTCAAAAGGGAAGGGAAAAAAGATTTTGGTTTAGTTGTATGGCTTAAATGCCCCATCATAAAACTGTGTAACCCCTAGGAACTATGTTACTTGACTTTCTAAAGTCAATTTTCAACTTTAATGAAGTAACATGTTACTAAAGTGCCTGCAAGTGCATATACATGATAAATGGAAACTGAAAATACAATAAAGCTTGACTGCAAGTGGATATACTAGTGAAAACTGCAAAATTTTCCATTGCCATAGAAAAGCTTGACTTTTTGGAGTCAAAATCCATTACAACAGGCTAAAGTACACAAACAACTATTTAATACTAAAACTGCTAATCATCTAACAATACTAACTTAACAATAGCAGCAGTAACCTTGCACTTAGCCTTGAGCAGCATTAACTTTAAGCCCAACAGTAGTAACTTTTGTACTAGCAGCACTAACCACTTGGTGTATTTCCTTTGAAGTTCACCAGCAGTCTTAACTGTTACACTAGCAGTCTTAAAACACTTGGAATATTGTTCTAAGTGTGCACACCCCTAATATTTTCATTGAAGATCAAGAGAAGCATTATCTTTACCATGAGCAGTAGTAACACAAACATTCTAAGAAGAAGCTTTTAACCCCAACATAATCCCAACATGAAGTAAATAATTAATAGATAAATTGAAATCCTTTACAAGAGTATTTGCAGCAAAACAAAAGGTAAACATAAATCCTTAAATAGAGTGTGACAACTTGAGCATGACATGCTTCACTTGGATTTTCGTATAACAATACCTTCACAGTCGGTTCGATAGTAGTCATTTCGTGATTCATTACCCAAGTCACGTTGATTTACACGTGGCAATATGTTATCATTGTGCTCGTGAATGACTGTACTAAATTCCTCATCGACTTCGTCATATGTATCTTTGTAATTCTTGGTAGGTGTTTTAAAGACAATAGACAATTTTTTATCTACCTGGTCTTTCACATAAAACACTTGTCGTGCTTGTGAGGCTAATATGAACGGATCACCCTTGTGGCCTAAACTATTCAGGTCTACCAACGTATAACCATATTTGAAAAGAGGAATTTGCCTGAAACGGTAATCTAGTACCCATATCTCTTGTAAAACCCCATAATAAAATGCTTTTCTTGTGGTTGCAACTTCTTTGGATATGTGAAGATCTACTGCCTCAACACTAACCCCACTGTTCTGGTAAACTATGCCATCATTACTTTTCGTACGAAATGTATACCCATTGATGTTATATGCCTCGTATTTCACTATGCTGGCGCGTGGTCCAAATGATATCCACCTCACAGTTTCTGATACACTATCTTTGGATATCGCTAACTCTCTCTCAACCTGAATTTCATTACATGTATATATTACCTTTAAATTGCAGGAACAACAAACAAACAATTAAAGAATAGGAGTGTTTGGGATAATGAAATGGTGTGCTGGTGGACCTCTATCTAATGTCATATACAGGAGGGACAATTATGATGATAGGTTCTATGACTGACAAAGTTGCTGGGCAGATCATTGGTAAGTACTTATTTATTATAGACTACTACTATTGGTTTTGGAGCTTGTAGCTAGGAGTTTTTCTGGGTGAATGGTACACCTAATTAATGGTTTATACAGCTTATCACAAACACCAGTTAAGGACTTATCAATAAAACAAACTTCACATTTTATCTCAACTCACTTCTTTTTAGCAACAAACAAACAATTATAAACAACATACGAGTAATTACCTCTTCGCGTAACCACTTAGCAAAAGATTTACTGTGCTCATTCTCCAGCAATGTCATTCATTTACCCAGGTTTTTTGTTTTCAAAAGTCGCGTAACCACATAAAACAACCATATAGCAGTCCTATTTACCCCCAAGATACAGAAATGTATGTGCCACACCCAGATCCACAAAAGGACCTGATCAAATAATAGATTGCAGTTCACAAAGAAATATGGGAAACAAAAGTGGATGGTGTGAAACAATAATTTGCACCAAATTAATTGTCGCGGCATTCTCTTCGGTTTCACATCTTTCTTGAGTGGAACGCACTCTAGCAATGATCGGGGCCTTTTATGAGACTGAATATAACACAACATCGTTGCGCTATTTGTCAAGTACACACATTATTTTGTAGATGGCTGGTTGAAGGTCATATAAAAGATTGGAATTCAAGAAAAGAACTTTATACTAGTCATAAAGCCCGTTCTCCTAAATTCAAGTCTCATTTACAAGCTTAAACCAGTCACCAACAAAGTAATGGGGATACCCAATAAATAGCTTAGATCGACATCAAGCAAGGATCACTCGTAACACAGACTTATATATAGAATGATAAGAAGGAAAAAGAGGATATGGCAAAAAAATGTATTTGCACCAAATACACTTCTACGACATCCTCTCTTTCCTTCTTATCACTCTATATTAATTGAGTATGCTTTATCAATGATACTGTCATTGCTTCGATGCTAGTTGAACATGATGCACTCATAAGCTACCAACCGATTTCATTAAAAAACTGTAATATGTATAATAGAAAAAAAGGAGAAAAAGGGAAAAAGAAAATGGATCATTACACGCATTATTTTGTAGATGGATGGTTTAAGCTCATAAATCACGCTGGAATTCACAAAAAGGACTTTAGTAGTGTTAAAGGCTTTTTTTAAAATTTCAATCTGAGTTATAATGTTAAACCATCCACCTACAAAATAATGTAGGTAAATAATACATAAAAAAAGGTAGTTGCTTAGGTAACTAAATACATTTCGGTATAACATCATGTCTGACACAATGTTGTTACGTACTTTATAAACAGCTGTAATAGGCAAAAATCAACATAGTTAACCCATCTGAGCCCCCCCCCCCCCCCAACAATTCCTTTTGCTTTTTCAACACTCTTTGCGCAAAAGCCTAAACCAAGCGAATTGCTAGATTGTTGAAATAACAAAAGGAACTGCAGTGGGAACTCAGAATGGGTAATTATGTTGAACATCGTATGTCAATATGTACAAATGACGAATGTGATGGACTTTAAAGTAGAAAGTTTAAGTAAAGAAAAAACGAGGTTCACTGGAAGCTTTGAACTGAAAAGTGCATCACGTTCTTTATTTGTCAATATTGACACACGAAGTTACATGCCTATTACAAGCTTTGCACTGTAAAGTGCATCACGTTCTTTATTTCTCAATGTTGACACATGATGTTACATGTCTATTACAGCTTAGTTCCTACAAGTGTAATAGGCTAAAATCAAAATAGTTAACCTTTCTGAGGCCCCCCCACCCCCCCACACAATTCCTTTTGCTTTTTCAACACTCTTTGTGCAAAAGCTTGCACCAAGCGAATTGCTAGATTGCTGAAATAACAAAAGGAACTGCAGTGGGAACTCAGAATGGGTAATTATGTTGAACATCGTTTGTCAATATTAAGAAATGAAGAATGTGATGTACTTTAAAGTAGAAATATTTTAGTTAATAAAGCAACACGCATAACATAACATCGTTGCGCTATTAAGGTAATTAAGATTACCTAAAGTTTGATGCAATTGTCGATTCTAGAAAAGAGTAACAGTATTAGGACTCGTGTTGAATGGGATAATGAAGGAGTGTGGCCTATCATGAACAATACACACTATATCATTATTGCAATCAACACACCTCAATGATTAAAGGCCCATCTATATAACGTTGTTGATGGTTTCGGTTGTTTATTTTGAACACCGTCCCTAGTAGCATTTGTGTGCTTGATCTTGATCACAGGATTTGGTACAAAAAAAGCCAAAAATTATGATCCAGATCAAGCACTCAAATGATACTAGGGACGGTGTTCAAATTAAGCAACGAAAACCATCAACAACGTTAGATAGATGGGCCTTGATAATTGAGGTTTTCGAGATGAGGTTCAATGTACCAAGTTGTGTATGGCCACATTACTTGGTGGATGGATGGTTTTAGATCATGAAAAAGAATGGAATTCAAAAAAATAGAACTTTGTAATAGTGTTAAAGCACACTTTCTAAATTCCAGTCTCATTTATGAAATTAAACCATTCACCCAGCAAGTAATGCGGGCACCTATTACATACCTTGATACTTTGACCTTCTCGTTGAAACACTTTTATAGAATCCACAACTATACCATACTGAACCTTAACTTTCTTAAGTAGAATTTATATATGTGACGGAGTTAGTTAAAAAAGTAAAGGTGCGGGTGGTAGGAAACATGTAGAATGGGATAATAAAGGAGTGTGGTTTATCTCAGTCAATGCGATTCATACTAGTCACACCTTTTCTCGAGTCATCGAGTCTATCATACTGTTGGGCTATAAAGTTAAAGTACTGCTGGAATATCAAAGTACTACTGGAAGTCAAAGTACTGCTGAAATACAAGTCAAAGTACTGCTGCTCGTTGAAGGACTGTTATGCAAATTATGATTAAAGAATATTGTATTATTCTAGAATGTTCTTATTAGATTAGAGTTAGAATTACTTGTCGTTCAAGTATTGTAAACCGACTAGGGTTTTCCTTGTGCCTATAAAAGGATCCCTAGGTTGGCATTAGACGCACTATAATTAGACAAATGCTTAACGATTATTAGAAGCATAATTTAGAGAAGTACGTATGATATTAGTGTTTAGAGTTTGTTAGTGAATCTGTGTAAAGTAAGCAGGTTCAAGGTTTAATATAATCAAAGTTTTGTGTTAATTCTTCTTAGCTTTGTTGAAGTAGATTCCGCATACTTAACAAAGTATATCAGCGTTTCAATATTAGTAGTTTTGGATTTATCCAAGGTTGCTAAATCCTTAAACAAGCTACAAGTTAGTTTGGTCAGAGTATATCGATCCAACAAGTGGTATCAGAGCTTGTGTGGAGACTCTGATTAAGAAGAAACCCTTAAAACCGATTTAACAACAAACCCTAAACGATGACGACTGAAGCTGCACCAATCTCATCTATCACCTCACTCAGAATTCCTATCGTTAAGAAGGGAGAATATGATCTATGGAGCATGAAGATGAGACAGTATCTTACTATTACAGACCATGCTCTATGGGATGTGATTGTCAATGGTAATGTTGTTCTTGATGAACCAGTAGAAGTTGAAGGACAAGCTAAACCACCTAAACCAACCTTGCCAGCAGCCACAAAAAGAATTCAAGACAAGGCTCTCAACATACTGCTGTCTGCTATCCCTGATGGCCATCTGCGAAAGTTTCATGATGCTAAGGATGCTAAACAATTATGGGCTGCTATCAAAACCGGATTTGGAGGTAATGATGCTTCAAAGAAGATGCATAGGAACTTACTGAAGCAGCAATTTGAAACTTTCACTGTTGGTGAAAGAGAAAGCCTTGATGCTGCCTATGACAGATTCCAGAACCTACTTAGTATGCTAGAATTGCATGGAGCATAGGCTACTATTGAAGATGCTAACTTGAAATTCTTAAGGAGTTTGCCATCTACATGGCATGTGGTTGCTACTATGATCAGGGGACAACCTGGTTTAGATTCCATGGACTTTGATGATCTCTATAACAATCTGAAGGTGTATGAGAAAGAGATGAATGGTAACATGAGTTCAAGTTCTAATCATAAAAACATTGCTTTCGTGTCCTCTGAAAGCAGTACCAGTACTTCCTCTAAAAGTACTGCTTATCCTGTTCAAAGTACTGTTGGTGATAAACAGCACGTTTGCACAACCATGACTACCACCACCTCATCACCAACAAACAACACCAACTCTGATGATGTTGTATGTTCCTTCTTTGCTCAACAAGCCACTCTACCTGTCACCTATCAAGAAGACTTGTTGCAGATTGAAGAAGATGCTTTAGAAGAGATTGATATAAGATGGCAAGTTGCCATGATCACTGCTAGGATCAGGAAGTTCATGAACAAGACAGGAAGGGGTATTGATTTCAAAGCCAAACAGGGTATAACTTTTGACAAATCCAAGATTGAATGCTTTAATTGTCAAAAGCTTGGACACTTTGCAAGGGAATGTAAGTTTGCAAAGTATCAGGCAAACAGAATGGTTGAACAACCAAAGGTTGAAAGAAAGGAGGTTCCTATTACTGACTCAAAACCAAAAGCTTTGGTGGCTCAAGAGAATCTCGCAGAGGTTGACTGGAGTACTGAATTTGATGATGAACCAGTAACCTATTCTATGGTTGCAATGGAAGACTTTGATTGGAGCACAACTTTTGATGAGGAACCAGGATATGCTGCTTTGGAATCAAGAGATGGTCTTGGAGGCTTTGATTGGAGCATGGAGGATGAAGATGAACCTGTTCAGATTGCTATGGTTGCTGCTTCACCAAGTTCATCCAAGGTCACTGAGGTATGCTCTAAGTGCAATGTTATGTATCAAAAGTTGCTTACTGAATATGTGACTGAAAGAGATAATTGTAGAACTGCTAGGTCTGAGGTAGCTGGTTATCAATTAACTTTAGAGTCAATGGAAGCCAAAATATTAACACATGAAAATAATGAAACGGCTTGGGCAGAGAAAATATGAGCAACAAGATTATCAATTGAAATTAAGTGAATGGAAGTTAGGATGTAAGGTGTTTGAATTAGAAAAGATAACTAAGGAGAGAGATGCTTTGTTAGAAAAACTTGGTAGTATTAAACAGGCTGGTCTATCACATGTTCAATTTGTTGAAAAAAAAAGAAGAATAAACAGTAGAGCTGGACTAGGTTATGGTGTTGAGGATAGTAGTTCAGATGAGATTCCACCTAGTGACAAGGAACCAATTAGTTCAGGGAAATCTCAACTAGTGAAGATGAACTTACTAGCTCAGAAGAAAACACATCTAGAAAAGAGGAACCAATTAGTGAATCACCTCCTGAGTTTAAGAAAGATAAGAAGTATCACTCAGTTCCTGCACCTACAGGTAGGCTTCAACCACCTAGGACAGATGTTTCTAGTTATGGAGTAGACAACTTAGAGTTTAGGAAGAAGCTTACTGGTCAATCTAGTTCTGAGACACCTAAGGATGATTTTCAATGGGGTAATGATAAACAGTTTCCTACAGCCTTTCAAAAACAAGCAGTACATCCAAAAACTTTTCAAAGTACTGCTAGACATTCAGCAGTATCTACAAGAGAAACTTTTCAAAATATTGCTTACTATAGGAAACCTTTTAATCATAGTAGAGGATTTGGGAATATGGAGCGAAAATTATGTTATGTATGCTATAGTCCTGATCATTTGATTAAGCACTGTGACTTACACTCAGATTATTTAAGTCAGTTCCCAAAGAATAGACCTGCCCATCATAAGCCTAAGGAGAATAGACCTGCCAATTATAAGCCAATGGAGACTAAACCAGTTTGGAATCACTCAAATAGGGTTAACCATAGTAATTTCTCTAAAGATGTAGGGTATTCACAATGCAAGAAACACTTGTTTGAGGCTTAGTTTTGGATCGAATGGAAGAGAACTAGAGAGAGAAAATGGGAACTTCTAGAGAGAGAAACAATGTGTGTTTATTAGCTTAGAATGAAGTGAAGTTCCAACCCTTCCCTTGTGTGGTAAAGGGTATTTATACTTACAATATATTATGCCCTAGCGGGCTGTAGAGTGAGCTGACAGAGGGTAAAGACCCGACGCACTCCACAATACTAATAATAATAACTAAGATACTAATAATATTACTGATAATCCTAAGAGCTATGATGAGCTAATAAGTACTCGGGGTGACCGAGTCTTTAGCTGAATATTCATATTCCTAACAATCTCCCCCTAAGGGAGGTCACCCCAGAAGTAATGTTCTGAATTTCAGCACTTCTTCTTTGGATCTTGACATCATAGCTCATAATCATTAAATCTTCAATGTCATAGATTGTTGTGCAAACATCAGTGATCAGAAGATGACTTTTCTTTTGTCTTGGATGAACTTTGAGTAATCTTTGAAAGTATCATTCCACTTGAGTCTCCAAGTCATCTTTCAGTAGTACGACACCATGTGATGAAATATACTTAGTGCCGACATGCTCACACGATATGGTGTCATGATCTTCAGCATCAGAGTTAGCAGAAGCTGTGTTGAAGGTCTTTTAGGGTGATCATGACTTCTTTGATGATGATGTGGTGTGAGCATGTGGTGATGGATTGGCATCTTTTCTGCAACCAGCTACAACAGCAACCAGCTACAGCATTCCACAGCTACAATCGCCAGAAGTTCCTGCATACGACAGTTAGCAATAATTCGACTGGTACTTACAAGTTTGGACTTTAAGATAGTCAACAGCATATTGTGAAAACTCTCTCTCATCCTTACCAAGACCGTTCCTAATCGAAAGCCCACAGAGAGCCTTTTAAGATTTTACCGTAGTAAATCAACGATTAGGTGAGTCGCTGGAGATCACTCCACGACTGTAGACCGGTTGAAACCGCCGCGACCACTAAGCGTAATCCACGAGGAATTACCGAAGTGACCTGCTTTCAGGGCTGCTTGATGTTGACCCTGGCAGGAATTTCCATTCAATCATTGAGAATTACATTTGTAAATTCTCTCATAAATGTTCTGGCAGATTGCTAAGATCTGTGTAGGACTTATGAGTTTACAACTGGTGTCCTTAATGTTGAACAACCAGTGTAGAAATAATTCGTGTCCCTATGAGATCTTATTATGCGTCTCGTGGCTCTAGACTCGATAGTGCGTTTTGATTTAGTGAGCGGAGGCTGGAGAGAACTGCCACCTTTTCAATATCATCTAACTCGGAGTGAGAAAGACGATAGGAATGTATTGAACTCCGTGACAAATGAAACAAGAATCCTTTGAGGGACCTTGAGTGGCTAGGGAGGGTTGTGCAGCGTATCACTGGGTCCATGATACTTTGTCTTCAATGCCAGCAATCAACTAAGTGATTCTGACAGCATATGTATTGACCCGGTTTCTGCCTAAGTTGTAAGGAGGGCTATTTCTTTTCACCCTTTCTCTTTACAATTCTTTTTCATTCTTCAACCCCTTCAGTGCTTACCGAGACTTCATAACTAACACCTTGTTGGGTTTGTTCCAGTGTTAGCTCCATCTCAGTCGGCACTATTCCCTCATTCACTTTTCTCCTTTTTAATCATACCTAAGGACTTCTACACTAACTAGTGGATTGTCCCTGGGTAGATCCCTCCGGCTCTGGCGGGATCGTGGGAACTTGAGTCTAACCTAACCATCCTTATAACTCCATGCATTAATTAAAATGGTTGGTCTTTGGTGTACTTCCACGATTGCCATAAACCAAATCTTTGAAAAATCTCTCAAAGTGTTCATGATTCTGAAACACATTTTTTGCAAACACTTGAGAGTTTATATTTTTTTCAAATGCTCCCCCTCAACATGTGCTCGGTTGATTGTTTTATAAATTTGCACATGTTAGGTAGAGCCCGCACTTTTTGAATTGATCCACTTTCAGTGAACATGACCGATTCGAGACACGCTTACATCGCTAGTTAGACTAGCTTGAAATTATTACCCGGCCTGGTCAAGTCCACAGAAAGTTTCTCGAAATGGTACACTCTACTCAGATACATCTTTTTCGAGACACGCTTACATCACTGGTTAGACCAGCTTGAAATTATTACCCGGCCAAGACGTATCCTTTCGATTGATGGCAATTCAAGTTTCGTCAATTCATTGGTGAAGACTGAGTCTTGCTCACGTGAGATGCCAAATCCTTTGTTTTGTTAAAACCATTTGCTCCCCCTCAATATGTGCATCGATATAAGAAAGATTTTCGCACATATGGAAGAGCTTGCGTTTATGACCAAAACATTTTGCTCCCCCTCAATATGTGCCTTGATATGCAAAATGGTTTAGCACATACGGGAGAGCTTACATTAACATCCAAATCATCACATTTTATCAGAATTTCCTATTTAAATCACATTCTCTCCCCCGATCAAAAATTTCAAACCATTTGAGATTTGTGATCCCAAGTGATTTAAATAAGTTTAGAAAATTTGGGAGAAAATGTGGTCAGGTTTAAATGTATTCTGATTTAGGAGCATACTATGCTCCCCCTTAAACCACGAGAGAGTGTCACTGCTGATGTTGCACAAATTTGGCAAGGTGTCAAAAATTTGAACAAGTACTCTCCCCCTTAATTGATGACCCATATTCTATTAAAAGAGCTGTAGTCATTCAATTAAGCGATAAGTATTTGTGAAAATTTTACTTCAATTTACCACCTTGTGTAATGATATGGGTCAATTATAGTTCAAGGAAAACACACAAAGAAATATGTGTTAACCCAAGTCGTTTGTCCCGACGAAGATCGAATGGAATTTGTGTTCCCGGAACGTGATTCGTGTAGTGAATGTGAATAAAAGTGAGAATTGTGATTTCTACACTACAAACAATGAAATAACAAATAAAAACTACTAATAAAGCTATATGTACAAGTAATCTAAGCACGAGAATTTAAAACTAAAAACCGGAATTTAAAAACGTTACGTGACGAAATATAAAACGTAAATAAAAATGAATTTCTAAAATTTGAAACCTAAAAATATAAAAATAATTTTCCTATATTAAATCTGATAAAAGAAAATTTTTGGAAAAAGAAAAATATTTTTTTGACTTTTTAATAATTTTTTATGAATTAAAATCTAATTAAAACTAATTAAATGTTTTAAAAATATTAAAACAAGTGAGAAAAATCTGGAAAAATTTGAGTAATTTTAATTTTTAATAAGAAACCTAGGAAAAATAAATTCAGCACTCAATTCAACATAATTAAGCTAAACAGTAGAAATAAGCACTTGGAATTAAGCTAAAAATAAGCAAAAGTAAGCCAAAAATTCTGAAAAGCTCAGGACATGCATATCTAACTACTGGAAGCTTAATAGAACTGAAATTGATCAAATTATCTCATGAAATAAGCTAGAAATAAGTTGAACAGTTGATAATCAAAACAGATTCAGCTCAGTTATGGTCCTACTTTGACAGTCCAAATAAGCAGTCTAATAAGCTCTTAATCTGAAACTAAAGGGGGCAAAAAGAAGCTTAAACTACTGGCTACCTAAAAACACTTCAAAATCCAAATTCCAATATCAATTGCTTATAAGAATGAAGCCTAGAAAAGGGGCTTATTGACTGAAAATGGAAACAAGCTCAAACAGCATGTCTGATGGGGCTACTTTAGACCTAGAAAAAGCTATCTAAATGAGCTCTAATGGTGAATCCCAGATGGTGAGCTTAAACCTTATTATGTGAGCTATCTGAAAACCAAAAATGAAGTTCTGAGCTTAATGGAATAAGCCACAGGAAGGCTCAGATCAGCAGCTCTAAAAGCTTAATTCTGCGCAAAATTACTAGTGACAGCAGAACATGAAAATGGCGTAAATGAGTGCAAAAACTAAACCAGCTCTTGCAATCCTTCTTCTACTCCTAAAAGCAACTTAAATATACCAAAATGGAATCTCAAATATGCTCAGCTTATTGCTAAGCTTATTAGGCAGATATGGGGTCTAAAACTAAACTAGCTTATGATAATCCACAAAACAGAACAATCAACATAAAAACTAACCTCAGCTGCTTATATAACTTGATTTTAACTGAAACAAACCTACTCTATCAGCAGTTGAACAATGCTGAACACCATTTGACCCTTGCCAAATCTTAAACCAAGCACACCCTTACATAAACTGATCTTATCCCCATCTCTCGAGTAAAATGAAATTATAAAAAAACTGAAAATCAGAATCTCAATAACCACAATACTAAATTCAATCTGAAAAACACTACTAATAAACAAATAAGCTGAAACACTAAAATAAGCTGAATGTTGACCTTATCTTTGATTTTAAGCAATAAAAACAGGAACAAAATAATGTTAACCACTAGACATTAAAACATTGTAAAATAAGCAGAAAACTTGAAAATAAGCACTTTATAAAGAAATTAAGCTGATGAACAAGACAGTTGACCAAATTGACTTTCATTAAAATAAAAGAACTGGGTACAGAAATGATGTTTGAAATCTAAATTACAACTTGAAATGAAAATTTACACTACGAAAACATTTAAATGACAGGAAAATAAAATTGGTAACAATTTTTTAAGACTTAAAAATTGGACGCCTTCCTGTGATGGATGAGGGGCTCTATTTATAGCAATCTTCTGAACCTTCTAGGACTTCCACGCTGGCAATCCGTGCCTTCCTGAGCTTATCTTCACCCTTGGATCCTTTGCTTGCTTCCCACGCTTGATCTTAGCCGTTGGATTAGATTCGATGAGGTGGCCTGTCCAATAAGCTCCTCCCACGTGTCCCTTGAGTTGTCAGGAGCTTCCAGAATTTACCAATCATGAGGATATCATGCGTATGAGGTTAATTGGGCGTGGCAGTAATTAGGGTTCTTGGGTAAAAAAGATTGGGGATAAAAAGGGCGGGCGTGTGAGTGTGTGTGGTTTTTTTTTATTTTTTATATTTATTTGAGTTAGTGTGGGTTGACTGGGGGTAGTGGGTTTTGACCGGGTATATCATTTTTGGATCCGGGTTTTTGTGGTGATGGGCTGGGCTAGGTGTATTGTTGGATCCGCGTTTAAGGTGTTTTTAGAATTTAAGGATTTTACTCATAGGGACTAATTATGTAAATTCTGGATTTTTAAGGGATCTTTGCTGCCATATTTTTAAAGATGATCCAAGGGCTGATTTTGACAATCTCTGATAATTGGAGACCTCGGTTGACTTTTTGACCATATTTTCTTTCCCGGTTCCGGTTCTGAGCCTTTTCCGTATCCCGTGCTCGTTTTCTTGATTTTCTTGTCTTTTTGTCGGTTTTCAAGATATCCGTCCCTGCATTTACAAAAACACAAAAACACAATATCTTTTGGCATTATGGTCGGGTTTTTGGTCATTTGGGTCCGGTTTTGGTCAAGAAAAGGTATGTGTTTAAGCACATACCAAATTCCCCCAGACTAAGCTATTGCAATGTCCTCATGCAATGTTATAAAAACTCCCCATTTTTCCTTTTATTATATTTTTGTATTTTCTTATTTTCCATGTGACGGCTTTGTTGACAATCATTATCTCACGATAACTTTTAGGATCACGGAGCAGGAAACACAACTCATAAAGAAGTGACCATACGGATAAAATTCGTCGTTCCTGATTTTTCACAAGTCCCCAAACCAAGCTTAAAAACGAAATCATTGTTATTTACAAGTTAGATTGCCAACACTACTCATAAAAGCTAATTGTGGACTTTCTGTTCCCAAATTCCTATTTTCCTCTATTTATTTTATTTTTGGTGAGAAATGAATTTCTTCGAATTCTCGTTTCGATAATTTTTAAACCGATAAAGATACCTAGTTTAGACGCTAAGTAGTTTCCAAGCCTTCCCTCGAAAACCGTTGCATACAAAAATGAGGTCCACATCAAGGTCTCTGATTTAACACGATTTTGAGAATATCCCTTTTATTTGCGACCGAAACAACTCATCTACGAGTCCAGAAACAGAAGCCTTTATTAGGATACCTCGGAGTCGAAGTTTGGCATTTTTAACATTATTAAGCACATATTATTATTGATCCTTGGCCCTTTATAACAATCACAACATCGGCTGCGAACCGGCAAGATGTGATAGTCTATTATGACCTTGGAATTTTTCCTCTGCCTTTATTAGAAGTCTACAACATCGGCTGCGAACCGGCAAGATGTAGAAAACTTTTTATGGCTTTGGATTATTATTATACATTATTAATTAATTATTTGCCAAACCCCAAGTCCTACGGCTTTTATAACAATCCCAACATCGGTTGCAAGCCGGCAAGATGGAATAGTCTATTACACCGTAACACTGACAGTACCTTGATGTGTACCCAACTCTCATAAGCAAGAATTTTCTAAGGAAGAAATAAAAACTAATTATCGCCAAAACTAAAATAGCTTTAATTATTCCTAGATTTCTATTTTTGAGTGAAACAAGCTTATGGGAACAAAAAGCCACAAATAACTTCGATGAGCTCTAAAGAGATCCAACTACTCCACGTTTAGCAATCTAACTTATAAACAACTCTATCATTTCTCGTTCTTCGCAAATTTAAAATCTTAAATAATAAGATCCGCGAATGCTTAGCCAAATAATCAAGCCATGCATATATAAAGTCAAATACGGGAACTTGCAAATTCTTAAAAAGAATTCGCGTTTTCTAGCTCCTTGTGTAAAAGACTAGCACGAGCTTAAAGATTATAAATGGTTAAGGGGACAAGCTAGAGCTCAACACGCCCGGTCAAGTCAGAATTTTATTCCTACTCTCTCCAGCGGAAAATCAACAAACATGTCAAAATTTATTATATTTTTGCAAAAATTTTTAAATTTTTCTCATTTTTTGGATTTTTTCAATTTTGGAGGAAAAACGGGGTTGCATGAGTAAACGGCAAATATGCAAGGCAAAAATCAAATCGAAAGATTACCCCCCCAGACTAAAACGAGACATTGTCCTCAATGTCTTAAAGGTAAGGGTTCTCCTACATAAATCTAAGGCCGTTTATTAATTATGCCAAAAGATAGATGCAAAACGATAAGATTTAGGATATTGGATAAGCAGCGGATGATGAAACTCGAGTAGCGTGAAGGAAACTACGAGCACGAGAGTCTTCATCATCGGGCATTCCTGGACAAATCACAGAAAACACGAAACACAAGATATGGAAGAGAAAACCTCCTCACTCACTTATTAGAAAATAGATAAGAAGATAGATGGATAAGCATGGGGTGCCTCCCACGAAGCGCTTGTTTTTGGTAACCGAGTCACATGAGCTTGACTCGACCCCGAATATAATTGTCCTTGGGGGAGCATGTGGAAGAAATAATCTCAATCGGACTTTCGTTCAAGATGTTTGGATAAAAATTGAAGCATACGAAAGTTCCACTCCGATGAGATACCCACGGCTCTAGATAGAAAAGAAAATGCCGGGGTCAAAGATGGTGTCTTCACTCCCGAAGGAGTGAAAGATAGGAGAAGTCACCGGATAGGTGAAGAAAGGGAGAAATATCATGATAACAATTGTAAAGAAATTGTCATCCTCACACCCGGAAGAGATAAAAAGGGTGGGTTGGGTGGGCAAATTATCATACTTTTCAGAAATCCCATCCACCGTTTTAGAAGTCACAACACCCGTATCGGGCTTGATATTATCGGGTGGTTTAGCAGGCGGACGAGTGGGTGATGGCTCAACGTGTAATGACTCAGTTTTATGAAGTGAAAGGGGATCATCATTAAGCAATCTTTCAAGAAAAATAATTTCCCCTTCCGAGTCATGGGAATCGTCGGGGCGAGGTATTGGTAAAATCAGCCCATCAAATGTAGAGTCCTCGTCCTCGACGTTCTCTAACCCTTCATCGAAAAGAGGATTAACTTTGCAAGAAGTATACTCATCATTGAATTCAAAAAGAGGGTTAGAGAAAATCCCGGAGGTAACTTTGGAAATGTCAAGAGAATCTTCACAAAATTGCAGATCACTTTCATCGTCGGATATTTCCTCGGACTCACTTGGGATTGGGACAAGGTTCTCAACATTGTCTGATTCCGTTGCCGGAATAGTGTCGAGAAGCTCGTCCCCCATTTTTAGAGAGTCCTCGAGTACTTTGGTAGGAAAGACGGGTGCTATTTGAGGGAAGGTTACCGGAACAAATCTCTCCTCGTCATCATCGGAATCATCGTCATAGTAAATTAAGCTCTCTCGAAATTTAGCTGCTCTTTCCTCGGCAAGTAATTCTTCCATGGACTTCCCGGGAGTATTAAGACTAGCCGCTATCTCTCGATATTGAACCAAAAGTTTTTCAATTTCGCGCATTCCATCTTGATTTGGATAATTGACGGGATTTTGTGGGGGTTGGTAATTGTCAAAACCGGAAGTATTATAGCAAGGATTAGGTTCATAGTAATTTTGACCCCACGGTTGACATTGATAATTATTATGAGGACCCCCACAATTTGTACAAGAAAAGTTCGGCATATCATTGAAATACGGTTCTTGCTCATAAAAGTTTTGAGGAGGGTGATTGAAATTGTTTTGAGGATAATCGGAAATGTTCGGATTAAAATCATAAGCATATGAATTTTCGGCTTCCAAAGCACAAAACGAACAAAATCCATTGAACAAATTTCTACCACACCTCTCGCAAGTGCACCGTTGACAATAAGACGATGTCGGATCAATTGAATCTCCACACCCATCGCAATAACGTTGATTGAACGAAGATATATCGGGCTGTGGTGGGTAGTCGGAGAAATTTGATGGTTCATTGAAAGAGTTTGGATAAGCGAATACAGTTTCAGCTTTCGAATAAGAACACATACAAAGTCCTCGACTAAATTCACATTCGTTGCAAAAACATCGATCACAAAGTGAATTGTCCCCCAACAGATCTCCACATATAAAGCAATTATACTGAGTGAGTGAAGATGGCTGGGGTTGTGGAGGGTGTTCGGAAAAATCTTGAGAAGAATTGAAGGAATTTGGATTTGGATTAATTGGTAATTCACACCAATTACAAAATCCATTACGACAATTGCCTCCACACCGCTCACACAAGCACTTGTAACAACGAAGACTATCACCCATTGGACTTTTACAATGAAAGCAGTGATAGCCGAGTGACGTCATAAGAATTAAACGGATAGAGGGATAAAGAGATAGAATTAAACGGTTAAGAGGATAAAGAAGAATATTTTTGGATTTTTAAGGTTGGAAACATGGAAAATCACAAAAGTAAAATGGAAAAATAATTTGAAAAGAAAAATCTTTTTGGATTTTTATATTAGGAAAAATTAGAATTATTATATTTTTGGTGATCGTTGATCAACCATACTCGTTTCTTTCAAAACTACGCGCAGCGTGGCGGGAGAGAAGAATGGATCTCTCTTCGGTCTGCAATTTAATGTCAAGACCTCCTTAAACCCCGTAATTAGGTTGTAGTAAAGAAATAATCCAAGAAACGTTTAACTTCACGATCTCTTTTGTTGTTTATTCGGAATGGTTTACAACCGCCCTCCTTCAACGGAAGACCGAGGATGTTTATTAAGATGAAAACACTTTAGGAAAAGTGTTTTTTAATTATTTTCTTTTTGTATTTTTATTTTTTATAAAACGATAACTTCCGAGGAAGGGTCTTCAAAACACGAATCGATAAACGGAATCACGAACTCACTTCAACCTTCCCCGGCAGCGGCGCCAAAAATTGATATGGGTCAATTATAGTTCAAGGAAAACACACAAAGAAATATGTGTTAACCCGAGTCGTTTGTCCCGACGAAGATCGAATGGAATTTGTGTTCCCGGAACGTGATTCGTGTAGTGAATGTGAATAAAAGTGAGAATTGTGATTTCTACACTACAAACAATGAAATAACAAATAAAAACTACTAATAAAGCTATATGTACAAGTAATCTAAGCACGAGAATTTAAAACTAAAAACCGGAATTTAAAAACGTTACGTGACGAAATATAAAACGTAAATAAAAATGAATTTCTAAAATTTGAAACCTAAAAATATAAAAATAATTTTCCTATATTAAATCTGATAAAAGAAAATTTTTGGAAAAAGAAAAATATTTTTTTGACTTTTTAATAATTTTTTATGAATTAAAATCTAATTAAAACTAATTAAATGTTTTAAAAATATTAAAACAAGTGAGAAAAATCTGGAAAAATTTGAGTAATTTTAATTTTTAATAAGAAACCTAGGAAAAATAAATTCAGCACTCAATTCAACATAATTAAGCTAAACAGTAGAAATAAGCACTTGGAATTAAGCTAAAAATAAGCAAAAGTAAGCCAAAAATTCTGAAAAGCTCAGGACATGCATTATCTAACTACTGGAAGCTTAATAGAACTGAAATTGATCAAATTATCTCATGAAATAAGCTAGAAATAAGCTGAACAGTTGATAATCAAAACATATTCAGCTCAGTTATGGTCCTACTTTGACAGTCCAAATGAGCAGTCTAATAAGCTCTTAATCTGAAACTAAAGGGGGCAAAAAGAAGCTTAAACTACTGGCTACCTAAAAACACTTCAAAATCCAAATTCCAATATCAATTGCTTATAAGAATGAAGCCTAGAAAAGGGGCTTATTGACTGAAAATGGAAACAAGCTCAAATAGCATGTCTGATGGGGCTACTTTAGACCTAGAAAAAGCTATCTAAATAAGCTCTAATGGTGAATCCCAGATGGTGAGCTTAAACCTTATTATGTGAGCTATCTGAAAACCAAAAATGAAGTTCTGAGCTTAATGGAATAAGCCACCGGAAGGCTTAGATCAGCAGCTCTAAAAGCTTAATTCTGCGCAAAATTACTAGTGACAGCAGAACATGAAAATGGCGCAAATGAGTGCAAAAACTAAACCAGCTCTTGCAATCCTTCTTCTACTCCTAAAAGCAACTTAAATATACCAAAATGGAATCTCAAATATGCTCAGCTTATTGCTAAGCTTATTAGGCAGATATGGGGTCTAAAACTAAACTAGCTTATGATAATCCACAAAACAGAACAATCAACATAAAAACTAACCTCAGCTGCTTATATAACTTGATTTTAACTGAAACAAACCTACTCTATCAGCAGTTGAACAATGCTGAACACCATTTGACCCTTGCCAAATCTTAAACCAAGCACACCCTTACATAAACTGATCTTATCCCCATCTCTCGAGTAAAATGAAATTATAAAAAACTGAAAATTAGAATCTCAATAACCACAATACTAAATTCAATCTGAAAAACACTACTAATAAACAAATAAGCTGAAACACTAAAATAAGCTGAATGTTGACCTTATCTTTGATTTTAAGCAATAAAAACAGGAACAAAATAATGTTAACCACTAGACATTAAAACATTGTAAAATAAGCAGAAAACTTGAAAATAAGCACTTTATAAAGAAATTAAGCTGATGAACAAGACAGTTGACCAAATTGACTTTCATTAAAATAAAAGAACTGGGTACAGAAATGATGTTTGAAATCTAAATTACAACTTGAAATGAAAATTTACACTACGAAAACATTTAAATGACAGGAAAATAAAATTGGTAACAATTTTTTAAGACTTAAAAATTGGACGCCTTCCTGTGATGGATGAGGGGCTCTATTTATAGCAATCTTCTGAACCTTCTGGGACTTCCACGCTGGCAATCCGTGCCTTCCTGAGCTTATCTTCACCCTTGGATCCTTTGCTTGCTTCCCACGCTTGATCTTAGCCGTTGGATTAGATTCGATGAGGTGGCCTGTCCAATAAGCTCCTCCCACGTGTCCCTTGAGTTGTCAGGAGCTTCCAGAATTTACCAATCATGAGGATATCATGCGTATGAGGTTAATTGGGCGTGGCAGTAATTAGGGTTCTTGGGTAAAAAAGATTGGGGATAAAAAGGGCGGGCGTGTGAGTGTGTGTGGTTTTTTTTTATTTTTTATATTTATTTGAGTTAGTGTGGGTTGACTGGGGGTAGTGGGTTTTGACCGGGTATATCATTTTTGGATCCGGGTTTTTGTGGTGATGGGCTGGGCTAGGTGTATTGTTGGATCCGGGTTTAAGGTGTTTTTAGAATTTAAGGATTTTACTCATAGGGACTAATTATGTAAATTCTGGATTTTTAAGGGATCTTTGCTGCCATATTTTTAAAGATGATCCAAGGGCTGATTTTGACAATCTCTGATAATTGGAGACCTCGGTTGACTTTTTGACCATATTTTCTTTCCCGGTTCCGGTTCTGAGCCTTTTCCGTATCCCGTGCTCGTTTTCTTGATTTTCTTGTCTTTTTGTCGGTTTTCAAGATATCCGTCCCTGCATATACAAAAACACAAAAACACAATATCTTTTGGCATTATGGTCGGGTTTTTGGTCATTTGGGTCCGGTTTTGGTCAAGAAAAGGTATGTGTTTAAGCACATACCATGTAACATCAAGACTCTCTAGAAGAATCAAATAAGATAAAGAGTCTTGATGAAAAAGAAGACTTCTCTTCTTATACACGACAAGACGCACTAAAACGTACATCAAGTCGGGGAAACATGGATATAAAGTAATCCATGCCCAGGTGAACATCACCCGGTTGGAGGAACAGCTGTCCTTTTGGCGACATGCTTTCCCCATTGTACAGCGCGGGTTGCAGTATGAAGTAACTGCAAGCCATTAAGACATGTTTTAACAGATTAGTATAACTTCTGCTCGAGCTTCATTTAAGAATCCGTGCCATTGTTGAATGACATTTCTAGATCCGTAAATGTTATCGATAAACAGAAGACATGCCTAGGTAGGACTATTTTTGGTATTTTCTGATTTTTCGATTTTTATGGTTTTTATAGGTTTTATATTTTTGTATTTTTCATTTTGGGTTTAAGATATATACAACTATGTACAAGGATATAAGAAGACAATCCTTTACTCCTCCTTTTCTTCCTGAAGACACTTGAGGGTTTCAGGAGTCATGCTTTTCATGCCAAGGCGTGGGAGAATAAACTGAAACCTTTCTCTTGGGAGGGCCTTGGTGAAGATGTCGGCTAACTGAAACTCTGTCCTCACGAAGTATAGTTCCACAATTCCTTTTTCCACTTGTTCCCTGATGAAGTGATGCCTGATGTCGATGTGTTTTGACCTGGAGTGCTGAACATTGTTACAACAAAGAGCAATGGCGCTTTTGTTGTCGCAATATAGGGGAATTTTGTTGTATGAGAATCCATAGTCTGAAAGTTGTGATCGCATCCAAAGGATTTGTGCACAACAAGCAGACATGGCAATGTACTCAGCTTCAGTAGATGATATGGAAGTACTCATCTGCTTCTTAGAAGACCAACTAACCAACTTTTCCCCTAAAAACTGAGCTCCTCCTGAATTACTTCGACGAGTGTCTTGACATCCCGCATGATCAGCATCCGCGTAAGCTGTTAACTCCATTGCAGTGTCCTTAGGATACCAGAGACCCATATGAACCGAGCCTTGAAGATATCTAAAGATCCTTTTCACTGCTTCGACATGCTTCTTGGTTGGTCTGGATTGATATCGAGCACACATACACACAGCAAACAGAAGATCTGGTCTGCTAGCCGTGATGTACATCAAAGATCCAATCATGCTTCGATACTTTGTTATATCTACTGGAATCCCTGAAGGATCTTCATCCAGCTTCGTTCTATCAACCATGGGAGTGTCAGCAGGTTCACTTGAATAGAATCCAAACTTTTTCAAGATCTCGTTGGCGTATTTGGATTGATTAATGAATATGCCTCCGGGACTTTGAGAAACTTGTAATCCTAAGAAGAATGACATTTGTCCCATCATGGACATTTGGAACTTGGAATTCATCTCCTTTGAAAAACTATCACATTCACCAGGATCTGTTGAAGCAAAGATGATATCATCTACATATATCTGAACTAGTAGTAGATGGTTTCTTGACTTCCTGGTGAATAGTGTAGGATCAACAACACCCTTGGAGAATCCCTTCACTAGGAGGAACTTGGACAATGTATCGTACCATGCCCTTGGCGCCTGTTTTAACCCATAAAGAGCCTTCTTCAAGCGGTAAACATGAGTAGGATGTTCAGTATCCACGAATCCTTCTGGTTGACTCACATAAACTTCTTCCTTCAAGTCGCCATTCAAGAATGCCGTTTTGACATCCATTTGGTAGACTATCATATTTCGACTAGCAGCATTTGCCAGGAAGATTCTTATAGCTTCAATTCTAGCAACCGGAGCAAACGATTCTTCAAAATCAATGCCCTCTTCTTGCCTGAACCCTTTAGCAACTAGCCGTGCCTTGTTCTTTAACACATCACCATACTCATCAAGCTTCACTTTGAAGATCCACTTTAAAGCAATGATCATTGCAAGCTCTGGAGGAGGCACTAGTTCCCATACTTCAAGTCGATCAAATTCATGGATTTCATCCTGCATAGCCTGGAACCAGCAATCTTTAGTCATTGCATCTTTGGCATCTTTAGGTTCGACTTTGGACAGTACGGAATTGAAGAAGCACCATAGTGCATCAGTGGCTAGTTGATTACGTGTGGATACTGGACGTGAGGGATTGCCTATGATGTTGTCGATTGGATGATCACTGGTCCATTTCCTGAGATGGTCGTGAGGTTGAGGGTTATGAACAGACGTAGCAGTGCTGTGTCCTTCAAGTGAGGATGTGTCTGATGAATGTTCAGGAGCAAATATGTTTTCAAAAGGAACCTCATCAACAGGAGCAAAAGGATTAACTTCCAATGAATTATTATCTGAAGATTCTTGTGTTACTTGAGAAGTTTGAGCGTTTGATGACGAAGGCGACTGACTGGCAGCTGGAGCATTGTGACTGACTGATACTGAAGCTGTAAGACCTTCTGAACCTTGTGGGGCTTGAACCTCAGCCATAGGAAGTACAGTAGGTTCACTTGGGATGGTTCCATTCGTTGGCTCAAAGTATTCATCAAATATAGGATCAAATAACTTCTTTAACTCCTCGCATGTAGGTGGCACATAAGAATCTGCAGGCGTGGAATTCTGTACAAGTCCTAAACTAATGGGTCCAGGAGACAAAAGGTTAAGATCGGGTCCAGAACTAAGTTGTCCTGAAGCAGGTTGCTCACTCAGCTCATCGAACGTAACATGAATGGTTTCCATAATTTTACGGGTTCTCTTATTGTAGATTCGATACCCTTTACTGTCTGGTGCGTATCCAACAAAAATACCTACATCTGCTTTAGCTCTTAACTTTCCCAAGTCTTGACTATCGTTAGTTGGATAGCAAAGTGCACCAAACACACGGAGAAAGGAAAGATCTGGTTTCTTGTTATGAATTAACTCGAAGGGAGTCTTCTCATGAACAGGATGAATTAGAGATCGGTTTTGAGTGTAACATGCTGTTGCAATAGCCTCTGCCCAGAGAAACATCGGTGTCTTTGAAAATATAAGCATAGTTCTTGCAGCCTCTACCAGAGTACGGTTCCTTCGTTCAACCACTCCGTTCTGTTGAGGAGTGCGAGGGATACTTTTCTGATGCGTGATGCCAATATTTTCATAGAAATTACGGAGTTGTTGGTTAACAAACTCAGTACCATTATCAGTGTGGATGATTCTGACAGTTTTATCGAGCCTTACTTGCAGCTGTTTTATCAGTTTAATGATAACCTCTGGAGTTTCGTCCTTGGTTCTCAAAAACTTTACCCATGTGAACCGAGAATAATCATCTACAATCACCAGAACGTACTTCTTTCCATTTATGGTTTGTATTCTCATTGGACCGCACAAGTCCATGTGGAGGGTATGAAGAACTTCCAAGTTGGAGTTGATGGTTTTAGGCTTGTGGGTTTGTTTCTTACTTTTACCCAGTTGACATGCAGAGCAGAGGTGATCTTTCTCATATTTCAATCTGGGCATCCCTCTGACAAGATCTTTACGGGAAAGATTATTTATGGTACCGAAGTTTAAGTGGTTCAAACGACGATGCCACAGCCATGATTTTGTTTTAGAGGCTTTAGAAAGCAAGCATATGGGAGAGGACTTCAACATTTCTTCAATCGATATGGTGTATAGATTGGTGCCCCGACTGCCCTTAAGGAGATCTATACCATCCAATTCTCTGACGAAACATGTATGCTTTCTGAAAGCCACTTCCAGATCTGAATCACAAAATTGACCCACAGAAAACAGATTGTGCCCTAGTCCTTCCACATAATATACCCTTGAGATTACACTGTCACCAAACACATAATCTCCATAACCCATAATAGCACCAAAGTGGTCGTTCCCAAATCTAACTGTCCCGATAAACTTTTTCACGAAGTTCTTGAGCCGCGAGCGATCCCCAGTCATATGTTTTGAGCAGCCTGAGTCCAAATACCACAGGACGATTTGTACGACCTGCATTTGAAACCAGACAACAATGGATAACTGAAAAATGTGGATCCCCAAGTGCAATTGGGGTCCGTTTGGTCAGCACACACAAATTCCGGAACCACAGATTCCACAGATGCTACTGTCTTTACTGAGGAGACAGAACTAGAGGCAGGACAAGACCTAGATGGAAGGCATTGTGACTCTAAAGACAGGATTCTACCAGTTGGTCTCCATTCCTTATTCATCACAATTTTATGCATATTCATTTTAGGTAATGATCTCTGTTTTCCTAAATTGAATTTCGTTCCAGTGGGTCTCCATTCCTTAACATTCACAATTTTATGCTTATTCATTTTAGGTAACGTGCACTGTTTTCCTAAATTGAATTTCCTTCCAGTGGGTCTCCATTGATAGCCTATGCTAGCAAATGTTTTTCCTGTTGCTTTCCAAACCTTTTTGCATGCTTCAGTTATCCTACCATTCTTAACATGGGATGATGCAGAAGACATCAAGAAAGACACAACACATTCATCATGATTAGCAGAAATTAAACAATTGTCGCATGTTTTACAGATAGCATTAGAATTCGAATTAATTACAGTACTTTTGATACTAGAATCAACACGATTCATCCTACTCATTGCAAACTTATTGTTCCTAGGTTGGGCTTCTACATTCTTCAAGTGATCATTCTTAGCTGGCGCAGTCCTATCCTTTCTTGCATTTCCTCTAGACCTTGACCCGCTAGCTTGGGGGTCACTTTTTACTCCTGTAGAAGCATCGAAGGTAACATTAGTTTGTTTTTCTGTCACATGCCTTCCTGATAGTGATGTGTTGGGTTCTGATGTTTTAGGTGGTAGATCAAAGGCTACATGCTTGTTCTCAACATTGGATGATGATGCAACAAATCTATCTCTATGGTAGCTAAACTTAGGAATTGAGCCTATGGCATATTCTAAGTTTTCCTGAATCCTTTTCGTGAGTTTGCAAGCATAGACAACTGCCCTATCAAGTGGCTTATCAGCCCTATCCTCTTCAACTACCTCACGAAGTGTGTCAAGGCCCTCTCTAAGATGATCGAGATATGTTTGATGGGCAAAGCTGTTATTTCTAAGCTTAAACGGAATACGCCCAACATCAACATCATACTTTTTACTATCAGTAGCCTTTGGTGCATCACAATTACAAGTGGTGCATGTCATTTTACCTTTCACCCGAACCTTCAGATTCTCAATTTCATTTGTCAAAGAGGTTATTTGATCATTGTGATTGCTTCTTGTAACTTTAATAGAATCATATAACTCTTTGAAATGTTGTTTAACCTTTGAATTTTCTTCTCGATAACACTCATTTTCATAATATAACTTATTTATGGTGTTTTGATATTGAAAATTCTGAGAATCTGAAGATGAAGGTTTATTGGTGCCATATACTTCACACTTGTTGGATTTCAATTGGGCAATTTGGGCCCTCAGCAGTCGAATCGTGTTCGTGTGAGCTTGAATTGTCTCATCTCGTTTGCTTAATTCAAAATAAGTATCAAATTCAGGAGCATCCAAGGATGTCTTGTCATTTGATATTTTATGTTTTTCATTTAAATGTTGATATTTCAATTGCAAATTAAGATATTGAACTTCCAATTTTGAAAAACGTTTAACCATATTATCATGGTCATCATTTTGAATTTTTTCAAGCAATTTTAAATTCTCCCCCTCAAGCTCAACAACACGATTCTGGGTGATATTTAACGCAATAGCATACTAATTAAATTGACAAGCAGACAATGCAGAATCAGTGACAGTGTAAAATACATCTTGTGCAATACATTTAGCAATCAAGTTGTCGTTAGTAATGAGTATGTTTTTTCTTTCAATCTCTCGACTCTTAAGTTCTATTGCATGTTCATTCACCTCATTTTCCATATCTTTAAACACTACTTCCATTTCTTTTATTTCGGCTTTAAGGGCAGTTTGCAACCCTTCAAAGTGTTCTTTAAGTAGCTTAAAGAATGGCATGACCTCAGTTAAGTAACACCTTTTTGCATGTTCAAAACACCTTTCCCCCTCAGTAATGCCGGTTGGTGTGATTCTCTTCTTACATGTTTTATCAAAATCAGCAAATAATTGCCAAAGCACATATAAGCTAATAAAGGTTTTGCATTCAGTGGGAAGAGACAAAGGCACCAGATTCCTAGGTGTATTGGGAGGATACACCGTTATGGACGCAACTTTTCTAATGAGGGGGGTGTTGGCCTTAAGTTTATCTACCTTAAGTTTTTCATTATCTTGTTTCCAAAATATCTGTTCAGGTGTTAACTTCTTTTGAGGAGCAAATACAGTCAAACGATTTTCCTCATAATAATCATGGGGTTTGATTATTATTCGTCTGGCTATGCACTCGGGATCCCTCATTTTCTCATTCATTTTTTTCTTCGTTTTATCACTTATCTCATCCTCTTCATTAGTGTAGATATGCTCAGGTTGGTCATGAATAGGCATAAGCATCACATTACCATCATATAGGGCTGGTTGAAGTACTTTCATGTCCCTAAGGATGGTTGACTTAGGTTCACCTATCATGATTTTACTATGCTTATCACTCAACTTTCTGTGCTTATGAATCATTTGAGCAGTTTGTATGGTTTGATTTTGTGTGTACAACTTATCTTCAAGCTTATTTTTTAACGTCTTGAGTCTAGAGAAATCATTTAAAAGAGTTGTTTCTTTTTGTTTGAATTCTTGCTTAAGTGTAGTAACACACTTTTGCGCTTCCTGTTTCTGTTTGACAGACTGTTCTAGCTGACTTTTCAAAGAACTCAACTCTAATTTTAATGTTTCTTCTCTCACTCTAGACTCTTTAATAAGTGTACTCATTTGACCTTCTAATTTCTGCTCACGATCATTAAGCTCAAACTTAGCACGTTGTTCATACATGGCCACTTGTTCTTTATAGATGTTTAGTTTAGTGATCAAGTTATCATCAGGGACAGGCAATTTGTTCTCATGGCACACGCATGCATTATCTATATTATCCGCATTATCTAAGGCACATACATTACTCCTAACACAAACATCATTATTGACAAAAGATTCACCATTTGGTACATCAGGCGAGTTGTTGTAATTCAAATACTGTTCATATGAAATAATATTGCTATTTTCCATGTCAACATTACTTGGGTCAGAAACATCTGCCTGATGTACTTCTTCGGGATTCTTTTGTCCCTCGACAATATTATATGTGTCATAAATTTTTAGTACCTCAGATATCACGGATGCATTAGAAGGACCAGCTTGATGGGGAGATGAGACCAGGGAAGACAAGTTAGCCATGAAGATTGTTTGAGCCGTAGGTTCATCATCTACATCAGAGTCATATGCATCACAGTCATCTGCCTTGAAGATGTTAGGATCATTAAGTGCTAGATCCTGAACAGGTTTCTCATCCACATCTTCATCAAAAGTATTTCCTCCATCTCCTGCCAAGAACAATAACTCTTCCTCATCCAACACAGCACCATTCTCTTGAGCTTGCATTAACAGCATCTTGTCTTTGAAGTAATCTGAGTTCTGAGGACGTTTAGGTTGATTGCAGTTTCTAGCAATGTGTCCAAGCCCCCCACAATTATAACACTTGATCTGTTTCCCTTGCCCCTGATTGGCATTCCCTGCTCTATTCTGCACATAACCTCGACCCATGTTTCTACCAGCTCTCCCTTGCACATTCTGAACCACAATTTTCCCATCCTCCACCATTGCTAGATTGCGTGGATTGGATGAATTCCTTAACTGATTGTTGGTCTGAGGGAGTGATGCTTGAAACTGTTGAACCAGTAATGATACTTGATTGGTGAGGTTGTCAATCATTTTGTCGGTCTGAGAGTAGCCTGAGTCAAGTTGAGAACTCATAGCAGGTACTTGAGAGTGAAGTTGATGATAGCTTGGGTTGGAAGATGATTGGATTGTCGGTTGAACATTTGTCAAGAACGCCAGTGGATCATTTGTAGTTGAAGGATTAAACTTTTCTCTCAGCACCCGATCGTAGACCGCATGCTTCTCATGTTGTTGCAGGTAAGCATACAGCTGTTCATAGTTGGTATCCCTTAAACCTTTGTTGAGTTTGACAGCAGTAACAAATCTGTCCCATTCAGGAGTCATGTTGTTCACAAACTTTGAGTTAAGTTGGATATTGGGCATAGTCATTCTGATCATCCTCATATCATTCACTAACTTATGAAATCTCACATAGTAGTCTGTGATATTCTCTCCTGGGTTCATTTTGAAATGCTCGAACTCATCATACAGATGTGACTCACGATCTTCCTTTGTGAGTTCTGACCCTGCCAACAACATTTTAACGTTGTCCCACACAGCCTTGGCTTCAGTGTTGAAATTGATGAGCTTGTATACATCCTTTGGAAGACCTTGAATGACTATGTTTGAGGCTCTAATATCAGCATCATACCTCTTCTTTTCTTCTTCATTAAGATCATTGTAGTTTCTAGGTCTGTCGATGCCCCAAGTTATAGTCCCATCTTCACCAGTTGTAACAACGTCTCTGGTGGTACCCATCTGATAAGGTCCTTCGTCAATTGACTTAAGAATGTTAACACCATTATCTTTTCCCAAGCAGTAAAGTCTTATTCGTTGTGCCCAAGACTCATAATCCGTCCTATCTAGCATAGGTGGACGAGTGTCAGATCCTGCTGCTTGAATATCTTCTGATGATGTGCTTGATGTGGTAGCCATAGTAACTACGGGATTTTACAGATCTTGTGATTTAACCGAGAAATTGAATCTTTCGCGGGAATTTCTAAAATCACCAAGACACAAACCGCATACAATTCTGAGAGACAAACCGCGTATACATAAACCGACTACACGCTGCAGAGACAACTCAAGTAGACACAAACCGAGTGCACGCTGCAGGAACAAACCGAGTAGATACAAACCGAGTTCACGCTGCAGAGACAAATCGAGTAGACACAAACCGAGTAACCTCCTCAGAGACAAACCGCGTCTACACAAACCGAGTACACGCTGGAGGGACAAATCGAGTAGACACAAACCGAGTAAATTCCTCAGAGACAAACCGAGTCTACACAAACCGAGTACACGCTGGAGGGACAAATCGAGTAGGCACAAACCGAGTAAATTCCTCAGAGACAAACCGAGTCTACACAAACCGAGTACACGCTGGAGGGACAAATCGAGTAGGCACAAACTCCCAAGCACGTCGCTTTCACTGCCTTTTGTCTTTTTGCCTAAACAAGTAATAAGACAAACCGTATCTACGAATTGACACAAACCGAGTCCAAGAACATGTCCCAAGGACACAAACCGCTGCGAAGAACACAACACTAAACACCCACGAATTACCCCAAAATCACCACACCGTTCTTAGATCTGTGAATCCAAACACCAAATACCACTCTAATACTATTCTTAAGCTAGAAAGTACAAGGTATAACAACTTCTAATCACTAAACAAAGCACAAAATGGAATTTATGCTACTTATCAAATCGAACCAAAAAAACCTCAAAAACTACACAAATCCGTGAATACCAACTCTCATGGACCTAACCATGGCTCTTGATACCAATTGTAGGGTATTCACAATGCAAGAAACACTTGTTTGAGGCTTAGTTTTGGATCGAATGGAAGAGAACTAGAGAGAGAAAATGGGAACTTCTAGAGAGAGAAACAATGTGTGTTTATTAGCTTAGAATGAAGTGAAGTTCCAACCCTTCCCATGTGTGGGAAGGGGTATTTATACTTACAATATATTATGCCCCTAGCGGGCTGTAGAGTGAGCTGACAGAGGGTAAAGACCTGACCCACTCCACAATACTAATAATAATAACTAAGCTACTAATAATATTACTGATAATCCTAAGAGCTATGATGAGCTAATAAGTACTCGGGGTGACCGAGTCTTCAGCTGAATATTCATATTCCTAACAAAAGACTATAGGTACCCTCACCAGAAAAGACCTTTTTCCAAACCACCAGTACCCTCAAGTGCTGGTAAGTCTCAAGCAGTACCTTCTAAAAGTACTGCTAGGTTTTCACCCAATCATGGTACTGCTAATACTTTTACACATGTAAGACCTAAGAGGTTCCATTCATATAAACCTAGAAGGACTTACACATCATATAGAGTACCTAGATCTGAGAAACCTAAAGTCAAACGTCACTGGGTTAAGAAAGAAAGTACTGTTGGGGGACAACCAGTACTTTCACATGATAAGGGTGAAACAGGGAGTGTTGTTGAAAATACAACACAGGACATGGGACCAAAGCAAATAATCATTGACCATGCCTTCAAAACCAGTGGAGATTACATACTGAAAGAATTCAAGTATGTCACTCCACAAGGGGAACACAAGTCAGTAATGGCTTGGGTTCCTAAAAGAAACTAACCCTTTTCTTTTACTATGCAGGGCAACCCAGAGGAGGAGCTTAAAGATCATATTATTGTTGATAGTGGTTGCTCTGGCAGCATGACAGGGGACAAGGAGATCCTGTCAGATTTTAAGGCATATTATGGAGGAAGAGTTGCATTTGGTAATGATCCTGATGGAGGGAGAATCACTGGCAAAGGAACCATCAAGGCTGGATGTATTGACTTTGAGAATGTTAGATATGTGAAGGAGCTCAAGTTCAACCTTTTGTCAGTATCTCAGATCTGTGATAAGAAGTATCCTATTCTGTTCACTGATACAGAATGTCTCATTCTCTCTCCTGAATTCAAGTTTGTTGATGATCACTTGGTAACACTGAAAGTACCAAGAACAAATGATGTGTACAGTTTAGACTTGAAGAGTCTCAATTCTGCTGGAACAGCAACATGTTTAGTAGCAAAGGCAGCACTTGAAGAAACACATCTATGGCATAGAAGATTAGGTCATGTGAATTTCAAAAACATCAAAAAGTTAGTCAAAGGAAATTTAGTTAGAGGTTTACCTTCCAAAACATTCAAGACTGATCATTCATGCTTAGCTTGCAAGAAGGGTAAACAACATAAAGCTTCATGCAAAAAGATTAAGGAAAAAGATATTAGAGAGCCTTTGGAGTTGCTGCACATGGATTTGTTTGGGCCTGTCTCTGTTGAAAGCCTAAATAAGAAGAAGTATTGCTTAGTCATAACTGATGATTGCAGCAGATTTAGTTGGGTCTTTTTCTTGGGATTCAAGGATGAAACTTTTGATGCTATTCATGATCTAATAATAGCCCTTGAAAATCAGTTAAGA
Organism: Artemisia tridentata subsp. tridentata; assembly: GCA_021014915.2. Taxonomy (NCBI): domain Eukaryota; kingdom Viridiplantae; phylum Streptophyta; class Magnoliopsida; order Asterales; family Asteraceae; genus Artemisia; species Artemisia tridentata. The sequence goes on from CP139508.1 coordinate 142,460,494, forward strand.
CTCAGGGTTAGAGGTATTAGATGTGATAATGGGACAGAATTCAAGAACAAACTTATGGATGAGTTTTGTGCCAAGAAAGGGATCAAGAGGGAGTTTAGCATTGCTAGAACTCCACAGCAGAATGGTGTTGCAGAAAGAAAGAACAGAACCTTGATAGAAGCAGCAAGAACAATGCTTGCAGATTCTTTACTACCTATTCACTTTTGGGCCGAAGCTGTAAGTGCTGCTTGCTATGTTTTGAATAGAGTGTCAGTTACTAAACCTCAAATAAAGACACCCTATGAGTTGCTTATGGGAAAGAAACCTAATGTTCGTTTTATGAAACCTTTTGGCTGTCCTCTGACTATTTTGAATACCATTGATTCTCTGGGAAAATTTGATGGTAAGTCAGATGAAGGATACTTATTGGGTTATTGTACCACTAGCAAAGGATTTAGAGTGTACAATAGGGCCACCAAAAGAGTACAAGAATGTCTTCATGTTGAGTTTTTAGAAGATAAAGAAAACAAGAAAGGTAAAGGTCCTGATTGGATTTATGATCTTGATCTTAAGTTGACTCCTTCTATGAATTATGTACCTGTTAGAGAAGAAAATCAAGTTGTTCACAAAGAAGATGTTCAAGAAGACTCCCAGTACATTGTTCATGGAGTCAATGTTAGACCAGAAGATGTTCCTGATGCAGAACCTGCTGTGATTGAAAAGGAACAAAGTACTGCTCAACCAAACTATACAGTGTCTGATGAAGATCAAGCCATACAAGATGAACTTAATCGAATGCTTTTTCAAGAAACTATAGCAAACTCCTATGAAGATGAACAAAGGAGAGCTTATGATGCTGCAAAGAAAAAGGGTAAATTCACAGATACTGCTAACAGTACTTTTGATCAAAGTACTAATGATCCTTTTGACAGTACTTCTGGTATGATAGAACCATCAAATTGGAGCAATGCTGATGATTCCAATGTTGATGATGATGATTTGGATAATGCTAACATTCCTGGGTTAGAAGATATTGATGATGAGCTTAATCCTGAAGGTATTTTCTCAAATTCCAATGAAAGTCCTGACTTCACAAATTTGGGATCTGATCTTCCAGTTCCACCAACTCCTACATTGAGAGTTCATAAAGCTCATCCTCAAAGTAATATCAATGGATCACCCTCTTCAGGAGTAGTTACAAGAAACAAAGCTGGAGGTCTCTCTAAGCAACATACTGCTTTACTTAGCTTTGTTTATAAACAAAACAGGCTGAATCACAAGGATCAACAAAAATGCCTGTTTGCTTGTTTTTTATCTCAAGATGAACCCAAGAAGGTAGCTCAAGCTTTAACGGATGAAAGTTGGGTTGAAGCTATGCAAGAGGAGCTTCTACAATTCAAGCTTCAAGATGTCTGGGTATTATGTGATCTACCAGATGGCAAGAGAGTGATTGGAACAAGATGGGTTTTCAGAATTAAAAGAGATGAAAGAGGGAATGTTATCAAGAATAAAGCTAGATTAGTTGCACAAGGATATCGCCAAGAAGAAGGAGTAGATTATGATGAAGTGTTTGCTCCTGTTGCAAGAATTGAGGCTATAAGGTTGTTTCTTGCCATTGCTTCATACATGGGATTTCATGTATACCAAATGGATGTCAAGAGTGCCTTTCTTTATGGCACAATCACTGAGGAAGTTTATGTTAAACAACCTCCTAGTTTTGAAGATCCTGCACATCCAAACAAAGTCTACAAAGTTATCAAGGCTCTGTATGGCCTTCATCAAGCCCCTAGAGCTTGGTATAAGAGACTCTCCAACTTTCTATTGCAACATGGTTATAGGAGAGGTGCCATAGACAAGACTTTGTTTATTAAGAGAGACAAGAAGGACATTATGTTAGTCAAAGTGTATGTGGATGATATTATCTTTGGAGCCACAAAACAGTCCATGGTGAAATAATTTGAAGAACTTATGCAGCGGGAGTTTCAAATGAGTTCCATAGGTGAACTTACTTTCTTTTTGGGGCTTCAAGTTAGACAAACAAGAGATGGAATCTTCATTAATCAAGAAAAGTATGTTGCAGACATACTTAAAAGATTTGACCTTCCAACTGTCAAGCCTGCCACCACACCCATTGATAACAATAAACCATTAGGCAAAGATGAAGATGGACAAGCTGTGGATGTAAAGCTTTACAGATCAATGATTGGTTGTCTTATGTACTTAACTGCATCAAGACCTGACATCATGTTTGCTGTATGCTTATGTGCAAGATATCAGGTTACACCCAAAGTTTCTCACATGAATGCAGTTAAGAGGATTTTTAGATATCTCAAGCATCAACCAAAGTTAGGATTATGGTATCCTAAGGAGTCACCTTTTCACTTGGAAGCTTTTTCAGATAGTGATTATGCAGGAGATAACTATGATAGAAGATCAACCACTGGTGGATGTCAATATCTTGGAAGAAGATTAGTCTCATGGCAATGTAAGAAGCAAACAATTGCAGCAACCTCCTCTATTGAAGCAGAATATGTTGCTGCTGCAAGCTGTTGTGGACAAGTTTTCTGGATGCAGAATCAACTCTTGGATTATGGATACAACTTCAAGAATACTCCTATCAACATTGATAATGAGAGTACCCTCTGTATTGTGAAGAATCCAGTGTACCATTCCAAGACCAAGCATATTCAGATTAGGCATCACTTCATTCGAGATTGTTATGAGCACAGACTTATCAATGTGGTCAAAGTTCACACAGATGACAATGTAGCTGATCTACTCACAAAGGGATTTGATGTTTCAAGATTCAACCACTTAGTTGTGAGCATTGGGATGATTAACTACTAGGCTACATTTGAGGGGAGGCTTTAGTATTAGTTAATATACTTTCTTACTGTTCTATCTGACAGTATTGGTTTTTAGTATTAGTTTAGTACCTATGTTGTATTTGAGGGGAGGCAACATAGTTATTAGTTAGAACTTATGCATGCGCCATTTATAAGTTCTTGGATGGTTCTGCAAAGTACTGCTTCAACGTACTGCTTTGAGGGGAACTGCTTATGTGGAAGTACTGCTTACGTGGAAGTACTGTTCCAACGGTAAAAAATGTGGGGTTACAGTCATTTCAATTCTTACGGCGGGGATAATAGTCCATAACAACGGTAACTTTATTATTTTGGCTTTGATTTGTTTCAATCCTATCCAAAAATACTCTCACCTTTTCACCGACTATTACTCTCAACTTAATCCGTAACCACTCATACAATCTTCCACACCAATCTGTCTCACGCAAAACACTTACAAACCGCATCCCTCTATACGCTACATCATGGCTAATCGCATCACAATAAGCAAACACAACATGATCGCCAAATTAGATAAAACAGGGGATAACATTGACTTTCATGCGATCATCGATTTCTTGACTGGGTCTTCAATCAACTATTCTCTTTTAGTTGATCCTGATGTTATCGGCCCATGGATTCAAGAATTTTGGGCTACTGCAAAGGATGAGGATGATTCTTTAATTAGGGCTAAAGTTGCAGGAAGAACAATTCAGATTTCTGAAGCCACTATTAGGGATGCTTTGATGTTTAATGATGAAGGAGGAGCTGTTTGTTTTGATAAACAAGTACTTTGGGACACATTAAGGGATATAGGATATGAGGGAGATCTTACAAAATTGACTTTCCAGAAGCCTTTGTTCTGTCCTCATTGGAAGTACCTAATCCATCTATTACTTCACTGCTTAAGTCCCAAGAGTACTTCTTTTGATCAATTTGGTCAAAATATTGCATCTGCTTTAGTGGGTTTGGCTGCCAATCAACAATTCAACTTTTCAAGACTTATTCTTGATGGTATGCTTTCACACATTATTAATGGTAAACCATTCTTGATGTACCCTAGGTTTGTTCAATTATTCTTGAACAAACAGCTTGAGGATGTACCTAAACCTCAGAGTTTTTTACCCACTGTCAAACTTCCACCAAAGGTGTTTACTTTTATATCCAAGAAGGGTGTCAAGTTTTCTGGAAGAATTACACCTTTAACTGTTCATATATTGGAAGTTACACAAGCAGTTAGGGATGTAGAGCAAGAGCAAGAGCAAGAGCAAGAAGAATCCTCTGCATCAGCAAGTAATGAGCATCCAGCTTCAAGAGAAGATAGTGTTTCTCAACATACTGCTTCTCAACATACTGCTCACCATACTGTTTCATCTCCAGTTGTTGAACCTTCTCCACAAAGTGCTGCTCAGGAGAATTCAACTCAAGATGAGACTCAACCACCAACTCCCAATGATTATACTTCCACAGATGGGCATCAAACATCTGGAGGAGATGAGGGAGTGGTTGAGGGTGTCTTGACCAACTATGAGCTTGCAAGGGAATTAAGGAGGCTCAAGAAGGTAACTGAGGATCAAGCTAATCAGATACTGGATTTGAAAAGAAAGTTTAGACGATTAAAGAGGTTTGTTTGGCCATTAGTAAAGCACCACAGGTTGTGGGTAAAGTCACAGAAGAAGACTGGTCAGCACTCAAAGAAGTCTAAGTCAAAGAAAAGAAAGATCAACAAGCAGTCTTCGTTCCAATTGGGGAGGAATTTAGAGAATTTGAATGAAGATGCTGGACTCAATAAAGATGCTGGATTTATTGATGATACTCAGATGACACCACTTGAAGATATTCCTCATGAAGATACTGTTGAGAGGAAAAGTGATGAAACAGAGCAGATCAACATTGAAGATGCTACTGTTGAAGTAAAAAGTGGTGATACTGAGGAAGTGGATTTGGAAGGAACTGGTGCTGAAAGTACTGCTCTTCAAGGTACTGCTCATCAAGGAACTGTAAGACAATTTCTGATTACACCAAGGACACTAGACTTTGATGAAGATGCTTATCTCAAAGGAAACTTATTATCAAACCTAGATGCTGAAGAGTCAAGGAAACTTATTATCAAACCTAGAAGGCCACAAAGTAAAGCTCAAGAAAGAAATTCTATGATGGCTTATCTCAAAGGTAGAGGATATAAAGGTTTGGTGAAATTGACACATTCAGAGATGAAGGATTTGTATGATGCTGTTAGGGAAGCTGTAGAAAAAGATCTTGCAAGTATTATTTCTTTTGATTCATTCAAAGATAAGAAGCTTGAAGATATTAGAAAGGAAAGAGCTGTTACAAGGAGCTCAAAGAGGAAAAGAACAACAACTGATGAACAGCCATCAAAGAAGCTCAAGGATTCTATTGAATTAAGAGTAGACACAGCTGATGAGCTAAGAAATTACTTGAGAGTTGTTGACTTTGAGCATCCAAAATCAAAAGAAGTTGCAGACAAGAAGTCCAAGATTTCTACATTCTCAGTTGTAGATTCACAAGAAGGGGACTACTTGATATTTCATAGACAGAATGGAAGCTTTAGAGTATTCAACTTGTTATGGGATATTTTACATCTGATAGACAGAGAGGATTTGCTTCAGCTATATCTACAAGTGCAGACTTATTTTGAACATATTCCACCACAAGGAGTGGGTTTGGTTCTGCTAGGAGACCTCACAACCATCTGGGAAACAGAAGAGACAAGTGATAGTGCTCTCTGGGAAAATCAAGAGGATTGGGAAATTAACAGATGGAGGTTCTTTGAATCAGTGGGAATACATGTTTTGGAGCTAGAAGATGGAACAATGATCCACATGCGAGCAGAGCAAAGATATCCACTTACTAGAGATCTGATGATCAGAATGCTAGATCATGGCATGGAAGTGGAAGAAGAAAGTGAAACTGCACTGATGGTGATTGGATTGTTCATCAAATGGACAATGCTAGCTGAAGATTGATGCATAACAACTGGTATGATATTTATAATATAAATCTTTTGAAACATAAGTACTTTATTTAAAAGTACTGCTTGACAAACAGTACTTTCTCAAAGTACTGCTTGCAGCATGAAACCAGTAAAGTCTTTTGATAAAATCAGTGATTTTTGAAAAGTGCAAAAACATTTTGAAGCACAAAGATTTAAACAGCAACAAATGGTATTCAACTCACCATGTTTAAGTAAACAAGAAAGAGTTTGACTCATCATGAGGGTACGGCTCTGATGTGATTATCAAATCCATTTTTAGTTGACAATTTACTAAAAATTGTATGGTCTTCAACTCACCATATCTATGATAGTGAAGAGTTGGCTAGCCCACAAGATAATGGCTTGTGGTAATGGCTGTAGAAAACCATTGTATGGTAATTAGTTCACCATGGTAATGATACTAAAAGAACTAGCTAGTCCAAAAGCAAACGGCTATTGGTAAAGACTAATCAAATCCGTTGATAGCTGATGATTTGCTAAAAATCATATGGTTATCAATGTACCATGGTTCTTAAATCTAAACATTGGCTACTCCAGAGTTAATGGCTTTGGTAAAGAGACATCAAAATCCATTAAGTTTTCAATGATTCACCTCTCACAGGAGTTTACACACCTGGAAGTGATGAGAATAGTATGAAACTTTAAAGATCTGATGTACCTTTTGCCAAATATGATGCTGAAAAGATGAGTTGCTGAAAAGAATTGTTGCTAATAAAGATTGCAGACACTGATTGCATTAATGATAACAAAACAACAACGAGACAGACTTCAAAAATACAACCTTTCCTTGAAGATAAAGATGATTGATATTCAAAGATTACAAAGAAACTTGAAATCAAGCAAGTAGAATTCAAGTTAGGGGAGGATTGTTGGGCTATAAAGTTAAAGTACTGCTGGAATATCAAAGTACTGCTGGAAGTCAAAGTACTGCTGAAATACAAGTCAAAGTACTGCTGCTCGTTGAAGGACTGTTATGCAAATTATGATTAAAGAATATTGTATTATTCTAGAATGTTCTTATTAGATTAGAGTTAGAATTACTTGTCGTTCAAGTATTGTAAACCGACTAGGGTTTTCCTTGTGCCTATAAAAGGATCCCTAGGTTGGCATTAGACGCACGATAATTAGACAAATGCTTAACGATTATTAGAAGCATAATTTAGAGAAGTACGTATGATATTAGTGTTTAGAGTTTGTTAGTGAATCTATGTAAAGTAAGCAGGTTCAAGGTTTAATATAATCAAAGTTTTGTGTTAATTCTTCTTAGCTTTGTTGAAGTAGATTCCGCATACTTAACAAAGTATATCAGCATTTCAATATTAGTAGTTTTGGATTTATCCAAGGTTGCTAAATCCTTAAACAAGCTACAAGTTAGTTTGGTCAGAGTATATCGATCCAACACATACTGTCCACCATAGATTATCTGTGGACACTCTTAGGTACATTAAGGCTCCCTTCGAAATCCCATTGCCATGATGACGTAATATGTGCAAAGGTTTGCACCAAACCCATAGCTATGACGTTGACATAGGAATGGGTTTTCGAGGGGAAGCTCAAAGTACCCAGGTGTGCCAAAGGAAAAATGTGGAGCAAGTTAAGCATGTCAAGCAATTAAGGTAATTAAGATTACCTAAAGTATGATACAATTGTAGATTCTAGAAAAGAGTGTGAGTATTAGGACTCGTGTTGAATGGGATAATGAAGGAGTGTGGCCTGTCATGAACAATACACACTATATCATTATCGCTATCAACACGCCTCAATTATCAGGACCCATCTATCTAACGATGTTGATGGGTTCCATTGCTTAATTTGAACACCGTCCCTAGTACCATTAATCAATGGAACCCATCTAGAGACGGATTTCAAATTAAGCAATAGAACCCATCTACATCGTTAGATAGATGTGCCCTGATTATTGAGGTTTTCGAGCTGAAGGTCAATGTATCAAGGTGTGTATGGCCGCATTACTTGGTGGATGGATGGTTTTAGATCATGAAAAAGAATGGAATTCAAAAAAAAAATAGAACTTTATAACAGTGTTAAAGCACACTTTCTAAATTCCAGTCTCATTTATGAAATTAAACCATTCACCCAACAAGTAATGCGGGCACCTATTACATACCTTGAAACTTTGACCTTGTCGTTGAAACACTTATATAGAATCAACAACTATATCATACTGAACCTTAACTTTGTTAAGTAACGCCTTCACATATATAAACTCTAATTTTTCGCTAAGTGTTACAACTTACTTTTTACACTACTCGCTACACAATAGTGGATACAAATTACTTGAACTAATTTAGGCATCTTACCATAGTTTCCACCAGATAAACAAAATTGGTTTGCAAACGATATCACTACAGGTTCAAAAAAATGATGTGTGAGAGAAAAAAAAATATATAATAAAAAGAATTAAAAAAAAAAAGAACCACCTTTACTCCATACTTTTTTTATTTTATTTGTACAACTAAAACCAGTGAAGTGACTAACTCGGGAATATCCATTTCTGTAACATCCGGTAATTTTCCCAAACTTATTTTACTAGCTAAAATATTTATTTTTGATATCCCTAAACTTTTATATGTCTTTGAACTTGTTTGGGCTTTAAAAACAGTGAATATCTTGTTAAACGTGAGCGTTATTTGTTATTTTAGCCGGCACAACCTAAAATGCACAAAACAAATTAATTTGTTAATTAAATTCAACCCGAGAAATGTTATACGTGCGAATACTCAAATTTATCGGAAAAATTATTTCGGACTCAATGGCGCAAGTCCCGTAAATTAAAACGGAAGTTTGATAAGCTAAATGGGGCCCACAAGGGTTTTTTTAAAAGAATAACCAAAGTTGCACAATCCACCCCTTTCCATATATTTACCCCGTCGCCCCTCTTCTTTCTTTTGTCCACTTTCACTCCCTCCCCTTGATATACATAAAACCCATTAGGGTTTCCTTCACCCCCTAATAACACCTCACCGGAATCCTTATTTTCAGCGCCGTCACCCACCTCCGGCAAGTTTTCCGACCACCACCGAAAACAACCCCGACGCGTAGATCTTTTCACCCTTATCGTTTCTGGAGCGTTTGAAGACCAAAGGAGCACGTTTGGTTTGTGTTTGGAGCCACACCGCCGCGACACCACCTTCACCACCACACGCCGACGCCACTTTCTTCCTTCTCTCTCTCGTAGGTAAACCCAAGCGCCACCCTTTTTATTATTTCTTCATTTTTCTCAAAACCCTAATCTAATAAAAATTTATAAAAACGTTTTATTGTAAAAACTAAACTAAAACCTTAATGTTTTAAACCAAAAATGTGTGGATCTTTGTTTTTGACTCTCGACTCGCCTTGACTCATTCCGAATCGTGTGACTCGTCTAAGTCAACTCACGAGTTGAGTTGACTCGGACCCGTATCGTGTTTATTTCATGATATTGTTGCATTTCGAGCTTGGTTATTATGTTTGTGAGTTTATTTATGAGTTTGATATGGTTTGGTTGAGTTTATGTCTTGGCCAATTGGTATATGGGTTGCGTAGGGATGAGCCGTGACTCGAGGTGAGCACGACTCGTGTTTGTTGAATTAGCCGAATCTAGGGATTAATTGTTGATGAGTGTGTAAATACTCATCATTTTACACCCATAAAAGACACAAAAATGACCAAAAACACCCAAAATATATTGCAGATATCCTTGGTTTGTGTTTTTATGTGTTTCAGGTACAAAGTATTGAAAACGGGCATTTTTTGATCGACTCGACAACAATTGTGCATTTGATCAACAGAAGACAAAAGTCAAAGTCAAAGTCAAAGTCAATCTCCAAAAATACCAAAATGACACAAAAGGTCCTTGGAAATAATTTCAGTCTTGGCAGCCTTGATCCTTGGATTTTCAGAATTTACAAAATTTGTCCCTTAACTTAAACCCATTTCATAACTAACCCTCATCCTAAATAAATCCAACCCTTTTTACCCAATCCTTAAACCCAGCCACAAACCCATCAGCCCATATCAATAACCAAAAGCCCAATCCACAAATAAAACCAGGATTTCTTTTTTAGTTAACCCCCAAGTCAACCTGGTCAACTCCTTCCCTTTCCCCAAAATCCCGCCAAAACCCAACACCCCATACCTGTACCTTCTCAAACATTTTTGTTCCCCCTCTCCATTCCCCAAGACCTACCCAGCCACCCTACCACACCCCAAAGTCCGAAACCCAGAGATTATTCCACCTCCCCCCACCTCCACGCTGGCAATCCACAACCATTAGGACGCCAAAAGTAATTTAAAGGCTGTGATGGCTCCAACTTTAATCCACGGTTGGGATTTAATCCCAAGAAGCACAAGAAGTATCCAAGGCTTGTTTCTCTCACAGAACTAGCACAAAAGAGGTTGAAGACCCTTAGTTTAGTTTTTAATATAAATAGGTCAATTGTAAGCCTATCAAGGCAGGTTTAATTTTAGCTAAAATTTTAAGGTATTTGTATTTTTTTTTAGCTTATTTTAATTCTAAGCATTGTAATTTACTCTTATTTTAATTTTAATTCAGTTTTTAATTTACTTGTTTTAAAATTTCAAATTTTACTGTTTAGCTTATTTATTGCTTATTGCTTAATGACTGCTCATTTTCCTGTTCTTTAGCTTGTTTTATGTTCATTAGTATCATGATGCTTTTTATCAGTTCTTTATAGCTTAAGTATAAGTTTATGCCAAAAAAGTTAGAAAAAGCTTTAAAATAGCTTATTAGGTTTTAGCTCATTTAATGCTTATCTGATCTTCAATATAGCTTATTAGGGTATCTCTTAGTTAGTTAGCACTAGTGGTTCTGAGTTTAGCCCTTTTTAAGCTAGTTTTAGTGTAAAATTCAAAAATGCATATTTTTAAGAGGCTGTTTGGTTTTAGCTCATTTTAGATCATATAGCCTAGTTACTACTGTTCACATGTCATTTGATTAAATTTTGCTAGAGCTTATTGAAGTCTATAGAAGCTAATTTCAGAAGCTTCAAGCTTCTTTTGAATCTTTTGAGGTTTTTGTGTAGAATAGTGGAAATTGAGCCATCAAGGCTGCTCCAATAAGCTCATGTTAAGCTGAGCTTGTTTTTCCACTTTTTGGCACTTCCTTTTTGTTCAATTTACTTGTTCTAAGATTTGGTTTAGAGTCCCATTTAGTTTGCATAAGCTGAGATAAAAAAGACCATACTAAGATCAACCATCTGATGCAGCCCCTATTTCACCTTTCCAGCTTGTTTTGTCCATTTTTAATTTCTTTGTTTTTCATCCTAATCAGCTATAAATTGGTACAGAGATAATTTAGTTGCTAATCTACTAGCTTATATTTTTCTTTTATTTTTCTTAATTTTTATTCACAGCTTTTAGTATGCCCAAAGTAGCCTAGTTGGCTGTTTTTCAGCCCTGCACCCTCAGCAGACCTCAGACCCTTGTTTGCTTATTTGTGCTTATTTTGAGCTTATTTCTGACATTCATGGCTATTTGTGATTTTGTTTCTAGTTCTCGATTGTACCTTTGCTTATCTCCCATTAGCATTAGCCTTTTTTAGTAGCGTATTTGTTTTTTTTTTGCATTGCCCTTATCTTGTTCTCCTATTCTTCTTATCTCATCAGATAAGCCAGAGCTTATCTGAGCTTATTTGTGGTTCTAAAAAAGTTTCCAGTTTTTAATTCTGCTTATTTTAACTTATGGGTAGAGTTAAAAAAAAAACAAAAAAAACAAAAAAAAAACAAAAAAATAGTTTATAAAAAAGTGGCATAACTGGGGTTCGAACCCCAGACCTCTTGCTCAAACACACACCCCCTTACCAAATGCACCAAGTTCTGCTTGGTGTCATTTCCTCCCTCTTTTAATTTTATACCCTTCTCAGCCTATTTAGCTTAAACTGCTTCTTTGCTTATTTCGTGGCTTATTTGAGTAGCTTTTTCAGTTCCAATATTTTTCCTAGAATAGTATTAGCTTAATTTATTTTCTGGTAATTTTTTAGAATTTTCATTTTTCATTTGCTATTTTTCTCGAATTTATTTAGTTTTAACTGTTTTTAATTCATAATAATTAATTAAAAAGTCAAAAAAAATTAGTTCTTTTTTCCAAAATTTTCTTTTATCATTTAGAACTTAGGAAAAATTAATTTGTACTCGTAGGGTTAATTTTTAAAGATTTTTGTTTTAAGCCTCGTTTTTAGAATTCCCGATTTGCGTTTTTAGTGCAAATTGTCTTATGCTTTATTTTTCTTTGTGAATTTGTTTTTCTCATCTTAATTAGAATTAAAAGACACAAAAACCCAGATCCGCACTTCAAGCATTTAATTCCTAGCCGATAACTAAATCCTCGATTCACACCTCGCTGGGACACGACCCGGGTAATCACTTGCCCGGTATCACACATATCGTATTCACGGGTTTTGTAAGTTAACCTTTTTCCTAAAGGGTTGATTTGTCATTTCCCACATATCACGTATATCCGTCTAATAATATTTATACGTGTATTTAGCACGGATCAAATTTTGGCGCCGCTGCCAGGGAGGTTGTGTTGCGACAATATCGTTTAAGGTTTAAACGATTAGTGACTTGAGATCCTTCTTCTTGAAGTTATCGCTTTCATAAAATTATAAAAAACAAAAATATTTTTCTTTTCTTTTGTATATATATTATCATATAAAACAAAAATACAAAAACATTTTCCGTTTTGTTGTGTTAAAATAAAAGATAAAAGCAATCTCAATATAATATTCCTCAACTTGGAGTATTATCATAATAAGTTCCCAAACAAAAGATTAAAACTTGCCTTTGTATCACTTGCGAATATCGGCTCACCTTTAATTGATAAATAAACTATAAGAGGGGTATAAGGAGAGGCGATCCAACGAACTTCGCCTCGAAAAGAGATCCATTCTTCTCTTCTGCTCCTTTGTGCGTTTATCTTTTGAAGAGCTACCGTACGCTTGTTGATTATTGGTTTAAGTTCACTTGCTTTTTTTGCCTCGGTCTTGTTTTAATTGATTTGTTTTCCATTTTTTCTTTAAAAAAAAATAATAAAAAAAAAAAACCAAAAATATTTTCTTTTAATGATTTTCAAAAATAATCTTCTTTATCCTCTTAAACTGTTTAATTCTTATGGCGGACATGCGTACGATGTCGGAATTACTTCAAGTACCCACCGAAGGTTACGAAGATGCTATCATTTTACCGGCAATTCTTTCTGAGAACTTCGAGATAAAAACTGGTTTAATTCAACTTATTATGTCAAATCAATTTCATGGATTCGAGAGGGACGATCCCTACGCTCACATCCGATGGTTTAATAAGTTGACTTTGACTATCAAATATAAGGATGTTCCTCATTGCGCGATTAAGTTGATTTTATTCCCGTTTTCTCTCGAAGGGGCAGCCCGGAGTTGGCTCGATAAAGAACCCCCTCGTTCGATTTCGACTTGGGAAGATCTCGTTTCTAAATTCGTGAATCATTTCTTTCCTTATTCTAAGATTGCGAATCTTAAGAACGATATTACAAATTTTCAACAACTTTTTGATGAAAATTTTGGTGAGGCATGGGATCGATTCAAAGATCTTCTTTATAAGTGCCCACCTCATGGCTTTTCGGAATTGCAACAAATTGATATGTTTTATAATGCTTTGACGCAAACCGATCAAGATTCGCTTAATGCAGCCGCCAGTGGCAATATCTTGTATCGAACTCCGAAAGATATTTTAACTTTTATCGAGAACAAGTCCACGGTTTGCATTACACGAAGCAAACCGTTTGCTTCCAGAGTGAGTGTTTCCCCTTCTACTTCCTATCAAAAAGAAAAATCTATTGGAGAAGTAGTTGCCGAAGAACAAGCAGCTAAAAGGCGTTCCCGATTTCTCATCGATGACGATGACAAGGATACTATTCAAATTTGTGAATTTTATAAGAATTCGTCAGCTGCAATCGCACCCGTCTTATCGACTGAAGAGCCCGTTGACTCTCTAAGTATGGGGGACAAGCATCTTAGCACTATTCCAGAAACGGAGTCGTCTAGTGTTGAGAACCTTGTCCCAATCCCAAGTGAGTCCGAGGGTATTTCTGATAATATGTGTGATATGCCTTTCGATGATAATTCTCCTCATCTTGACATTTCAGATGATCATTTTGAGATTTTGTCCGATTATGACAATGATGGTACTTCGTGTGATGACGACTCTTATTCTTGTGAAAACATCGATTATGTTGAGGCATCATCTCCCCATTCTGAGCTCGTCAACTTAGAGGAGGTGAAGGATTTTGAACCTGACAATGAAGAAAGAGACACTGATATTCTGGAAATCAAAGACGATTTACTTCGTGATAAATTATTGAATATCAATGTGCTCATTTCTAAAATCGAATCATTTTGTGAAAATCCAACCTCATTTCCTATCCCCGTCGAGGATAATGACTTTTTCTCGGATAATTCTCCGAGTGGCAATCCCACTCCGTCAAATCCTCCGGAGCTCGAGCTCAAGGATTCTTTACCCGATTTTGAGAATTTTATCCTTGATACGGTCGAGGAGAGTCGTGGCAGTCCCACTTCTCATCCCAATCTTTCTCTTTTGACTTATGAGTCGTTTTGCTTTGATATCGATCATACCGAAGAGACAAGTCGTGGCAGAACCACTTTTCATACTTATATCTCTCTTCCTGAGTATGATTCGTTTCGCTTGGATCTAGATCCTGAGGGGTTCTCCGGTGAACTCTCTCATGTCATATCTCCTCCGGAGTATGATCATTTCTATATTAAGGAAGATTTTGACCCGGAGGGAGAAATGCTATATCATAAGAGTTTACTTATTGATGGCATCATCCAGCCTCTCCCTCCCGAGGTGTTTATTGAAAACAACCAAAAGAGCCTTACTGACAAATTTGATAATGATGACGATTATCTCACAATTGTTATCAAGATCTTTTTTCCGTTTCTCACATTTAATGTGACTTCTTCCCTTCTTCACTCGTTCGGGAGTGAGGATACCATTTTTGACCCCGGCATCACCGCTTATAATCTCTATTTCAAGCCGGGTGTATCTCATCGGTGTGGAACTTTCATTAAATTCAATGTTTATCTAAACCATTTGAATGAAAGTCCGATGGAGATTGTTTCTTCCACTTGCTTCCCCATGAACCAATGAATTCGGGGTCGAGTCAAGCTAGTGACTCGGTTAACAAAAACATTAGCACCACATGGGTGACAACCCATGTTTCTGACTTCTCTCTATTTTCTAACACTAAGTGTGGGGGAATTCCTCTGCTGTGCTGTGCTTTTGTGTGTTGTTTGCTCTTGTTTGCAGATTTCCCTTAGATCGTGATGATTGATGCGCCTGTTTTCAATCCAGCCGCCCAATATCCGATCTTTTTACTAATGATTATCTAGGGATATCTTATTAATCCTGTTTGTGAAAAATGGAGATTTCTGTCACACACTTGGCTATTAGTATTACCTTTTTACGTTCTAAGTGTCGGCATAATAGCCGGTACTTTGAATATTGAGGGCAATATTCAATTCTAAGTGTGGGGGGAATTCTCGCGATTTTTGTCACATTTGTACCTTCTAGTGCCCTAGTACCCCCGTTTTGGCCAAAATTTTAAATTTTTTTCGTTTTTAGATAAGAAATTGCAATAAAAAAAAAGTGTTTAGTCTTGATTAGGTTAGAACAAAGGGAATCCCGACTCTGCCTGTGTATTGATCTGGCTGCTTCCTTAACAATTAGGCTAAGGTTTTACGATATGTTCAAATGAAAATGTTAAGCGTAGAATAGTTGGTTTTCTTTAGAGCTTATATAAGTAATCTATGGCCTTTCCTCCCAGGAGATAACTAATCTAACTTAATAAGTGCTTATTTTCAAACATTTGAACACACAAAATCATTTTTTCATACGATTTTGAAAAATACTAGTTCAAAGATTTATTTAAACTTCGGAACAAGCATATGTCATAGTAATGTAAAAGTTAAATAATAAATGTATGTGCTAAAAAAACTACGGTTCAAGATCGGCCCTTGGATCCTTATTTCTGGAAGGCGTTTAGGTCTTGGCTACCCTCTTACACCGGCCCTTGGACCTCTAATTCAGGAATGTGTGAGGTCTTGGTCTAACACCCTTGGATCCTCATTTCAAAAATGTTTAGAGTCTTGGAACTCTCCGTTGTAACGGCCCTTGGATCCTTTATTCCGGAAGGTGTAAGGTCTTGGTTCCCGTGAAACTCCGTTAGTTTATGTTGCACAAGTTAAAAAAAATGAAAAGAAAAAAAATAGAATAAAATGGAATGATATTGCAAAATGCAATAAGTTTTGATGTGTTGAATAAAGTTTTGAAACTTGCTTGTTGTGAATTTTAAATCTATCTTTCAACTAGTATTAGTCAAAAGTTTATAAAAACGTCGATTTTTGTATTCAAAATTTTGAAAATCAAGCACATTCACCTAACTTGAATAAATTGTGGGAGTGAAAAGTTAAGTTTCGACTTACATAGATTATTAGTATAAGTAGTGTTAGCATTTTACAAAAGCATTTGCACATTGAGTTTAAGCTTAGTTGGGAGTATTAAAAAGAGGATGACGATTTCAATTCCCTGGAGACACCCATTTTGTGTGAATCCCGTTCCATGATACCATTTTTGAAAATCAAGCATGTTATTTATTTTTGTTCTAGTTTAAATTTCTCACATTGAATAAAAAGTCGAAACGGGGTATGCTTGGTATTTTCTTTTGATCCTTTCATTACTTTATATGATCGGATTGCTAGGGACTAGCAATAGTTTAGTGTGGGGGATTGATGAGTGTGTAAATACTCATCATTTTACACCCATAAAAGATACAAAAATGACCAAAAACACCCAAAATATATTGAAGATATCCTTGGTTTGTGTTTTTATGTGTTTCAGGTACAAAGTATTGAAACGGAGCGAAAACTGGCATTTTTGGATCGACTCGACAACAATTGTGCATTTGATCAACAGAAGACAAAAGTCAAAGTCAAAGTCAATCTCCAAAAATACCAAAATGACACAAAAGGTCCTTGGAAATAATTATAGTCTTGGCAGCCTTGATCCTTGGATTTTCAGAATTTACAAAATTTGTCCCTTAACTTAAACCCATTTCATAACTAACCCTCATCCTAAATAAATCCAACCCTTTTTATCCAATCCTTAAACCCAGCCACAAACCCATCAGCCCATATCAATAACCAAAAGCCCAATCCACAAATTAAACCCGGATTTCTTTTTTAGTTAACCCCCAAGTCAACCTGGTCAACTCCTTCCCTTTCCCTAAAATCCCGCCAAAACCCAACACCCCATACCTGTACCTTCTCCAACATTTTTGTTCCCCCTCTCCATTCCCCAAGACCTACCCAGCCACCCTAACACACCCCAAAGTCAGAAACTCAGAGATTAATCAGCCTCCCCCCTCCTCCACGCTGGCAATCCACAACCATTTGGGCGCCAAAAGTAATTTAAAGGTTGTGATGGCTCTAACTTTAATCCACGGTTGGGATTTAATCCCAAGAAGTATCCAAGGCTTGTTTCTCTCACAGAACTAGCACAAAAGAGGTTGAAGACCCTTAGTTTAGTTTTTAGTATAAATAGGTCAATTGTAAGCCTATCAAGGCAGGTTTAATTTTAGCTAAATTTTTAAGGTATTTGTATTTTTTTTTAGCTTATTTTAATTCTAAGCATTGTAATTTACTCTTATTTTAATTTTAATTCAGTTTTTAATTTACTTGTTTTAAAATTCCAAATTTTACTGTTTAGCTTATTTATTGCTTATTGCTTAATGACTGCTCATTTTCCTGTTCTTTAGCTTGTTTTATGTTCATTAGTATCATGATGCTTTTTATCAGTTCTTTATAGCTTAAGTATAAGTTTATGCCAAAAAAGTTAGAAAAAGCTTTAAAACAGCTTATTAGGTTTTAGCTCATTTAATGCTTATCTGATCTTCAATATAGCTTATTAGGGTATCTCTTAGTTAGTTAGCACTAGTGGTTCTGAGTTTAGCCCTTTTTAAGCTAGTTTTAGTGTAAAATTCAAAAATGCAGATTTTTAAGAGGCTGTTTGGTTTTAGCTCATTTTAGATCATATAGCCTAGTTACTATTGTTCACATGTCATTTGAATAAATTTTGCTAGAGCTTATTGAAGTCTATAGAAGCTAATTTCAGAAGCTTCAAGCTTCTTTTGAATCTTTTGAGGTTTTTGTGTAGAATAGTGGAAATTGAGCCATCAAGGCTGCTCCAATAAGCTCATGTTAAGCTGAGCTTGTTTTTCCACTTTTTGGCACTTCCTTTTTGTTCAATTTACTTGTTCTAAGATTTGGTTTAGAGTCCCATTTAGTTTGCATAAGCTGAGATAAAAAAGACCATATTGAGATCAACCATCTGATGCAGCCCCTATTTTCACCTTTCCAGCTTGTTTTGTCCATTTTTAATTTCTTTGTTTTTAATCCTAATCAGCTATAAATTGGTACAGAGATAATTTAGTTGCTAATTTACTAGCTTATATTTTTCTTTTATTTTTCTTAATTTTTATTCACAGCTTTTAGTATGCCCAAAGTAGCCTAGTTGGCTGTTTTTCAGCCCTGCACCCTCAGCAGACCTCAGACCCTTGTTTGCTTATTTGTGCTTATTTTGAGCTTATTTCTGACATTCATGGCTATTTGTGATTTTGTTTCTAGTTCTTGATTGTACCTTTGCTTATCTCCTCTTAGCATTAGCCTTTTTTAATAGCTTATTTGTTTTTTTTGCATTGCCCTTATCTTGTTCATCTATTCTTCTTATCTCATCAGATAAGCCAGAGCGTATCTGAGCTTATTTGTGGTTCTAAAAAAGTTTCCAGTTTTTAATTTTGCTTATTTTAACTTATGGGTTGAGTTTTTAAAAAAAAAAGAAAACACAAAAAAATAGTTTATAAAAAAGTGGCATAACTGGGGTTCGAACCCCAGACCTCTTGCTCAAACACACACCCCTTTACCAAATGCACCAAGTTTTGCTTGGTGTCATTTCCTCCTTTTAATTTTATACCCTTCTCAGCTTATTTAGCTTAAACTGCTTCTTTACTTATTTCGTGGCTTATTTGAGTAGCTTTTTCAGTTCCAATATTTTTCCTAGATTATTATTAGCTTAATTTATTTTCTGGTAATTTTTTAGAATTTTCACTGTTCATTTGCTATTTTTCTCGAATTTATTTAGTTTTAACTGTTTTTTATTCATAATAATTAATTAAAAAGTCAAAAAAAATTAGTTCTTTTTTCCAAAATTTTCTTTTATCATTTAGAACTTAGGAAAAATTAATTTGTACTCGTAGGGTTAATTTTTAAAGATTTTTGTTTTAAGCCTCGTTTTTAGAATTCTCGATTTGTGTTTTTATTACAAATTGTCTTATGCTTTATTTTTCTTTGTGAATTTGTTTTTCTCATCTTAATTAGAATTAAAAGACACAAAAACCCAAATTTGCACTTCAAGCACTTTAATTCCTAGCCGATAACGAAATCGTCGATTCACACCTCGCTGGGACACGACCCGGTAATCACTTGCCCGGTATCACACATATCGTATTCACGGGTTTTGTAAGTTAACCTTTTTCCTAAAGGGTTGATTTGTCATTTCCCGCGTATCACGTATATCCGTCTGATAATATTTATACGTATATTTAGCACGGATCAATTGTGGTCGAGTTAAGTTGGAGCCGTGAGTTTTTTTTATGGTTTTAGGTCGAAATAATTATTTCGTGTCGAGGGAAAAGAGTTGTTGTGATCAATTGTTGGCCGTGGTATTGTTGTTTACTCGTTAGTGTGAGCCGTGACTCACGGGGAGTCGCGGCCACAAGTTTTGGTAACCAAGGCATTTAGCCGAGGTCGTGTTTTCGTAAAAATAATTTTTGGTAACGTATTAGTGTAGTTGGAATATTAGTTTGGCCATTGGAATTATTTGTGAAAATCTTGCTTTAACGGCACTCTCGGTGAGTGTTATGTGTACCACGACACCCTACGTTTCGTAGGGACTTGGATATAAATCTTGGTTTAAATGATATGTATTTTGAGTCGTTAATGAGGTTTAGGTAATCTCGAGTTGGTCGTATACGTTTATGTCAAAATGTATAGTTTTAAAAACTAAAGGTTATGAGTTGGGTCATTTTGGTTTGATTAATGGGCTAAGGAGCCCGTTAACATGAATTTGGGTCATATGGTGACATTGGGCTTAAAGCCCAATAGCGTGTGTTATTTGTGTTTTATATTTGTTGTTAATCATTTCATTTATCATTTACTAACTTAATTTATTATCTTTGTTTTTGTCAATGATGTTTCGGATGCTATTTGGGAGTACTTTGATATCGATATGGAATTTGGAACATTTGTTACTATTACCTAAGCTTTGGATGAAATGGATGCTTGTTATTGGATTTACGGTATTAGCCGAAGGACTTATGGACGATTTTGTACCACAAGTACAAAATAGCCGATAAACCCGAAACTAATATTCACGCGAATGATAATGACGGATAATTATTTGAAACTTGTAAAATTTGTAATAATTGTATTTAATTTGTAAAACTTGTAATTTGTATTTAACTTGTAAAAATTTAGTAAGTCGTAATAATTATAATTTGTTATTCAATAAGTCATAACGAATTGGGAAATATTGTATAAACGGATAAGTTATGTCCAAAATTTTATAAAAACCGTTTTACAACTTAAACATTTCTAATAACCAAGTTATTAACGTTATAAACCTTTTATCAACTAAACGATTCTTTTCTCAATAATAATGTTTTCTCAACTATTTGGGTTACCGGTAAAACACCGAAACAACATGTTGACGTTTTATTTCTTATTTCTCTTCTATTTCTCATTTCTTTCTTTTCTTATTCTTATTTGTTTGTTATTTCCTTTTCGTTTCTTGATTCTTTTCTATGTGTTTGATTGTGTTTCGCCGACTTTCATCGTCTTACGTGATTTAATCTTGAAACTATATTTTCTAACAACCACACGAGAAACAAACGATTTCAACTTGTCGTCGCCATTGAAACTATTCTTTTAAAACAACATGAGTATTTCACGAACGTTATTGTTTACATTTCAAGTACCATTTTCTGAGATGTATTATCTAATAAACTAGGTTGTGCTGAGGCTTATCTGATGTGCTCTACTGTCTGATCATATTGTGATATCTTCTTCTTCTACTACTAAGGTTTGATTCATAGCCCCACTTTTACTTTTAAATTGTTTTATAAACCCATGTGGGAGATACACGCTACTTACTTTTTATTAACACAATTGTTTAAATGTATGCTTTCCTGATTATGATGCTTATGCTAAGTATCGTTATTGCCACCAGCAAGTCCCTTTATCTAGACCATTAATCACTTGCAAGTGAGCGCGAATATAGTGTATAGGCCAATAGGACTGACGCACCCTACTCTGTTGACCAGATAGGCAACATGTGTGTGCTATAATCGAATTACCTAGGTAGACGGCAAACTACCTACTTGAGGGCAAAGTTTGAGATATGATTATTGATTACATCAATGTTATTGATGTCGGTTAATTTTTTGCGTGTCACGAGCTTAGCAAATTATACGACGCTTTACCCGATATTTGTATTTGTTACTAATATCATCCAGACTTTATAAATCTTGTGTTCAACTATTTATATTTAAACCTATGAATTTCACTCAACCTTTGTGTTGACTTTTAAGTATGTTTATCTCAGGTATTTGAAGTATTGCTTTTCTGGCTTTAGAGTGGCATCAAGACTATTGATGGCTATCTACTTTCTTTTTCTTTAATAATTACCATTCGAAAAACCTTTAAACTATTTACGTCTTTTTGAGTGCTTTGCACTGTTGGAAACCTCTTTTACTTGGGCATTTTGCTATAATTTTGAATGTTATGAATTTTAAACGACTCACTTGAGTTCGTTTCTATGGTTGTGGCTGTCTTGTTATGAAGTAACCCCCAACTTTTATTCCGCTGCAAATTAACTTTATTTTGCGGTGCAAAACTATATTTTATTTCCCTGCAAAAACCTATATTTTTCCCAGGGTGTTACAATTTCCTTGTTGTTGGACATGAATTTTTTGAACGTGTATTAAGGTCCTTTCAGAAACTATTTAATGCTTTTGGTAGCTACTATGGTAAGATGCCTAAATTATTTGAAGTTCTCCTTGAAACCCAAAAACTTCTTCAGAAACGAGAAAGTTAAACAAACCAAATAAACCAAGCAACAACTAAGCACTCAAACAGAAACAAATAAACCAGAATACGAGCAATAACAAACAAACTCCTGCGACCTAGACTCAAAACCAATACTATAAGTAAAGAAATTAAAACTCACACCCAGGACTAACATAGCCCAAGTCAGCAGATTGTGGTTGGCCAGAGCTGGTATTCACACCACTCGACGGTGGCAGGTCAAGTAGTTAGCGAACCCGTTTGCGCCCACTAAACTTAAAGTTAGTTAATCCTAAAGGAACAAACTAGTTACTTACAGTGCTATAGCCTACAAGCAGCGGAAGACTACCACAATACTCTAGATTCACTAAGTCTAGAGATATTGTGACCAAGAACTAACCCAAGAACATTAGAACCACAAGATCTTCAAAAACCCCGAAATTCCGATCTACAAATAAGTTGTACAAATCTATGAAAAAAAAACTTCAAAACTTGATCTACAAATAAGTTTAAAAAAAAATAACTTGTACAAATACGTTTAAAAAAAATTATTTGTTGCACAAATCTATAAAAAAAAAACTTCAAAACTTGATCTACAAATCTATGAAAAAAACTTCAAAACTTCAAAATTTGATCTACAAAAAAACTTCAAAACTTTATCTAAAAAAAAAAAAAAAAAAAAAAAAAAAAAAAAAAAAAAAAAGCCCCTACCACACATAGTTTAAAAAAATAAATAAAAATAACTCAGATCTACAAATAAGTTGTACAAATCTATGAAAAAAAAAAACATCAAAACTTGATTAACAGTAATAGATCTATTAAATAACTAAAAACAATACCTCAGACCTTTGATAACCTTTTTTACGTTTAGATCTCGAGTCAACTTTCCGGCGAGACGGCAATGGCGGTGGAGGAGCCTATAACAATAGAAAACAGAGTTTAAAAAATTATTCAAAAAAACTCAGATCTACAAATACGATGTACAAATCTATGAAAAAAGACCTTCAAAACTTGATTAATAGTAATAGATCTAGTAAATAGCTAAAATCAATACCTAAGAAGTTTGATAAACCTTTTTTGGTTGAGATCTCGGGTTGTGAGGCTGGTTGGTGGTGAGGTCGAGTGGTAGTGAGATCCGGTGATGGTGGAAGATGAGCATATTCGTGAGGTGAGAGATTGGGTTTTTTTACTTGGAGGATGTAAAATGAAGTGAGAGATGGTGATGGTGGAAGATGAGTAGTATATAATCGTTGGTAAAAAAAATTATTATAAGTTACCTAAATACAGTTGCTCAAAAAGTATTGGTTGACTTATAAAATATACCTTACACATAATTAAAAATACCTTACACATACATCCCACTTTTTGTTCTTTAATATTAAAATATTTGACACGTGTCAATCAATTGTTGAGTTGTTCAGTCTTATAGTTGCCCGGGTCTAATTTAGGAAAGTGATAAAAAATTGTCTAATCATGACAAATTGGCATTGGGTGGGATCCATTTACATAATTTTCCCTTTATTATAGTTGGGACTAAAAAACTTGGAATGGTGGCAAGAATAAAAATAACTACAGTATATAGTACTAAAGTCTAGTTATTCGTTAGTATCTTAGATTGCTATTAATATATAGTTGTGTTTATGCAAAATGACCGGCTTGTCTTAAACTGGGTTTTAATTAGTTTTAATACCAAAAAAATATAGTATTTGACCATAAAGTAATCTCTAAATATCCTAAGAAAAGCTATTCTTAACTTCTTGTTGTTAGTTTTGTGGACATAATTTAGTAGTTGTGTGTTAGGATCGAACTCGAGATCACGGGATTGCACACTTTACGTATGAGAATCGATGTTAAATAATTAATATATAAATAGTTATATTTAATTATTAAATCACAAATAAAGTAACTAATACATGAGGGACTTATTAGTACGAAAACCAAACCCTTGGGATGTTGGTTGCGACCGGTCGAACAAGGAAAAGGAGGGGGTTGAGTGTCGAGTTTTGAAGCTTGATGAAGTGTTGGACTCAAACTTGGAGAGAAAGTTTGGAGTATATATAAACCCCTCATTAGCTCTTATTATTTGAAGAGAATAAAGAAAAGATATAACCCTTACTTTTGATATTATATATATCGTTAATCGCCACTGTGGTATTTACCTATTATATGATGTACATTCATGAAAATACCATACGCATGCGCATGCATATATTCTTCCTTTTTCCTAATTCTTGTATTAGGTTCGACATACAGAAAATAAATGGGTTCGACCGTATTTATTTAACAAAAGGCTAAACCTTGTTTGTTTGATGCTTTATTTGTGATTCAAGAACTAGCATTCACATCGAATTACTAATACTACGTATGTACAAGAACGTGGTATTAACTCACTATAATTAATATCTTGGATTGACTTACAAAACAGTAAAGGGTAATTCGTTAATCTAATTATAAACCCTAATTAGGGTTCTTGATCTTGATTGAAGAATACTTGAAGTTGATTCTTGTTTAGATAGAATCAAAGGTACATTTACTTTATTATTCGGTTAACTAATTATAAGTTATTGATCCTTAGCTTCCGCATGTTCTCTTTGATGTTATGTGTTTAATTTATGAACTAGTCATGTTATTAAACTCCAACAGTGGCATCACGAGCCGTTTTAACATGTAATTAATTACCGAAACATATAAAAAACGAATCTTGGATTGTGTTTGTATGTTTGTCGATTTTTAGGGTTTAAAAAATCAAAACCCTAATTTTTAGGGGGAGAGGGGGCGATGCCCTAATTTTATTAAAAAAATTGTTTTATTGTTTTGAAACCCTAATTGTAACATGCTTATGTGTTTAGTTGTGTATCTTGTGACTTGTGATAATCCATGATGAAACATGCATGTTTGTCATGGATTAAGATTGATTAATTGTTAAGTTGTTTTATCACATGTAATTTTTGATAGATCTAAAATTGGGGAAGACCTCAATTAAATATTAATGAATCTATTATGTGCAATATGGTATATATTTTCTATGACTAACGCAATCGATACGTCGATGCATGTGGCTCACCTACCTTTGTAAGTGATAGTCTTAGTTAAATATATGCATAATTAAACATAGAATGATTATTAATAGGTTTTATCAAATAAAGTTTGCATGTGGCTATTTGTTTACATAAATTAATTGTTAAGTTATGTACGTTATTTAGTTGTTTATTTTTATTATTACTTGTTTTTTGTTTAATTGTATGACACGTTGTAAGCAAAAAAGGGTAATTTTTGAATAGAAAATAAATGGACTAAATAATGGTGAAACTTGATATGATAAATTATGAATCTTGCAAAGTCTTATGTGCCGATAGTGGTTCACTTCGCACGGTAATTTGCTCCCAAGCGAGACTAGCAAGGTTATAATTTATAACATGTTTTGAAGACTTAAAGTCATAAACTTTTAATTGAGTGATGAGTTTTTGTACCAATAGTAAGAATGGCTCACTCAGTTTTGACAAAGTATAAGAGGGGTTTAAGAAGGATTGACATTAAATTGTCAAACCAAAAGAGACGCGTTTTTAGTTGGTACTTGTGCTGACGTTTGTCTCTCCGCTCCTTTGTACGTCAAATTGGAGCTACCAAGTACGACTATTTTTATGTACAAAATCATCTTAAGGGTGAATTGACCTAAATTCTACGTGCCACTTTGTGGTAATTATCCGAATAACTTGGGTCTTTTGACTCACGCAGTAGTAGGATATAGTGGGCGATAATTGTAGGTAATTCTTTGATTGGTGAACCCAATACCTCAATTAAAACTTTTTGATTTAATCTTAGCTTAAATTGGTAAATAAAAAAAGGTTTTGAAAAACTTATGATACGAAGATGTATGCATGCTTCTTTGTACATATTTTGATTATAAACATCAAAACTAGTACCCTTAAAATTGAGTTAATGCCATCTAATTAAAAGAACACTTGAAGTTGTGATTTACGTCATGTGAGAGCTTGGACTAGATTCCAATGGAAAGGTAAATTCATACTTTCATTACTAGCAGATCAACTAATGTAATGGAACTATGTTAATTTGCAGTTTTTTAAATTAGACGACTTAATTGAGATGTAAGTGAGAGCTTGGACTCAAGGCATAAGATGGGAATAAAACATGGTTACATTGCAATATTGTTTGGCAATGTAAATTCCATTAAGATCTAGGAATTGGAAATTGTTTGCCAATTATTGTTCGACAATTACCTTGTTGAATACTATCATTACTAGCAGATCAACTGATGTAATGGTACTATGTCAATTAGGATCCTAGCTTTAAGGAATTTCTATGGTTTATATGAATATTAACCAATGGGTATTTAATTTTCTTAAAGGTTTATTATCGAAAATACTAAAATTTAATTTTGTAAATTCTTTTAAATGTATTAATGCAACATTAAACCGTAAACATGGGTTATTCTTTTATTGGTAAATTGATCTACACCCATAGGGGTTTTGGCTAGAGTCAACTTTAATAAAAGAAAAAACCTAGTCTCCTTTCCATGAGAGAAGAGTGAGACTCAATCCTATTCCTTTTCATGAATGAGAAAGGTATAATAGGAACATTAGAATTGTCTAAATTCTAATATAACTCATAGAAAGCTTTAATAGTTAAGAGAATTGCACATTTTTATTTTCCATAGAAATTTTATCACCCTCATTCGGCGATTAATTTCTTTGTAACAAATATGACATTTGGTTAATTGGAAAATTATGAGTTATTAAATTAGAAGCTAGACTCCTTACCACAAAAGGTAGTAAAGGCAAACTAGGATATTTTATCTAGTTGTTGTTCCTTTAACCCTTTTGAGGTACTACATACCATTGTGGGGATGATAGACCTATTAAAGAAAGAAATTGAATGCCCAATTTTCAAGTTAATTGTATTGATGGATAGTCCATTATCTACATAGTAGAATACACTCTTGGAGTGCCTAAGTAATTGTTACGTATGAGCCTTCAAAGATGTAGGAAAGTTAAAAGCAGAAAATTTGTTTTCACTGGTTATGAAACACTTACACTGTTGTCAAATCCAGTGGGAGCATTGAATCTTATTACTGAATAAGGGATTATTGTAATGTTCTCTAATTCAGTGGGAGCTACAAGCTTTATTGTCTTGGTAGTAACCCAGATTATCTTTTGAATGTCTCAAGATAATTACTTTCCAATTGTAGACACTTTTGTTTTTAAGGATAGTCATGTACGTTTCCTTACTAGACAATGTGGTTCTATATCTACTAATTATGCTAATATCTATGACACAATCATATTGATCACATAAACAAACGAGTGAGGTGTTGTTTATCTGCTACATGTGGATTATTCCATGCACAAGTGGGAGAAATCTTTATTATGTGCAAGAAACAACACATAACAATATGATTTAAAGGATTAAGATTGCCTTGTTTAGAACATGTGTCAAAATATTAACAAGACTACTTCAAATTTGAATATTTATGTATTCTTTGAATGTCATAAATAAATGAAGTAATAAATTAACTTGAAATTACTATTGAAACCAAATTGTGGTGTTCATGATTACTTTAGTTATATATGTTTATACTTTATTGTAAAGTTATAAATATGAAGTTTTTAATTGTTACAAGACTTATTATAATATAAAGTAAGACATTAACTTGTTATGTCTTCTTTATTAAGACATATACAAGAAGTCATTGAGTTGATCAATGATTTATAACCTATAGTGGGATTATAACAGTTTATGTCTTCTTGTTGAGACATGGACATGAAGTGACTTAGTTAAAAAGTACTTGTGTTATAAAGCATGCAATTGGCTTGAAAAATCTATTTCACCATTAAGTTGACTTAGTTGGTAAATAGGTAAGCCAAAAGGAGTATAAGTTTATCTTACATATTGTTAGATTGTCTCACAATATTAGTTCTAATGAAATACCACAAGTTTGTGGTGTGTTCAGTTAGGAGGATCAAACTCTATTGGTATCGTTTGATTAAAGATAACTATAACTTCTTTTCTTCCAAAAGTTATCAAGGTTAGAAAATTGAGTATGGATTGTATATACTCAATAAGACTCCAACCTAGAAGATTAATAAGACACCATTTATTATGGAATGTGATGAATCACATTAAGTCTTAAAATGAAGTTCTGAATTTGTTAAACTACTTATGAGTAGGTTATTAACAAACTAAATGTCAGGAACTGTCAATATGTATTTGTAATGTCCCAAAAAGAGAACATTGTATTGTTGCTTTACTTGCTAAGTATTTATAGATAGTCTATAAATTGCAAAAGGCAAGTGGGAGTTTTTATCTTGAAAAGATAAAATTACAAGATACATAATCTTCTAAAAATACACTAGTGAATGTCATGATGAGGTTAAACATGTTATTTCAGAATAATGGTTTTCACATAACATAATCTTTCAAAAAGGTTTTTCATAAAAATATTCTTTAAAACTAGTTTTCACAAAAGTTAACAAATGTCATATAAAAATAGTATCATATCACCATTCATAATCATCCTTTTAAAATAACTGATTTTTCTCAAAATATTTCCAGGTCATAATTAAAAAGGTTTTCACATAACAGATTTTTATATCAGAGGTCGTAACAAAAGGAATCATGAAAAAGGTTCAAAGCAAAGAGGATTATAATAAGGACATCAACTCAGAAGTAAAACAGATCAGAACATGAGAGAGATCATAGAAGGCTCACAAAGAGATCACACGAAAGGTTCACAAAACAAAGAGATCACATGAAAGGTTCACAAACAGAAAGGAACATAGCAATGGTATAGGGAATCCTAATAAGGAAAATGAAAAACTGAAAGAAAAGGGAATGAAAAACCCTTACTGAAAAAGGGCAGAATATCTGTACCTTAATAGCACAGCAGATAAGCAAAACAAACACAGAATAAGATCAAGACTTCTCCTCCTTCACACCTAAGGAAGTAGAAGACGGAATTACAACAGATTCTAATTCAGATTATTACTTTTAGTTTACCTTTCCATTTTAAGTAACTTTCTATTTTTAGTAACTTTCCATATTTAGTAAGTTTCCAGATTTAGTAACTTTCTATAATTAACAGATTTCCATTCTTAGCAAGATATTAATATTACAGATTAGGTTAAGTCCTTATTTCAAGATTATTATGGAATTAAGGTACATTTTATCAAGTTACAAAAGTTTAAGGGTAATTATGACAAGTATACATAGTTTAGGGTTTTAATTGTAAATTCATCTAATTCAAAGGTCTAACATGAAAATACTTTAAGTTACTGAATTAAATACTCATATTATTCAGAATGACATTTTAATCTCTTAAGTTTCACAATTTACACTTTATACCCCTCTAGTTATATAATTTACAAAACAAACCTTCTATTTACAATATTCACAATTAAATCCCTACAATATTCACATTTACCAAACAAGCACCTCATTTTACAAAATTATAGAATGTAACCTCAGAATTATGTATAGTAAGAATCAGATCCCTCAGAATTCAGAAATTACACATTTGGTCCCTTAACTTTACAAAACTTATAATTTAAACCATAATTTATTTATAATTACATATCAAGCCCATAAATACTCAAAATTACACATTACTCCCTTAATAACATTATTCACACAGAATAACATCAAGTTTCCAGAATTTACACTTTTAGTCCCTCTACTTTAATTAATTACAAATCGACCCTTATAAATACAATTAAATTCTTTTCTTGCAATATTTACACTTAGGACCCTCAAGTTATATTTTTCCTACATTCCTACAGACTTATATAACATTACAAAAATACCCTACAAGTTTTAAAGTCATCAAAACACACCCCTACAATTTTTAAAACCAATCGGATTACTTTTTAATTTGCAAAACCAAACCCTAATTCATCTAATCATTAAGCCATCATTACACAATCATTAATAACCTTTAATAATCAGATTTAAACCACAAAAACATAACCCTAATTCATTCTAGGGTTTCTTCCGAATGTTTCCTTATTTTTCCATATAATTCGATTCAAACAAAATTCAAGATCAATTATTCTAGGCTTCTAAAAATCACATGGATATTTTTCCAGACCTTTATAATAATTATAGAACACAAGAAAATTATGAACACACTCCAGAAAATTCGTATAATCATATTTGAGAATTAAGCATGTTTTATCTATTTAAATTTCGTACGATTGTTCTAGCTTGCATGATTTGTGTTTATCAATTTTTATGAGTTATATACGACCTAATAATCATCAAAAAAATTCTATTTAAATTTTAGAACGTAAGGATTTGTTGAAAGAAATTGTTTACCTTGCGTATGAACTAATTCGACAAAAACAGAAACTCACGATCGAATCAAGCTTCTACAATCCAACTCCTATTTTTCTTAGCTTCTTTAATCCTTGATGAAAACCAAAAAAATACTTTTTCTTGCTCAGAATGTCGTATGGAAGGAGGAGGGATTTTAGTTTGTCGACACTTTAGGGTTTCGGATATAAGGTTTATAAAAAAATAAAAGGATTTGTTTATATAATTAGAGAACCGACATATGAGGGGGGGGGAATAAGCTCAGATTTTCGGTCTAAAATTATCACAAGATCACAATTTGATTTTGTATACAATTCCTTAATTTAGTTTTGCATTTATCCTAATTTAAAAGATTTTACAAAGTATAAATAATTTAAATTAATTTATATTTCGGATTATATAATTATTAGTGTACATAAATATTTTTTTGGACATTCAAAATAATAAAATGTTGTCCCAGAATTAATTTTATTTCATATATAGTTCGTTTTCAGAAGTTAGGAATTTATTTGGAACTTTATAAGTGATTTAATTAAGTTTTAAAGCTTCAGGGGTATTTTGGTCATTTTACTTGCTTTCTGAATTTCAGGTATTACACTTCCACATTAGAAGGGTCCCCCTTTTCATCATTGGGACTTTCAGACCCATGGATGTC
Source organism: Artemisia tridentata subsp. tridentata (assembly GCA_021014915.2). Lineage (NCBI taxonomy): Eukaryota > Viridiplantae > Streptophyta > Magnoliopsida > Asterales > Asteraceae > Artemisia > Artemisia tridentata. The sequence continues at coordinate 142,491,498 of CP139508.1, forward strand.
AAAAAAAGTTTAAACTATTTACTCTACTTTCATCAAAGTTTAGCTCAGATTTATCAAAAATATTTTCAGATTCACTTGACACAGAAGTAGACTTCATTCTGAAAGGAAACACAGTTTCATAGAACCTAACATCTCTTGCAAAAAAGACAGACTTACTTTCCAAACCATATAGTTTATAAGCCATTTTTACACTAGAAAAACCAATTAAGACACATTTTTCAGACTTAGAGCTAAACTTATCATTTGAGTTTAAAATAGTAGAATAGCATAGACACCCAAAAGATCTGATATGAGAGAGACTAGGATCCTTACCATAAACTAAAAAATAAGGGGAAGCACCAGATAAGACAGAGGAAGGAAGCCTGTTAATCAAGTACACAGCAGTTATAACACATTCAGGCCACATAGATAGGGGAATCCCCCCCTGAAACATAAGACTCCTAGCAACATTAACAAGGTGTCTATGTTTCCTCTCAGCAACACCATTTTTCTGAGGAGTATAGGCACAAGAAGTTTGATGGATCATACCTAAATCATTAACCAGTTTAGATAATAGATTATTGACAAACTCAGTTCCATTATCTGATCTTATTATCTTAATTTTCTTGTTAAATTGAGTAAAGATGAGCTTTATAAAACTCTCAATATAACCAGTAACTTCACTTTTAGATTTTAGTAAGTATACCCAAACAGCTCTACTAAAATCATCAACCAAAGTCAGAAAATATTTAAACCCATCTCTACTAGTAACTCTATAAGGACCTCAAACATCACAATGAATCAGATCCCCAACAGATTCAGTTTTATGATCACTTAATGGAAATGGCTCTCTAGTTTGTTTAGCCTTGTGATACACATCACAAGGAGACCTATGATCCATCTTTTTAAAACCAATTTTATTACCCAAAACAGATAAGACTTAATTAGCAGGGTGACCAAGCCTTTGGTGCCATAACTCATTAGAAACATGACAAACAAATACAAAATTACTCATACCAAGACTAGACTCACCACAATTAGTTTCATCAAACAAGTAGAGACCACCAGACTCACTACTAGTCCCCGCAATCTTGCCCAGTTTCAAATCCTGAACGTAACACTTATGCTCATCAAAACCAACAAAGAATTTACAATCTTTAATCATCTTATTAACAGATAACAGACTAACATTATATTCAGGAACAACCAAAACATCAAACAAGACAACACCAGTAGTAAGTCTAATACTACCAATAGCAGAAATTTTGGCTACAATACCATTAGGATGCCCCACAGTTAACATAAGACTAGAAATATCAACCACATTAAACATATTCTTAGTGGAATCAGTCATATGTTGATTAGCACCAGAATCAATAATCCATCCTAATGTAACATTATAACTCACAGAACAAGTTTTAGCACAGAAGAATTTTCCAAAATGTAAATTAAACATCATATTATTATTGAAGAAACTAGGAGTTATACCTGCCATACTTGCAGACACATTAGCAGAGGGTTTTTCATTAATAAGGCTCAAGAGTTTCATCATTTGATCATTAGTGAAAGACCCAGACAAAGAACCAGAGGAGGTAGAAGGTTGAGACACATCTGCATTACCATTAAACCTTTTGACAGAACTAGATTGTTTAGAAAGATTAGGGTTTCTTTTGAAACCAGGTGGATAACCATTTAACTCATAACACCTTTCAATAGTATGACCAATCAGACCACAATGTTTGCAAACAAGATTAGGATTAGGCCCCCTATTGCCATTATTATTATTGTTATTAGCTTTTCTAACAAAATTATTAGAATTTGTGTTATTATTAGTCTTTACAACAAAAGCAGCAGGTTGAACCTTGCTGCTAGAACCAGAGCTAGGATGGAGTCCTCTATGAGACTTCTCCCTAGAAACAACATTAAAAGCTTCTTTAACATCTGGTAAAGGGTCCCTAGCCAAGATATTACTGCTAATTGGTTGATACACATCATTTAAACCCATTAAGAATTGCATAAGTATGATAAGCTGATTATGTTTCAATACACACTCATGAGCAGCACAAGTACAAGCAGGCAACAAAGCTAAGGTGTCAAACTCTCTCCAAAGAGAATTTAACATATAATAATAATCAGACACAGATAAGTCACCTTGTTTCAGACTATGAATTTTGTGAAGCACATTAAAAATAACAAAACCATCAATCTTATCATAAGTTTCCTCTAACTCATCCCAAACCTCAGAAGCAATTTCTGAGTAAACCTGCCCTAAGTACAACTCAGGGGATAAGGACCCAAGAATCCAGCCAAGAGCAATGGCATTACATCTCTCCCAATGTTGGGATAAGACAGGGCTTGTAACAAGTTTCACGCAAGTACCATCAACAAAACCCATTTTATTTTTCCCTTTTAATGCAATTTTCATAGCAGTATACCACATCTTGTAATTATCAGACCCAGTAAGTTTGAAGTGAACAATAGGCACATTAGAACTATCACTAGAATGCAAATACAAAGGATTACCAACATCCAAACTACTAATAAGAACATCAGCCATAATAGCAGACAATCAAACAGAACAACAAAGCACAAACAGAGAAACAGACCACAGCAGACCAACAATAACAAACAGAAACAGATAACCAACAAAGAACACAAATTAAATAATAAACAGCCAAGAACTACCAAAGACAATAAGACTAGAAAAAACAAAACTATCACTCACACCCAATTCGACTGAAGTACCCAGTCTAACACCTGTCTGTGGGAAGATCAGGTATCCGTACCTCTCAAGGAGGCAGGTCAAGATGTTACCCATAGAGTTTGCAGTGTTACAACTAAAGTACTCAGAGAATTAAAGAAAAGAGAAACCCTTACAGTGCTATAAAGAAACGCAGGGAATGAACAGATCACCAACACTCTTGATTCACTTAGTCAAGAGTGTTAATAACCAAGAAAAGCCCCAATAACACCATAGGAATCCACCAGAACCAAGATCTCCAATTTGACAAATTGGGGTTTCAAGAAACCCTAACTGACAAATCCAAGAATCACCACAAAACCAACAATTAACACTGAGGCCGTTAAGAAAACAGCCTTAATTGTGCCCAATTGCACTTCAATCAAGAAACCCCCAAATTCGAGACCAAACCCTAAAATCAAGATCCACCGGATATCAGCAACCTCGCTTTGATACCATGTAAAAACAATGGATCTTGAACCAGAATCACAATCACAACACCTCAAAGTCACCTAACCAACCACCCCTTGGTGAAATCTTTTATTACTAATAGTCAAGAAGATGAGTCCACAAAGTGTGTGCTCACCAAACAAATACAACCAGAAAAGATTGTCCCCTTCAGAAGGATCCAATCTATCACACTACAATGAATCAAATACAATCAGCCTCACTACAACACTCTCATAACCAAACTATACTAGACTAGATGATCAAGATGATCAAAGACTGAAGACCACAATGACTGCACCAACAATACCAGAGAAACCTTAATGTGAGAGAGATAATATGACTGAATGAGATGCGGCTAGGGCTGGGTCCAGCTTATATACTAGCATGTTACACTTCAGCCCTTGTAGAAACCAAGACCTGTCATAAGCAGCTAAACATACAAACATAAGAAATAAATGACATAATCAGTCCCTTGACTAATATATCAACCCATAAGCTTGTACCACATATCATATTTCAACAAAAAGAAACATGTTACTAGTTCATCACACTAATATAGCTAAAAGTTACTTTTTTACCGTCTCATAGAAACCATGAATTAATACTCGTGTTTTTATAGAATTATTTATGACATCCCACCCGCATCACAGCATACACGTTAATTTGATGTGATATATTACATAAACTCTTAATTGATTTAGGAAAAGCTTTACTATTTGACTCACATAAAAAATTACTAATGAGATGAGCATGTATATATACCATTCATTTGTTGACATCCTACGTGCATGATTAAAATCTAATATGTAAATTGATCGATAAAACACACATTGTATGGTTATCATGAGAAACTATGAATTAGATAGGGGCGTGATATTCGGAAACCCCCTAAAATACAAAGGGGACCCTCCTTATGCATTGGGAAGTTGTACTGTGTGCATCGCGGTGTTGTATTGTGTGCTTCGCGATTTGTACGATTGACTATAGGGAGGATCCTAATAGTATATCCCATTAGATATCATGAGCAACTATATTATTCATGATATAGGTTGACATCGTACTTGCATCAATTTAAGCAGTGTCAACCAATTCTATGAAAAATTTTTAGAGATGCAAAACGACTTCTAAGTGCACATCTTCATTAACAAAAACGTATTTTACTACAACATAGGCTAGTAAGGTTTTATAATAGCACAATATATTTAAGGTATCGCTCCTAATTCTTGCTTGGTTGTAAAGGGGTACGGTGTTTCGATAAGCATATGCTTCATAACGCATACATTTTCAAGAACCCACACAAAAAGAGACTAAGCGCCGCATGCGTTATATATGCGTTATGTTTCGATAAGCATATGCTTCATAACGCATACATTCAGGTCTATATTTATGGATTACCTAGTACGTTCTTCAATATTACATAGACAATTTCTACATCAATTACTTATGTAGAACCTATGACTTATAGGCGGTAAAATAGGTAGGTTGGACGGGTGGTTGATTGGTCGAAACGGGTAGATTTTGGTAACCATATGGTGTGGGTTGGCTTGACCCAAAATTGCTTATGTTGATTAACCCAATTGACCCGTTCGACCCATTTGATCAAAATCTCTACATGACTTAGAGTTTCTGCTGATTATGAACGAAGCAAAGATTTTACATTCATTTTGATTATGAATGAGTTTTAATCAAGATGTTGTATGTTGTTTCATATTCTAAAATGAATCATGAGGATAAAGAGTCGGTTAAACACATATTTTTAGGTTTGTAAATTTAATTATACAATCGAGATGTTATTATCACTGAGTTAGATTGTTCCTTTTCTCGATTATTTGATACTATTGCATCAGATGTGGAAACAGTGTTTTGGATAGTTTATGACTTCGTTAACTTTTGATAGTCTTGATTCAAAGATTTTGGATTGGGCAAGACACGCTGATATACTAGCTTGGGCACTCGGCATGTAGGGTTTGTATTGGAATGGTGGTGACAATGTTAGTTACAGTATTTTTGTAGAACAATTGCAACTTCGATATACCGCTCTTTGATGTTTGTACTGAAAAATTGATGCATAAACTATTTCTATTGCAAGTTTTAATTACATTTGTATTGCATTTAAATTCTAATTCTCAAAATAATGACATCTGTAGAAATGGTGCTCAAGAACAGTGGTACAAAAGAGAGACCTATAGAAAAATAGCGACTCTAGTAGCGACTAAAATAGTGACATTTCTAAATTTAGCGACGTGTATAGCGACATAAATAAAAATGTCGTTAAAAAACAGCGACACAGTTGGCGACATGATATAATGATGTCGCAATTTTCTAGCGACATACTATGAGAAGTCATTATACTTGTCGCTATGTGTAGCGACGTATTTTCACAAGTCAAAAAATCTGCGACTCATTTACAGCGACCGAGCAGTTGACGACGCTAACGATGTCGCAGGCATGTCATTCTAAAAAAACCATGTCGCAGGAATAAAATACGTCGCTAAATGTGTCACTAAAACAGTCGCTAAAGGGCCTTTTTCTTGTAGTGGCAGCTTATCTCACCGCAAGAAAAAGTCATTAAGCCATATTCAATAAGCTTATCAAACACGATATAGCAATATTGAAGGAATCAAAACCTTCCTCCAATTGATCAAGAGAAAAGGCATGCATTTAATTTGTTGAGATATCTTGGCATAGTGATGGCCACGTAAACGTTTTATAACCTCGTTGTTTACATGTTATGGTTGGTGAAGGTAATGATAGTGAGTTATTTAGAGTTTTCAAGAAACAAACGAAAATATTCACTTTAAGATTAATTAATACAATTATTTGTGAGCAAATTAAAAGACTTAGAACTAATCGTAACTGATAGTTAGTATTGATTTAGTGTACAAATTACTGTTTCATTTTGCTTCACTAAAACTGGTGGAAGGACGTAAGGAAGTCTTTTGACATTCTCATTTATTGTGGATTGATATAGGCACAGATCTTCTGTTATTGGATTGCTTCTCTTTGTAAACAAAACTCAACTTTAGCTTTAACCTTACTAGACGAATGCCCGTGTAAAGCGACGATGTATAATGGTAAATAATTATATTTGCGAAATCGTGATTTTGGTTTAACCCTTGATGTAAACCGTGTGCTTTTTGAAATAAAAAACATGTTTTTTTTTAAACTAATATAATATGTATTTTTGAAAAGTTGTCAAATTAAAAATTGATCAAGTTTAAAATTTATTAAAGGGTATTTAGAGGTAATTTAGGCAAACTACATTAATTTAAGTTTCAAAATTTCAAAAATACACATAACTCTGTCTAAGTAGTAGAAGTTATTCTTATAAGTAATAAATGATGACATCTTTGTTTTTTTCACCCCGTTATTCTCTTTTTTTGATAGATTTAAAAACCCCTAGCGCCGATTTTTCAATTTTTTTTCGAATCTGAGAACTGAATCATGGGTAGGCGTTCGGCTGCTACAGATGGTGACGGATGGACATGGGTGTTTCGCAACAACAACAACCCTAAAGGAAAACGCATTGATAATCCTTTTGCTAAAAACGACAAAAAGGTAACATCATCCTTCTATATCACTAACTTTCCAGATCATATTGATGCCCGTGCTCTGTGGAAGATCTGCGAACCATATGGGAGGATTGTTGATTCCTTTATTGCAAGGAAAACATCCAAGTTGGGTAAACGTTTCGGATTTGTTAGATTCATCGGAATTGCTAATGATGAAATACTTGTCAAATCCCTTTCAAACATCTGGATTGGTAATTATCATGTGTTCGTTGCCGTGGCAAAATTCCAACGTTCAAATGTGGGTGTTAATATACCCACACGTAAAGGTGATTCAAATCAGGGACCACATATTTATAATGTCAAGAAGTCTAATGATGCAAACATACAACAATGAAACGATGAAACGATGTTGATACATGCATGGCATTTAAAACCAATGAAACGATGAAGAGATTGTTTGGCTCTATCATACCAATCCAAAAGAACTTCGTCATAGATGAAAGAGTGATTTGGATTGATATACAAGGTTTGCCATTGTGTGCTTGGGGAACGGCAGCGTGTAAGAGAGTAGCCACGATGTTTGGTAAGTTAATGTTCTTCGAAATCGATAATGCTCAAAATATTAGCACCTGTCGTTTATGTATTATCAAAATATTAGAGGTAAATGTGGTGATAAATGGTGAAACTTTTGAAGTACATGTCCATGAATTGTCAAACTAGAGTGTAAAGATTATGGATGATATCGAGTTCGGGTCGGTAGATGAATGAAGTGAAGAAGAGAATTTGGACACAAACTCTTAATCAGATGAATCAGTGGATCATGTGATAGACACTCCTAATGATGTTCCTGATGAATTGGAAAAAAGTGAGTCACCCAATATTACTAGTGAAGATTTGAAAACCAAGGTAGAAACCCAAGAGACTTTTAAAAGAACAAATGAAGAAAATCAACAAGGTATGAAGCAACAACCAGAAATGGAGCAACGCGAATGCGGTTTTTCATCTTCTGATGACACCTACCCTCCTAGATTTGAACCTATCAAAAACAACATTTCTTGTCAAAATCAGGTTACACCCATAAAAAATTGTAAATGTTCCACATCATTCACCAAGTATCGTGAGACGAATTTTAAAGGAACATCTCTGTTATTTGAATTAAATCGGATAATTGAAGTCGGGGGAGGATTGGGCTATGATGTTCGAGGTTGTAAAAAAACATTGAAACACATGTTGAACGAACCGGGATTGTCTTTGTTTGATAGATGAATGTTTTGTCTATTAATATTTGCGGCACAAAGAAACGCAGAAAACGGATTTGGATTAAAGAGCTTTGTTTCAAACATAATATTAGTTTCCTTGGAGTTCAAGAATCCAAAATGACAAGACTAGAGTTATTTCGTTTACATTCGATGTGGGGTAATTATTTGTTTGATTATGCGTGTAGCATGTCTAGAGGTCGTTCAGGGGATATAATTTCCATGTGGGATCCGGCTATTTTTATTAAAAAAAATATATGTTGTGATATTAATTTTGTTATTGTTCAAGGCCAATGGATAAATCTTACTGGTAAGTATTTTATGGTGAACATATACGGCCCTCATGATACGGATGCCAAAGTGATCTTATGGCAAAAAATTATTTCGTTTATACATCATCATAATGGCAGATATGTGTTATTTGGAGACCTAAATGAAGTCCGTGAGGAATCGGAACGGTTTGGTTCAACCTATTTTACAACGGAAGCTCAAACTTTTAACTCGTTTATTGATAGCTCAAGTTTAAAGGAGATGATGATGGGTGGTAGATTCTTCACATGGATGAATAAAAGTGGTTCAAAGATGAGTAAACTGGATTGATTCTTGATCTCGGAAGAGGTAATGGATGACAACACTGGTTTAAAAGCTATGATGCTTGATGGTTTAAAAGCTATGGTGCTTGATCGCTTGTGGTCAGATCATTCTCCCATTTTATTACATTCGCAAAAAACTGATTATGGCCCGACTCCTTTTAAGTTTTTCCAATCATGGTTTCAACGGAAAGATGTTGATGAGGTGATAGGTTGGGTGGTGGAGTTTTCAGTAGGATAGTTGGGCTTTTGTGGGGTGGTGGGTTTGTTGGTGGGTATAGGTTTAAGGTTTGGTCAAGAAATGGTGGCCTTACCTTTGATTTTGTGTTGTAAATCGATTTTATAGGCTAGCATGGATAATTCCTCCAATGTGGCATAAGGATAAAGTTCAACCACATTAGAAATATGAGTATCTAGTCCTCCCAAATATCGAACTAAGGTTTGCGGTTCATCTTCGGGTAGGTCACACTTCATGATGAGATATTCAAATTCTCGGGTGTATTCTTCAGCGGATTGGCCCGATTGTTTGAGATTATGGAGTTGTGAAAAGCTGGCTTGGATATAATACGAAGGTAAAAAATTTTCTTTCATCAACCGCTTCATCTTAGCCCAGTCTTTCACTTTCCCTTTTCCTAACCGTTCTCGTTTGGTACAAATATTCGCCCACCACGTAGACGCATACTTCCTTAATTTCATTGCTACCAACTTTACTTTGTTCGCCTCTGTGGTTTGACGGTAGTCGAATACTCGCTCAACAGTTCTAATCCATTCCACAAATTCATCGGAATCTAATCTGCCATCGTACTCAGGAATATCAACCTTAATGTCGTTCGAATAAAAAGAACCAGAACCTGTTTTATCGCTGCTTCCCGATCCTCGAACCGAATGTTCATCTTCTTCATTTCATCCCGATCTGACAGGTCGTTCTTGCGATTTACGGAAAGCTCTTTGATTTCCTCTTGCATAAGTTTCACCTGTTGAGCCATCTCCAATTTCTCAGCTTCTAAGGTTTCAATTACTTTCTTCAATTTAGCGCTGCTTCGAGTATCCATAACGATCTCTTGAACCAAAATCTCTAATACCAAGATGATATACAGAGGCTTAATATTTCAAATTCAATCACCAACGGTAAACAACGGTTGAAACGAGATACAGAAACTCACCACTCGTTCGCACGTCGGGCGTCTCTAAACAGGAAAAGGATACATAAGACACCACCTACAACCAATTTAGACTCCAAAGAACACCTCCCTATGTGCCAAAATAGGAATAGCAATGGAAAATTTTGATTTCTCAAAAGAGAAGTTTTTGTATCTTTATCACTCAATGAAAAACTTCCATCCTTTGGTTGTTGCATACAAAAGGAAAACAAATAACTGACTAAGCCACTACCTCTAAAATTAAGGAAACATTACTTGGATAAAATAAAAGAAAATAAATGAGAAAAGAAAATGTTCATGAATGGGAAATAACGTGATAGTGGTTGAATTGATGCATGGTTGTTAGGTGTTGACTTTGACCAAAGTAACCCATGAAGCTTGGGTCGGACTTTCACCCGGATCAGTTTCGTGCAATTGGTTTTCCACTTCAACAGCTACTTTATTTGAGTTTGGAGACGCGGACATTGAAGCATTTGATGATACCTCACACCATTCCGACAATCCTGACATTGTCTCTCAACCTGATGTTGTAGAGGAAGATGTTCTTGGACCCGATGAAGGGGAAGTTCTAGTGGTTCGACGTGCTTTGAGTAGTACAATTCGATCCGAAGAAAGCCAACAGCGGGAAGCCATTTTCCACACCCGATGTACCATTGCCAATAAGGTTTGTACATTGATAATTGATGGAGGGAGTTGTACTAATGTGGCCTCACAAACCTTGATTTCAAAATTGAATTTGACACAAGAACCCCACCCGGAACCTTACGTCATTCAATGGCTTAATCCAGGTAAGGGACTTAAAGTTTCAAGTCAAATATTATTATCTAAAGTATTGGCAGGAAGTACGAGGATGCAGTATGGTGCGATGTAATTCCTATGGATGCTTGTCATGTGTTGTTGGGTCGACCGTGGTTATTTGACAAACGGGTCATGCACGATGGGTACTTAAACACCTATTCTTTCAATCACAACCAACAAAAAATCACACTCACCCCCATGACACCCATGAGCCTACCCAAGAAACAATTACCACTAACCACTCTTTTGAAAGCAGACCAGTTTGAATTTACCAAAAGCCGAGAATTGATCTTATTCAGTCTCGATGAAGACATTAGCCAATCCTCCTGTGAACTCCACCCATTACTTTCACCCTTACTCCAAGCCTACTCCAAGGTATTCCCTGCTGAAATACCATCTGGTTTACCCCCACTTCGATCAATTCAACATAAGATTGATCTCGTTCCCGGTTCTATACTACCTAATAAACCTGCCTATCGGTCGAACCCTCAAGAAACAGCGGAAATCCGAAAACAAGTGGATGCCCTTTTGTCTATGTGACAATCCGTAATTTTCCGGATATATTTTTATGAGAAATTATCTTTGTTCTTCATATACGAATCTTTCTGAACTTATTTGACTCTAAAACGTGAAGTTATCTCGCGAAACGTGAAATTTGTACACAACGCGTACTGGCACAACTGACGATTTGATTTGATTATGTTGTTATTTGTGAGAAACAAGGCGTATGAATAGTCGTTTTTATTGGAAAAATTATTCTGAGTGCAATGGCGTAATTCTCGTGTCTTGAATCTATCGTTTACTAGTCTAAACGAGCCCCGGACTTGATTTCGTGAAAGATTGCAAAAATTTCAAAAATGGTCCCTGTGGAATATTACCCCCGCTGCCCCTAGACTTAAATGGTGACGGATTTGGTCCCTAGGGTTTTATAAACCTAAACCTAGCACTATATAAACAATTTTATAACTCTATTATACTCATTTTAGGGTTTTTATACCCTCTAAAATCCGACAGCCCCCCTCCTGTCCGGCCAACATCCGGCAATCACCCACGGCCAACCTCTGCCGCCGTGGCCACCATCAACGCAACCACCATCAACATCACATCCACCATCACACCCTCATCTTTCTTCTTTCTCCTTCGATAACCCAAAGTTTTTTCGGCGAGATTTCTGGCGACACAAGTTATGGCCATACGAGTGTAGATCGAAGGTGGTTTCAGGAGTTGTCTCAGTTTGAGTCACCACCAGCCACCACAGCCTCCACCACAACGCGTCACCACCACCTCCGCCGCCTCTCTTTCCCCCCCCCCCCCCCTCGTTCGTCCATGTGGTATGGTAAAACCACTCATATTGTTTATATATTTAACCGATTTTACTTATTTTGTTACTGTTTTCGTGGACTCAAAACTGATAAAACTCGTTATTGGATTCGTGATTTTAAAAACTGATTAAAACGTGTTTTGGAACTTTATCGGGTGGTAAGAAATTGTTTAAGAAGTCGTCTGTTTGATTCGGGTTTGTTCTCGGGTCGGGTCAAACCCGATGGTCTCAGTTTGGATTTGGATTGTTTGAACTTATTGTGATAAGTTGTAGCTTGGTCTTTCAATAAGTTATTATCGCTTATTTGGTTTGTGAGTCATGTCTTGGTCTCGACTTACATTTCTTTGGTTTAATCAACGTTTATTGATGAAGTTTGTTTTTGGAGCTTCTAGTCGTGATTGGTTCAAACAGGGTTAAAATCAAACCGAGACCAAGTGGTCTCGGTGAAACTTGTAAATTCTATTTTGGTCCATTTGGTGGGTTTGGGCTCGATATTACTCGAACGGAGGCCAAATGGTTCAAACGGGGTTAAAATCAAACCGAGAACAAGTGGTCTCGGTGAAACTTGTAGATTCTATTTTGGTCCATTTGGTGGGTTTGGGCTCGATATTACTCGAACGGAGGCCAAATGGTCTTGGCAAGAGCTTATTCATTCTTGCGTTTGGGTCTTGGTGACTTTAGTTGTGGTTGGGAAATGTTGTTTTGGCTTATTTGGAGACTTATAGCATATTTGGTATCTTATATACATGATGTGCTTATTTTAATTTTGGTTCTCGGTTCACGGATAACACCTTGGGGCGTCATCTTTATGTTTCTGCATTTGTGTTGTGTTGAAATCTGTGGTTGTAATTTTGTTTGTGTATGTTGGGGTGAAATGGGTCAAACACAAGACATGGGGGTGTTTGGATGTCATGGGCCTCAAGCCCGTAACTGAAGGGTGAGTTTGCTTGTTATTTAATAGGACATGAGTCCAAGTAATAACTAAAGTGTGTTAATTTCAAATAAGTTTTGAGTACAAACTTGTCTTGCGAAACATACATAATTAACTTGTATAAGATATATATTTTGGTTGACTATTGATGTATATTAGTACGTTTCGGAAAAATGAAACTTGGGATTGTGATTGGATTTGAATACGGATTATGACTCTACTTTGGACATATAATGGAATTGTATCGTTTGGACAAGTATTGGATCATTATTGGATTTATGATGTTAGGCATTGGACTTATTGGACATTTTGGGACTCGAGACGGTATAATATATTAGATTCGAAATGAATTTAATATATTAGACACGAAACGGACACAAAATCTTCAATAAAACCAAAACTAATAATTACGCGAATGATAACGAAACATAAAATTTATAAAATATTGAAATGTCAAACTTGGTTAACTAAAGTCTCAACGACTTGAGAAAATTGATTTTATTAGTTAAACTTATTTCCATTTATAAGACGTTTATGTTTTATACAAATTATTTGGGATATCGGGGTAAATACCGAAACGAACAAACTGATTTATTTTATTTGAGGTGTTTATTTGTCGTTAACTTCTAGATCTGTCTTCCTTGGTTTGAGTTCTCGTCAGTATTCTCTCGACTATGGCGATGTCTGTTTCTCTTTGGCATGAGTTATTATACTTTAGCGTGAGTTGTACATCGATTCTATGTTATCTTACCACACCACACGAAACGTTGACACTAAGCTTTTGATAAGTTTTGAAATTGAGTAACCCATGAAAACTATGACACGTTGTCTTTTATAGACTTTATATTTGTGCGAGACGTATTTTGAGATAACTGTATACGTATTAGGTTGTGCCGATCCTAGACCGTTGTGTACCGTTGTGCCTGTATATCTTGGAACCGTCGTGTTGTATGTCTTGAGACGGTTGAGTTTTGCTTCTCGATGCCAGTCGTGTCAGTTGTGATCTTTGCATTGCTGTGGCTAAGGTGAGTTCATGGCCCCTACTTTTACTGGTTTTTAAACTGTTTTGGGGGAGAATACATGCTCGTTTTTCACTAAACTCAATGCTTTACAAATGTCTTTATGTTGTAAACTACTGTGTTACATGATTTTGGACATATACGTGTGATGATGCGATTATATGCTGTGACATGTTTTGTTCTGTGAGTTCATGACGGCGCCACTGTTAACTCTCTGTTGAGGGCCCACAAGTTATAGGTTCAGTTAGTGTAACTGTTAACTCTCTGTTGAGAGCCCACAAGTTGATAGGTTCAGTTGGTGCAACTGTTAACTCTCTTTGAGAGCCCACATGTTGATAGATCTATCGGGGTAGCTCCCCATGTGATATCAGTTATGAGTATGATGAACACCATAGGTTCAGTTGGCGCGTCACTATATGAGTGTGGTATTTGTATGATTGATTATGGTTCGAGATGTTTTGAATTATGATATTGTTTGCAGATTGGTTTTGGAACTGTGATTTAGGCAGTGTGAGCCTACGTTGGACTTGCCTTGTTTGTGAACGATGATTTGAACTCGAAAACCTTTTGGTTCAACCAAATTGTTTTAAACCAAAACCTATGAACTCACCAACCTCGTGTTGACACTTTTAGCATGTATTTTTTAGGATAAGGCGATAGCTGATTTTTTAAGGCGCTTGGCATGGGGCATGGTCATAGACGACTCTGATAAACATTTGGGACCGCTTTACTTATCTTATGGTCCTATTTTCGCACTACTTTTGAATAATGTAAATCCAACACATTTTGTTAATGAATTTTATTCTAAACGATTGAGGTAAAACCGTTCTTTGTACCTTGTGTTGTGATACCAATTTAGTAGCACCCCATTGACATGTATGCTTCCGCTAGACCTGATTTTGGGGGTGTGACAGTCTAAAGGACTCATTCGAGAGTCCCTTAGTCCATGCGCTGTTCCTACTCTACAGGTACCAAGGAAAAATGGAGAGTGGCGGATGTGTTGTGACAGTCGAGCTATTAATAAGATCACCGTTAAGTATCGATTTTCGATCCCGCGATTGAATGATATGCTCGATGAATTATATGGGTTCAAAGTCTTTTCTAAAGTTGATCTTCGTAGTGGGTACCATCAAATTCGGATCTTTGAAGGCGATGAATGGAAAACGGCATTCAAAACTAAAGACGGTTTATATGAATGGCTCGTCATGCCTTTTGGTTTATCAAACGCGCCTAGCACGTTTATGCGACTGATGAATCACGTGCTTAAACCATTTTTGGGCTGATTTATTGTTGTGTATTTTGATGATATTTTGGTTTATAGCCTGACTGAACAGGAGCATCATGATCACCTACAACAATTATTTGAAGTTTTGGCGCAAGAACAGTTATTTGGTAACCAAGAAAAATGTGAGTTTTTCTCTCCACAGGTCACCTTTTTGGGGTATTTAATTTCTGGAGATGGGATTCGAGTAGATGACAGAAAGGTGCAGGCGATCCGAGATTGGCCTACTCCTACCTCAATACAACAAATTCGAAGCTTCCATGGTTTGGCTTCGTTTTATCGCCTCTTTGTTCGACATTTCAACACACTAGTGGCCCCAATGACTGAATTAACTAAACTGAAGCACTTTGAAAGGAACGAACAGGCCCAATTTGCTTTCGAAGAGCTGAAACGCCAATTATCTTCGACACCGGTCCTTGCTTTACCAAGTTTTAATGAAGTTTTTGAGGTCGAATGTGACACATCAGGTGTGGGAATCGGCGCTGTTCTTACTCAGCGTGGTCGTCCGTTAGCATACTTTAGTGAAAAGTTTAATGATGCAAAGCGTCGGTATTCTACGTATGATAAGGAATTTTATGCAATTGTTCGGCCGCTCGAACATTGGCAACACTATCTGATCTCAAAAGAGTTCATCCTACATTCCGGTCACGAAGCTCTAAAGTACATTCAAGGTCAACACAAATTACAACCGCGACATGCTAAGTGGGTTGAGTTTTTGCAAATTTTCACTTTCACCATTAAGCACAAATCTGGAAAGCTTAATAAAGGTGCAGATGCACTATCTCGCAAATTTTTATTGCTACAAACTTTATGCCCCAAGGTTGTTGGTCTTGATGCCATTAAAGATGGCTATTCTACTGATTTGGAATTTGGAGAGTTGTTCACTCGTTGTCAAGTTAGAGCAGTAGGCGACTTCCAAGTAGTAAATGGTTTTCTTTTCAAGGGTACAAGGCTTTGTATCCCCAAGGTCAGTCTTCGGGAATCCTTGATCAAAGAGGTACATGATGGTGGGTTGGCGGGGCATTTTGGGACCGACAAAACAACAATGATGCTCAAAGAACACTTCTTCTGGTCAAAATTAGCTCGCGATGTTGACCACTTGATTTGGCGATGTGCCACATGCCACCGGGCTA
This sequence comes from Artemisia tridentata subsp. tridentata, assembly GCA_021014915.2. Taxonomy (NCBI): domain Eukaryota; kingdom Viridiplantae; phylum Streptophyta; class Magnoliopsida; order Asterales; family Asteraceae; genus Artemisia; species Artemisia tridentata. The sequence goes on from CP139508.1 coordinate 142,507,669, forward strand.
AAAGTCGTTCTGCACCACATGGGTTCTACATGCCTCTTCCTGTTCCGAATGCACCTTGGGAGGGTGTAAGTTTGGATTTTATCACCGGGTTGCCCCGTACCCGACGCAACAAGGATTCCATTATCGTTGTCATTGATCGATTCTCCAAAATGGCACACTTTATTGCGTGCCATACAACATACGATGCCGTTCAAGTTGCTAATCTATATTTTCTGGAAATAGTTCGTCTGCACAGGTTACCAAAATCAATTGTCAGCGATCGTGATGTGAAGTTTTTAAGTCATTTTTGGGTGACGTTGTGGAAGAAGTTGGGTACAAAGCTGAAATACAGTACTTCCAGCCACCCTCAAACTGACGGACAAACCGAAGTTACCAATCGCACTTTGGGGGCTCTCTTGCCATCATTAATCAAGACAAACATCAAACAGTGGGTCGATCTTCTTGCACATGCTGAATTTGCGTACAATCGAGCTCCTCACAAGACTACAGGTTTTAGTCCTTTTATGGTTGTTTATGGTTGTTTATGGTTGTAATCCTTGTGCTCCTATTGACTTATGTAGCACACTGTAAATTTCCATTGTAATCATAACCGTTAATCAATATTAACCTCTGTTACTGTTTTCTGATTACCATTTTTACGAGAAAATTTGAAATTTTCTTTGTTATATTATTTTAACATGAACACGTTATCACGTAATTCGCCAAATAACGGGACGAGCTCACACGTGAATCACGGAATCAAATTATATACATAATAACACTTAACGGGCCATATTCACTCAGCCCAACTCCCTATTACGCGTTACTGTTCATTCCAGCCCACCAAGCCCAACATTCTTTTTGTTATTTCATGTTCTATTCGACTGAACACCCTCCAAAATGCCTCATTTTCTCCCCAATTTGAAACGCGAAATGCGTATATTTTTGCACCTCCTAATTCTTCTCCCACCATAGAATTAGGGTGTCGAGTTTCAGTTTATATTGTCATTGTTTGATACGTTTTTAAGGACCAAAGTGAATGGCCATTGAGCAACCCAATTCGACATATGAAAATTCGCAACTTAACCGTTTTGAACCAAACTTGTTTCCACCCACTTCTAATATTTTTCTTAGCCAAAATACATGTTGTTGAGTAAGTTTTATCACCCAAGAATTCATATCACACGTTGAAATCAAATTGTGTACACAAAATATATACTAGTCGACATATTAAACATATAAACCAACTCTCACCTTTTCCCTCACTCACATACATTCTTAAAGTCTTATATTGTCAGAAATCTATCTCAAATTCCTTACATACTCCCTGCCATGAACAGTAGGAACAAGTGGTGTTGATTTAAAATACATAAAACTCTCATACGTGTTATATATAACTCGTATAAGCATTCCCTAGTTCACCACCTCTTAAAACTCACTCACTATCACTTCTATAACTCTCTCTCACTCTCAAAGATATCTCCTGAATACCAGAAGCTCTCACCATCTCATTTGGAAGCATTTTGAAGGTGTTGGGGTTTTGTTATAAATCGTATTTTGGTTAGAACGAGTTGTGGGAATTTTCCTTGTGTTCTAGTCTTTCTCACACGTCTCTTTACCACCCTAGAGGTGTAGTAAGTCTTCACAATCCCTTTTCAATTCATTTCATACGTTTTTATAGTACCATGCAACATATAATCATCTTACGCGAACATATTCATTTTCATTATTTATTTACGTACACGTTTACATATAGAACACGAAACGTGATTAGCCTCCCTTGTGGAAGGCCTAGGAATCACGATACACACTCACATCACCTTTATATTAATGTTACATGCATTATTCGAACTCATTTTGTACCATGCATCACACGTCTAAAACCCAAACACTTAGAAAATTTCTAAGTCTTTTTACTCAGAAACTTGTCCCAAGTCGCCACAAAAATGACCTCGTATAATAAAATTGGACTTAACAAACACCCCATATTTTTACACGACCTAATAGACCATACTACTAGCTACAAGTTTCGTATTTATAGTTCATAAATATAAGCTCATCTAGTCCTTCTAAATCAGCCAAAGTGAATCGCAAAACTCATTCTTAAAACTGTTAATATTATTCGGTTTGGGTTAATAAGACCATTAAGCCATTTTTAAGCAAATCAGATAAGCTAGCTCAATAAGGCCTTTTGATATGAAATTAGAACATTAAAAATGGGCCTAAGGATAAGCCCAACTTGTCTCAAAGCCCACGGTTTTTTAAAACGTTAACGGGCCTTAGTTTAGCTCGTTAAAAGCCCATTAAGTGAAAAATAAGCCGTTTTGGAAAATAAGCAGTTGAAATAAGCTTTAATAAGTCACAGAAAAATTCGGATAATTTTTCCCCACAATTTTTGTACTTTTGGACTAAATTTGCAAACTTGTTACACTTTCGAGGACTAAAACTGCCAACCCTTAAAAACATGGACTGAAACTGCCCAAACAGAAACATTAGGGTAGAAACTGATATTTTATTATATTCCAAGCTCAGAAAGTTATTTTGGACAAGTAGTGGACTATAAATGCAATTTATATATAACTAAGGACTAACGGTGCAACGTTAACGCCGTTAGGGTATAAAGTGTAAAAACAGAAAAAGGACAAGGACCAACATAACATAATTGACATTTTCATTCTTATATTTCATTTTACGATTCCCCGTCACGTCACGTGCATTTTTCTATGTTTCAGTTATTTAATATTTAACGTTACGTTATAACGAGATTTTGAACGATTTAACTTCACGTTTCGTTTCACCACTTTCGAGGAAACGATATTTTTGGATAAATGACATAAAAACAATATAATATTATATGTAATATTATTTTTGAACTTTAAGCATTTTAAGCATATCACACTCTCACTTCAGCGATCAAATCGTTATTCGTTACTCACTTTCACATCCACTATTCGTATTAAGTCAGAATCTCAGACTTCCCTTATATTCAGGTTGCGTGTGAAGCTGTTTCCATAATCTCATCCGTAATCTTACTTGATTTCATAATTCCACCTTGCCAGATACGCTCAAGGTGAGTCATAGCCCCACTTTTACTTATTTAATAACTTTATACTCCGTGGGGGAGATACATGCTATAAACTGATTACAAGTATTTTTTTGAATGCTATACTTGATTAATATTTCCTAAGTTACCATTACTATTTCCATTATTACAAGTCCCTCCCATCATGAACCATTAATCGCTTGCGAGTGAACGCGAATATAGTGAATAGATCTATTGGCAGCTGACGCCCCATTTGTGTTAGCCGGTTAGGCGACCAAATGCACTTTATTTGAGAATTCAAAATAGGAAGACGGCAATCTCCTATAGAGGGCCATAACTCATGCCATCAATTTGGATTGTTCTGATCGTTTGTGCGGTACATTGTTAACGTTTGTGTGTCATGAGACTTAGGGCAATATATATATGACTGCGATATCACTTTTTCAACTGATTGTATTTCCAATACAATCTTACTTGTGTTTCGAACTGATTTCAATTTACAAACTCTATGATTTCACTCAACATTTTTGTTGACTTTTAAGCATGTTTATCTCAGGTAATTAGCGGAGCAGCAAGGGCATGGAGCGGGCAATAACTTATCTTTTATTATGGTGTAAAATAAAACATGTAATTGAGTTAAAAATATTATTTCCTTAAAGGATTTCACCAACTCTGATATGAAACTTTTGTAACTGAATTAATATAAAGGACCTATATTTTCAAAACGTCTCTTTCGAGCCGTTTTCTATAATTATGACTTCGATCCTCACCGTAATACCCCGATTAGTCTTCCGCTGTTATCTCACAATTTAGGGGTGTTACAACTTAGCTGTGGTCGACATTACTCACCGTTTTAGTCCTGAAGCGAACCAATTGGCTACCGATATTCAAGCACTACATGATAAGGTTCAGCAGCGCATCAACCAGATGAACGAACAGGTCAAGCAACGGGTTGATAAAGGACGTCGCAGCCTTGAGTTTCACCCTGGTGATCTCGTGTGGATTCACTTTCGCAAGGAACAGTTTCCTTCCAAGAGACGCTCGAATCTTAATGCCAGATCAGACGGTCCGTTCAAGATCCTTTCTAAGGTTAATGACAACGCTTACAAGGTTGAGTTACCTGGTGATTTTGGAGTTTCAGCTACATTCAACATTGCTGACCTACAACCCTATTATGACCCAGCTGATCCTATACCAAGTTTGAGGACAAACTCTTTTCAAGATGGCGAGAATGATAGGTCTACGTCTCCGAATTCAAATAAAGTAGCTGTTGAAGTGGAAAACCAATTGCCCGAAACTGATCAGGGTGAAAGTCCGACCCAAGCTTCATGGGTTACTTTGGTCAAAGTCAACACCTAACAACCATGCATCAATTCAGCCACTATCACGTTATTTCCCATTCATGAAAATTTTCTTTTCTCATTTATTTTCTTTTATTTTATTCAAGTAATGTTTCCTTAATTTTATAGGTCGTGGCTTAGTCAGTTATATGTTTTCCTTTTGTATGCAACAACCAAAGGATGGAAGTTTTTCATTGAGTGATAAAACACAAAAACTTCTCTTTTGAGAAATCAAAATTTTCCATTGCTATTCCTATTTTGGCAAATAGGGAGGTGTTCTTTGGAGTCTAAATTGGTTGTAGGTGGTGTCTTCTGTATCCTATTTCCTGTTTAGAGACGCCCGATGTGCGAACGAGTGGTGAGTTTATGTATCTCGTTTCAACCGTTGTTTACCGTTGGTGATTGAATTTGAAATATTAAGCCTCTGTATATCACGAGGTTGTTAAAAAAGCTTTTGCAGATTGTTCCCATGATTCGTCTCAAAGTAGAGTTCTGTTGCATATCAAACTGAAGTCCATCAAGCAAAGTCTCAAATCTTGGAACTCGGCTCATAAGAAAAATGACATATCTCATAAACAAGAGGTGATCGGTTTGATTCAAGATATAGACATCAAGATTGATGAATCCTTGGCTTCGGATCCAGAGAAGGAAATTAGGCTTCAGTTACTTCGTGAGTTAAATGATATTGATCGGTTGGAATCGATGGACATGGTTCAAAAGTCTCGTGTCAAATGGGAGGTTGAAGGTGATGAGAATACTAAGTTCTTTCATTCGGTTTTAAAACAAAATAGGAGAAGACAAGCCGTTCAAGGCATCATGTGTGATGGTGTATGGACTTCTAACCCTGTTCGAGTGAAGGATGCTTTCCTTCAATTCTATAAAAATAAATTTCAACATCATGCACATCAAGTCAATTGCACAACCCATTCACATTTTCAAAATTATCTGACCAGGAAAGGATTAACTTGGAGAGACCGGTGTTGAGTGACGAAACAAAGAAGGCGGTGTGGGATTGTGGAAGCGACAAAGCTCCGGGTCCGGATGGTTTCTCGTTTCAGTTTTTAAAACCATATTGGGAGATTTTCAAGCAAGACATGGAGTTGTTTGTCTCGGATTCTTCACTTCCTTTCGAATGCCTCCTGGAACTAACTTAGCTTTTATCACGTTACTTACTAAGCGATAATCCAGAATCTTGTTAGTGAAGAACAATCAGCGTGTATTTCAGGATGGCAAATTCTTGACGGCCCGTTGATGCTAAGCGAGATTATAGATTGGTATAAATCTCGAAAAAAGAAGATGATGATTTTTTAAAGTTGACTTCGAGAAGGCGTACGATTCGGTTAATTGGGCGTATTTGGATTATGTTCTGAATCAGTTTGGTTTCGGAGAAAAATGGCGAAAATGGATCCAAACATGCTTACAATCTGCTCGTACTTCCATTCTTGTGAACGGGAGTCCTACTTCGGAGTTTTCTATCAAAAGAGGCCTTCGTCAAGGGGACCCATTGTCACCGTTTTTATTCATTCTTATCATGGAGGGACTTCACATTGCCATTAAAGACGCTTGCCTGGAAAATCTCATCAAAGGTGTTACGGTTGGCACGCTAGGTATTCGTCTTTCTCACTTCTTCTATGCGGATGATGTAATGAAGGTTACAGATTGGAATCATGGAGATATGTATAACATATTACGTCTATTTCATGTGTTCTTTTTGGCATCGGGTCTTCGTATTAATGTTCATAAATCTAATGTTTATGGAATTGGTGTCTCTCCCGATGACATTGAACAAATGGCTCGGGTTACCGGTTGTTCTGCAGGTACTATGCCATTTACTTACTTGGGTCTTCCTATTGGCGTTAATATGAATAAACTTAATTGTTGGCAAGGTATGATTGAGAAATTTGACAAACGGTTATCCAAATGGAAGGCAAATTTACTCCCCATAGGTGGAAGATCGACTTTAGTAAAAGCGGTGTTAGGGAGTGTTTGCATCTATTATATGTCGATTTTTAAAACCCCGGAATCTATCCTCTCTACACTTGAACGATTATGATCTAACTTCTTTTGGGGTTTAAAGAAGGACGTGAAAAAAATGATTTGGATCAAGTGGGAAAATATATTGGCGTCTAGAGAGGAAAGGTGGGTTAGGTATTGGAAGTTTGAAGGCGTTTAATCAAGCGCTTCTTCAAAAGTGGAGGTGGAAATTACATTCTAACCCGAATAACTTGTGGGTTCATGTGATCAAAGCTATATATGGAGAGGATGCTGGTTTTGATCATATACCGAGTACAGCTATAGGAATTTGGAGAAATATCGTTGGCTCCATAAACCATTTGCATGATTGTTGCATTGTTCCAAAAGATACATTGAAATATAAAGTTGGTTGTGGCACAAAAGTGGGATTTTGAAGATTTTGGATTGATACCTGGATTGGTGATGGCCCTCTAGCGCAGCGGTATAATCGATTATATCACCTAGATGTACAACCCTTTTGTTTTATCAAATATCGCTTTATCAATAGGGAGTTGATGAAGCGAAAAGTGTACCGCTTTTAAGGGGTCATTTAAGCCTTAAATCGTATTTATTTGATCAAATATCGCCCTAAATCGTTCCTTTTGTCATTTTAGGTACTTTTGAGGAGAAATCTGGAAAAGGAGGCATTTTGGACGTTTTTGGAGCATTAAAGTGAAGAAAACGGCAAAGTCTCAAGAATCGGCTAAAAGTTACTCTTGACGGCGTCAGACTTTACTCTGGACGGCGTCATGCCTTGGCAAGAAAAGTTGGACGTGAAATTTACTCATGACGGGCCAGTGAAAATAGCATGTGAATTCTGACGGCGTCACGCTTTAACTTGATCAAGGGCGTCACGGCTTAAATCATAAGGGGACGGCGTCACGTTCATGGTTAGACGGCGTCAAGCCTTGATAAGCCAGAATGGATTTCTGAAGAGCTAAAGAGGGACGGCGTCAAGATGGTCATCCGGGAACCCTAAAAGCGGCGAGGTGACGGCGTCACACTCCATAAGGTGACGCCGTCAGATCCAAAAATCTATATATAGTTTTCTAATTTTTTGTCATTAGAGAGAGCTTAGTGTGTGGAATTTTGGGAGAAAACCCTAAGACGATTTTAGCTACTTTTTCAGGGCTTTTTGCCTTGAGATCTTCCATGTTTCATTGAAAGATAAGTTATCAATTAATCATTCAATATGTCTATGTGTTGTTTGATTCTATCTTATTCTTGTCTTTTGTTTAACATGTTAGGCTAAATTTATCTTGTGTTTGCTTAGATCTAATGAAACCTAGCTATTGATTATTGGTTGTTAATGTGTTATTAGTTGTATTGGATGATTGTTTATCTATGTTAGGCTTAAGAAAACTGGCTAACTTCCTATTCGGTAACTTGCTTGAACGTCTTAAGAAACATGAACCAAATGCGTACTAAAGGTTTTTATGGTTGTATTTAATGCACAAGCGAATTCTAGTGATCCCATGTTAGGAGCTTCCTAGCCGGCTCGACATAGGAGTGAAGTAGGAGCTTGTAGAGTTGGGGAAGTAAGTACGCCACCCCACGAATGGTATTAAGGAATACACCCGTCATCCACGCGACTAATACACACTAATTAACCGGTAAAAGATAGTTAGGGAGTAAGGAAATCTAAGTAAACACATTTCTCTACACATAAGTTTCTCACCACATTTTATTTTCAGTTATTTATTTTATTTACATTCGTAGTAAATTGGGTTAGTTGACTAGCAACTAATTCCGCCCACTCTATCAAAACCGAGATTTTACTTGCTTTCATAAAAAAATATAAAAATACAAAAAGAATCTTCCTCAACCCTTAGACCTAATTAGAGTAGCCTTTCACACCTAACGAACACTATTCCCTGTGGAGAACGATCAATCCCCCGTACTTACCACTACACTATACTACATCGGTCAGGTACACTGCCTGGTGGGGTTGTAAGCCTCTTGAGATCCCTCGAGAGGTAAAACCTGTTGTAAGGTTACAAAACCACGCATCAGGAGTGGCAAATGCAGTGGAAGAGACCTATAGTTTCTAGTCGTATCAATGCCTTGTGGGAATCGCTACAAGCTGAGTTGTAACAGGTGACACATTTTGATGGCTAAGACGAGGTTCGTTGGGGAATTGGTCATGATGGAACGTTTACAGTAGGGGCTACAAGACACCAAATTGATGATGCAATCCTACCAACTTTGGATGTTTCAACCATGTGGTGCAAGATCCTGCCAAAGAAAGTGAATATTTTCTTATGGCGCCTTAATTTGGATAGATTTCCGCATCGATTAAATCTTTCAAGACGAGGGCTGGAAATCCCATCTATTTCATGTTCGGTATGTTCCAACAGTATGGAATCGAATGATCATATATTTTATACGTGTGATGTTGCATTTCATATTTGGCGCTCGGTCCGTATCTGGTGTGACATGTCTATTCCTGTTATGTATTCTCATTCAAGTTGCAAGTCTTGGTTTGATAATCTCCATTTATCAAGTGATGGGAAGTCTCGGTTACCAGTGATCGCTGCTACAGTTTGGTTGACCCTTTGGAAGTATAGGAATTCCGTCACATTTAACTCTCAATGCATGAGGAAATGTGATTTATTTGACAATATTCGTCTTTGTTCTTTTACTCGGTTAAATTGTAGAAGTTCTAAATGTTTAATTTGGCCTGATTAGCTTAAAAAACCATTGTAACATTTTCTAGCTCTTTACTAGTTTTCTTTTATATTTAAAATGCCGTTAAGAATCAATGAACGCCTTTCATTGAATGATTAAAGTATCCCGTTTTATTTCTGTTGCAATATAAAGTTGCCTCTGAAGTTCAGCGACCACATCAATCGTACAATATGAAGATATAAGTTGCCACTGATTAAAGTATTATGTTTTATTTCTATTACAATATTAAGATATAAGTTATGATAGATGTTGATAATCAAACGAACGAAACAAACAAATAAAATCAAACAAACAAAGCCGAAGCTTTATTCAAATTATCAAACCAAATTCGAAGGTACCAACACAAAAACTAATTCAAAAGTTACAAAGAATTCCAACGCTAATAATCCCTATTTATAGGCAAACTAATCATCATAGATTAGTTTCCTAATTCTAAACAAACTTGTAGGACAAGTCACAAAAATTACCAAATTCTAAACCAACTCAAATTAGGAAACATACGAAAACTAAAAACCAATTTACCAAACGAAACCTTAAAGTTTAAGTCACTTTTTTAACAATCTCCACCGTGGCTGAAACTCCTCCACCGGTTTCAAATCAAATTCAAAATTTTAAACGCTAGCAATACTAGCCAAATTCAAAGCGAACGATCGATTCCCAAAAATGATCCAAAACGAACAATCAAACGTTAACCGACAAATTCAAACTCGGTCAACCAAACAAACAAATCCGCTCAAACGATCTTCGGTAAAGACAATCAAAATTTAGGCAACCAATTTCAAAAGCCCGACGAACGAAGATCCCAAATTTTCCAAACTAACAAATTTCCAAAGACGATCTTCAACAAAGACAATCAAATTCGGGCAACCAACTTCAAAAGCCCGACAAACGAAGATAAAATTTCCCAAAGTAACAAATTCCAAACGATCGAACAAATTCAAACGACTTGAACCAAGTCTTCAAACACCAAATCGATCTTCAAATTCCAATTATCAAATTCAAATTCCAATGGTCCACTTATATAATAAGAATTACGACCCAAATATCAAATTCAAATTCTAATGACCCACTTATCGATAAGTATTATAGTCCAACTTCAAACTTATTATCTGAGAGGATGTTCGATACACTATTGAGGATGTTAGTCCTTTATAACGAGTGTATATGATACTTTGAGTGAATATGATTAAGTATGCGGAATCTACTTAACCACACTTAGAAGGATATTGTTATTGGAAATGGAACAGTGATGCTTGTTATTGAACAATGAACACAGAAAGTATAACACCAAACGATTCAATATTATTGAGAATAATACGAGTGATCTTCACTATCACTAGGGTTACAAACCTTGAATCAATATGTTTCTATGACTTATGTTTTCTGTGATGAGTTAAGTTCTTTGTTCTTGACAGATATGTAATTTCTAAGTACATGCATCAACTTAAGCACCCTGATATCTAGTCTAAGATCTCCCTTTTATAGTCCAAAGGAGATCTTTACAATATTGATAAGTCTTGTCGAACTACTTGCATGTTATGTGTGTCAGTCCCTAAGATACAACATGTATCTGTGTTTACAACTTGTTGACTAAACACCTATCAAAGATATTATCTACTGTATATACTTGACTTTTATACAAAAAATATCTTTTTATACTTACCTATCCAGCAGTAGTATACGCGACACTTATCCATTCATCAGTAGTATGTTTCATTCCAACAGCAGTATCGACCAGCAGTACCTTTGTTTGTACTAGCAGTACTAACTTCAGTTAGTACTGTTAGTTATAACTTTGAGTAGTCTTCAGATATACACTAGCAGTTAGTACTGTTAGTGTATTCTTCTCAGCAGTACTAATCTTCAGAACATTTAATTCCCAACAATCCTCCCCTAAACTTGTGATTTATCCCAAATCATCATGTTTCTTCTGAATTAAATTAGGATTGTGAGAGTCTTCCAAACACTACATAGTCAGATTCTTGATCTGAGCTTTTCTTTGTTCTATAAGACTAACTATCTTTCTATCTAACTCATCTGCTTTCTGTGAATCTGTTTCAGCAATAACATCATCTTCTTTGTCTTGAACAATAGCAGTACCTTGAATAAAAGATGGTGCAATTTCCTTGGATGGAGGAATTATAAGAGGCAATGGTGCTGTGTATCTTGGATGCTTGTTCCAAGAAGTCAAATCATCTTTCAGCAAGCCTTTGCAAGTGATGAACAAACGTAGTGAACTGAAATTGAAACTAAAAGAACTTAGATAGAACTTTCTTTATTTGAATGCTTCATCCCTTCTGAATATATATAATACTCCAGAATCTTGTTCTTTTATGCTTATTTCCAGCATCCATCAACTGAAACTGTAGCTTGCTCTTATTATTGGCTGAATAATAAGACATGTTAGCTTCTCAAAAAGCTGACATCATCATCTTGTATGCTCTTGTCTTTTCTTGAACTTGATCAATTTTGGGCAATTTTCCTCCCCTGATTCTGAGCATACACAACCACAATCTTTTCCTCCCCTGATTGGTTAATCTTCCTCCCCTGAGATTTATCATTTCCTCCCCTGTTTGGAAGATCTCTCACCATCATCTGATCTACCAATTAGAACATGTTTTCAGACAATGTTGTACATGTAGCCATCAATTCCTTAAGAGTTTATTTGCTGCCCTCATCACTTCCAGGTGTGTAACCTCCTGTGAGTGGTGAATCATGGGGCATTGACTCATAATCCATCATTTGATGGTTTTCTGAGCCACTTTGAAAATCCTTTTTAAGAAACTTTTGATTTAGCAGTATGAACTTGATTTTGTATTGAAAAATCATACTGCTTACAACCATTTTGAAGGGATTAAGTGTGTAACAGACACTTAATCAAGATTTCGGTATAAAATAACCTCTGGTTGTGTGAGAACCAATGTTTTCAGTTATAAATAACTGCCTGTGTACAGATAAACCCATTCAAAGGGCTTTCTTGACAGGTTTTCCAGCTCGTGACAATTGTGTCCTCTAACACAAGTGTTAGATGCACATTTGTTCGTTGTTCTTTCTATCAGATGTCCTTAGACTTGCTCATTATACTAATTAAAGTATAAAATAATAGAAAGTGAGTTGTGTCAGTTACTATCTGACCAACTGAGCCATCAAGTCAATGTGAAACATCATAATCAGGTTTCAAGAAAAAAGTTTTAAAGAATCAATTAACTTAGGGGTAAACCTTTGTTAATGTATTCCCAAACTCTGTCCATTATGAACCTATTATGTTAGCAAATTGTATCATCATTCTGCTTCTCATACATTTCACTTGAAACTTCCTTTGTGCTCAAATGTTCATACCTGAAATTGTTAGTCCAAAACCAAGAAAACAAAATGCAGAGCATTTGTCTTATAACAGTATAAACCTTATATTACTAACAGTATGAACTGAACAATCAAAATTTGTACTAGCAGTACAAACTTTTCAATAATAGTAGTAATTAACAATGCTAGCAGTACAAACTTAATTTATATACAAAAACACATAGTTTTAAATTATTGAGGATTAAGCATTCCAATACTTGCTACCAAGTATTGAAACCTTCCAACATCAAAAGCTTTTGTGAGAAGATCTGCAAAGTTGTGATCAGAATCAATTTTAAATACTTGAATCAACTTTTTCTCATTGCAGTCTCTTATAAAATGATGTCTAATTTCAATGTGTTTTATTTTAGAGTGTTGCACTGGATTTTTAATTATGCAAATTGTACTACTATTATCAATATTTATGACAGTGTTCATGAAATTGTACCCATAGTCAAGAAGTTGATTTTGAAGCCAAAGTACTTGACCACAACAACTTGCAGCAGCTACATATTCAGCTTCAGTTGTTGAAGTAGCCACAATTATTTGCTTCTTACACTGCCATGAAATAAGTCTACATCCAAGAAATTGACATCCTCCAGTTGTTGACTTTCTGTCCAACCTTGCACCTGCATAATCACTATCTGAAAATGCTACCAAGTCAAAAGGTGATTCTCTAGAATACCATAGACTCAACCTAGATTGACCCTTGAAATATCTAAAAATCCTCTAGACTGCTGTTAAGTGAGAAACCTTAGGAGTTACTTGAAATCTTGCACAAGCACAAACAGAGAACATGATATCAGGTCTTGATGATGTGAGATACATCAAGGAGCCTATCATAGATCTGTATGTGTGTACATCCACATTGTCTCCATCTACATCTTTAAGAAGTGGCTTCTCAGAGTCTATTGGTATTCTTGCTACTTTTGAATCAGCAAATTAAAATTTCCTTAGAATCTCTGCAACATATTTATCTTGGCTGATAAATATGCCTTCACTTGATTGTTTAACTTGCAGACCCAAAAAGAATGTAAGTTCCCCCATGGAACTCATCTGAAACTTATCATGCATAAGTTTCTCAAACTCTAAACACTTCTCCTTCCTTGTAGATCCAAAGATGATATCATCCACATACACCTGAACTAGCAAAAGATCCTTCTTGTGCTTCTTGATGAATAATGCCTGATCTATCTTGCCTCTTTGAAATCCATTTTCAATTAAATAGGAAGCCAGTGTTTCATACCATGCCCTTGGAGCCTGATGAAGGCCATAAAGAGCCTTGACTACCTTGTACACCTTGTCTGGATGTTCTGGGTCAGTAAACCCTGGAGGTTGTGAGACATACACCTCCTCTTCAATAGTACCATATAAGAAAGTACTCTTGACATCCATTTGATAAACTGTGAAGCCCATAAATGAAGCATAAGCCAAAAATAATCTAATGGCTTCAATTCTTGCTACTGGAGCAAAAACCTCTTCATAGTCTATACCCTCCTCTTGTGTGTACCCTTGGGCTACTAATCTAGCCTTGTTTCTTATCACTATGCCCCTTTCATCCTTTTTGTTTCTGAAAACCCATTTAGTGCCAATTACCCTTACACCCTTGGGTAAATCTAATAGCACCCAAACCTTCTAAATTTTAAATTGGAGAAGCTCCTCTTGCATAGCTTCTACCCAGCTTGAATCATCTAAGGCTTTAAGAACATTCTTGGGTTCTGCTTGTGAGAGAAAACATACAAATAAGCAAGAGTTTGTATACTCATGCTGCTTTGAAGCATAAAGAGCATCAAGAAGCCCTTGTTGGTCTGAAGACATCAGTTGCTTCCTTGTCTTCACCCCTGATTGTACATCTCCAATCACATTGTCCAGGGAGTGGACTTTGTGAATCCTTGTGTGTGGTGTAGTAGGAACATGATAGTCAGGTGGGAGATTATTGAAATCCACCTCATCTTCTGAGAATTCTGCTTCAGTTGAGTCTGATGGACCAGCAGTAGAAACATTTGGCCTAGCAGTAGAAACATTTTGCCTATCAGTAGGTTGCTCTGTCTCAGCAGTAGAAACATCATTTGTATTGCTACCTTGATTTTCTTGTTCCTCAGTCTCATCTTCCTTGTTTTCATCTTCAATCCCTTCTTTAGCTTTATCAGAAGAAGGTTCATCATTCATTGAAGGTGACTCCACACTTGTACTTGTCCATATTGGCATCATCACATAATCTTGATCTGTCTCTTTTTCTAACCTTGCCTCATTTGGTGCATTATGAGCTTCTAAACCTGAAAATTCATTAGTTTCTGCAACAACAGGCACATAATTCATTGATTGGGTTAGTGTCTCAAGATCAAATAGCCATTTGGGACCTTCACCTGCTACACTGGATTTGTTCTCTAAAAATTCCACATGCAGGTTCTCCTCTACTCTTCTAGTTCTTGAGTTGTATACTCTAAAAGCTTTGCTATTGATAGAATATCCAACTAAGAATCCTTCATCTGCTTTACCATCAAACTTTTCTAGATGGTCTAAGGTATTCAGAATTGTCACATGACATCCAAAAGGTCTAAGAAATCCTATTGCAGGAGTTCTACCTATTGCAGGAGTTCTACCTCTAAAAAGCTCATATGATGTCTTATTGTGAGATTTAACAACCAAAACCCTGTTCTGGACATAGCAAGCAGTATTAACTGTTTCAGCCCAAAAATTGATAGGAAACTTAGAGTCGACTAACATGGTTCTAGTGGTCCGTCTGAAAACGTATATATAAATATAAACAGTCTCAGAACGAATGCTCGTGTGTAGTGTGAAACCAGGCAAGTGATCACCCGGATCGTTTCCCAACGAGGTGTGAATGGAAAACTGTGAAAAGCTAGGATTAGAGTGACTGATGATTTAGATTGCTTTTGATTTTGCTTTATTTAACAATTCTAAATAACAATTTAAAGACAAATATGCACAATAAAATTAAACGCGAATAAATAAATTACAAACGCGTAACGGGAAAGCTAAAATGGGACAAAAATAAAATTTATGAAATTTAAAACCTAAAAATGTAAAATTACTTAAAACTTATTTAAAAACTTAAATTATATTTTTTTATACTTTTTATTTAATTATTATTAATTATTTATTATTTAATTACTTATTAAACTATTTTAAATTAAAAAAAATACCAAAATAAACAAAGAAAATTCTAAAACTTTTTCTAAAAATATTATAAGATGAGAAAAAGCTAAGAAAATTATAAAAATGAAAATTACTTAATTAAAAATTAAAAAGATAAATTCTATTAAATAGAAGCTATCACTTTAATTCTATTTTTGATTTTCTTAAGGTCTAAAAATAAGATTATATTTTTCCTAGATTAAAATGACAAAAGAAAATTACGAAAATTAAAATTATATTTTTCTGATTATTTTTCTATTTATTATGATTTAATTATTAATAGAAACTAATTAAAAAGATTAAAAATATTAAATGACTTAGAAAAATTATGAAAAATTCTGAGTAAATCTAAAATAATATTAGAAAGATAAGAAAAATAAAAGTAGAAGGTATTTAAGCCTGATAAGCAGTTTACAATAAGCCCAAAAATAAGCAAATAAGCAGGAAAATTGACCAAATGATCAGGACAAGTCTAATACACTACTATAAGCACAAAACAACTTGAAAACACAAATAAGCTCAAAGAAATGGGCTGATAAGCACATGCACAGTACACTACTCTTATGCAGAAAATGCAAAAATATGGCAGACTTGCAGATCAATAATAAGCAATAGGATAAGCTAAAAAGCAAAATATTATGGGGGCAAAAGCTAGCCTATATTATGAGCTATCCTAAAAACCTAAAAGCCCTATCACAATTACCCCAATTGAAGCCCAATTAGCACCTAGATCAGCTGGTTCAGCTGAGTCTGCTGATGTGCAGAGGAACAGGGTAAAATTGAGCAACTTTCAAGCTAATGAAAGCTGCTATAAGCTAACCCTAAAATCCTAATAAAAATACAGTGAAGAGATGAGTTGGGGAACTTGGATAATCCAGAAATTCATCTTATGACAACTTATATTGAATGCTACAGAAAATCACAAAATTTCTCAAAACTATGAAAATTCAATATTTTTAAGTCTGCTAAGCTTAAAATGGACTGAATATGGGAATTACTTAGACTAGGCCTATGGGTACTTAATGAATTCTGGAAATGGACTTAGACTAACCTGAGAAATGGCAAAAAGGCTTCAAAAGAAGCTGGGGCTTATGGGAGCTTGTTGGTGGCTTTTTCAGACCTTGTAACTGCAATCTTCCAATCCAAAACCTGTAAAAGCTTCAAAAACACAAAAGTGAAACTAAAAATAGCTTATACAAGCTATGTTAAGCTTAATCTAAACTTATGAAAGTGCAAATGAACAGTTGTGATGGGTTTTGACCCGTTTGACCAGTTAAACCAAACACCCCTTCAAGTGTTCTGATTTGAGAATTAAACTAGTTATTGCTGAACTAATTTGAATTCCTGGCCTCTGAATGACTGAATGACTAACTTAAGCTGAGAAAAACAAGTGACAAGGTAAAATAAGCCCAAATAAGCTGTTAAGCAAATTTTGGCTTATTGACTGACTTTGACTAATTTGGTGAAAATGAGACTAAAGCTTATACTGACTACCAAATTGACTCAATTTAACTTCTGATTGGACAGATAAACAAAGAAAATGAAAATAAGCTTTTAAAAAGCTGTTCTACAGTAAAGTTGACCAATATTGACTTTGAGCAATTTTGAGATTAAAACTGAATTGAGTAAAAGGAAATCACCAATTAAGCTATAAACAGCTTATATAAGCTTAAATGAACATATACTAGAGCTTATAACAGGAAAATGATTAACAACAATTTTGGCGGGAATTATGGTTTTAACTGAAACTTGAATTAAACTTTAATTAAGTGGTTCGATTACAACTTAAATTACTTGAATTATTCAAATACTACAAAACCCAGATGAAAATTACACTAAAATTAACTACAACATTTTTTTAGCTAAATTACACTAAAAACTAAAACCTACTACTTGCTTCTCTGTGTCTTGGAGCTCTCTTATACTTGAAATATCTTCCTTGGGACCTCTGAGCATTTCCCATCCATTGGATCTGCTTGAATTAATCTTGGCCGTTTAAAACCAACTTTGGCGCAAAAATATCTATTGACAGATATATGTTGAGTGTGAGGATTTTAAGGGCAATTAAAGGTCTTGGGAGGTTGTGTGAGGTGGAGGGACAGAGTGGGGAGAGTAGGTGATGAGGTGGTGGTGAAACCAGTGAGGTGGAGGTGATGGTGGTTTTGGCGGGGTGAGGTGGAAGGGATAAGGGGAAGGGTGGTATTTGACTGGGTTTTGTTTGACCGAAGGTTTTATTTATTTAAGTTGGGCCAAATAGAGTGGGCTTGGTGGACTGGGTTTAGTATTTGGATTTGGAATTGTTTTTGGTTTATTGATAAACAAGGCCCGGTTTGGTTTTTAGTTTAAGTAACCATAAGGACCAAACTTGTAAACTGCTGAAAGTAGAGGGGCCTGAGTTGCCAACTTTCCAAACTTCTTCAAGGGACTAAACCTGCAATATATCATTAGTACAAGGACCAATGTTGATATTTTTCTATTTTTAAACACCAAGGACCATTCTTGTCATTTTTGGATTTTCAGGGGGTGAAGTTGTAAATTTTCCAAAAGTTATCAAATTGTTCCAATTTGTATTTCATGAATAGTACAAGGGTGTAATTTGTTAAATTACCATTTTTGAACACCCAGGGACTAATTTTGCCAATTTTGTAACTTGAGGGGTAAAAGTTGCCATTTTGTGTAAACTTTCATCCAGGGATCATTAGTGAACATGTTTGACTTCCCAAGGACTAAAGTTGACTTTTTATTCATTTTGAGCATTCAGGGACTAGTTTTGACAATTTGTGAACCTCCAGGGACTGAAAATGACAATTGTGTAAACTTTGTGTGTTTTTCACTTGTTTTTTTCAATCTTTTGTACCTGAATCACATAAAAACACATTTTGATGAATTTGTAACTTTTATAGGGTCATTTGTGTGTTTTTGGTCGTTTTTGTGGGTTCAAACAGTATAAAAGATATGTGTAATTAGGCACATATCAAATCCCCCACACTAAACTATTGCTAGTCCCTAGCAATATTTTTGAAAATTTAATGGATTTTATCTCTTTACCAAAAGCCATTACTTCTGGAGTAGCCAAATGTTTCAGTTCAAGTAAGAACTATGGTACACTGATAACCATATGATTTTGAGCAAATCATCAGCTGTCAACGGGTTTGATTTGTCTTTACCAGAAGCCGTTTGCTTCTGGACTAGCCAACTCTTAGATAAATTATTACTATTATCTTTGGTGAGCTGATTACCAATCATGGTTTTTCTACTGCCTTTACCACAAGCCATAACCTTGCGGGCTAGCCAACTCTTCACTTATAAAGATATGGTGAGTCGAAAACCATACAATTTTTGGCAAATTGCAAGCCATAAACGGATTTGATATATCTTTACCAAGAGCCGTTTGCTCCTGAATTAGCCAATCCTTATGTGGGTTAGACATGGTGGACTGATAACCATTTATTGGGTTCTAAGTGAGAAAAAAAATTTAAAATTTTGGCCAAAATGGGGGAATAGGGCACTAGAAGGTACAATGTTACAAAATTCGCCAGAATTCCCCCCCACACTTAGAACTGAATATTGCCCTCAATATTCAAAGTACCGGTTGTTAAACCAACACTTAGAACGTAAAAAGGCAATACTAATAGCCATATATATACACACTTTTTTTTTTTTTTTTTGAAAACTTACATATATACAACATGTGGGCATCTCCCCCACACTTAGGTGTTAGAAAAGAGAAAGAAGACAGAAATATGGGTGAAAACCCATATGGTCTGCTAATATTTTTGTTCACCGAGTCACTTAGCTTGACTCGACCCCGCATTCATTTGTTCTTGGGGAAGCATGTGGAACAAACAATCTCCATCGGACTTTCATTCAATGTGGTTTGGAAAAACATTGAATTTCATGAAAGTTCCACACCGATGAGATATACACAGAGATCCGGCTCATAAATGATAAATGAAAATGCCGGGATCAAAGATAGTGTCTTCATTCCCAAAGGAGTGAAGAACAGGAGAAGTCACCGTGTAGGTGAAGAAAAGAAAGAAAGTCATGATAAAAATCATGACTAACTCATCATCATTAGAAGGAGAATTCATGATTTCTGGATCATGAATCTCATCATTTAAGCTCATTTGATCAAGACATATTCGGGGTGGGAGGGATGGGATTTTGATATTAATCAAATTCTCAGTTTTGAGAATATCTCCCTCCGGAACACAAAGATTTTTTTATGTCTAGATCAAAGTGGAAGTTATCATACTCCGGCGGAGATATGATATGAGTGAGTTCACTGGAGAACTCCTCAAAGGTGAATGAATCATATTCGGATTTGATGTGAGTGAGTTCATCAGCGAACTCCTCAAATGTAAATGATTCATAATCGGGGAGAGAATTATGAGAATGAGAAGTGGTATTGCCACTAATTTTTCTCTCCCTCTGATCAAAACAGAAGGCTTCCATTTCCGGAATAGAATCATCGGAAAATATGTCACTATCCTTTATGGGGATAGGAGATGAAATGGGTTTTTCTTTGAAAGCCTCGATTTTAGAAATGAGAAGATTGACATTCAATAATGTTGCTCGAAGAGCTTCATCTTTGATTTCAGTGTCAATTTCTTCATTCTCTTCTTCTAAGCTGACTGGCTCAGAAGGAAATTCCTCTATATAAATGATGTCTCCACATGATAAAGTATCGTCATTAGTGGAATCGGAGAACATCTCAATATGATCTTTTGAAAAATCAAGAGGAGGAGGGATATCACACATTTGATCAAAAGTTCCCTGTGACTCACTTGGGATTGGGACAAGATTCTCAACACTAGACTTTATGAATTCGTCCGATTCCTTTGCAGGAACAGTGTCAAGATGCTCGTCTCCCATGCTTAGAGAGTTAGTGGGAACCTCGGGTGTGATAACAACAGACTGAGTTTCAACTGATGAACTTGATGAATCATCATCAAAGATATCTTCATCATCACTGTCATTAGGAATGAAACGAAATTGAGAGCTAGATCTGGCTGCTTTTTCTTTTGCAATTGATTCCTTAATAGATTTTTCAAATGCATATTGGGAATTTATTTTAGCAGCCCGCTCTTCAGCTAACAATTCTGCCATGGATTTCTCATGTGAATTTTCTTGGGCATTATTAACAGCCGAATCATTAAGTGTATCCACAAAATTTTGAAGTTTTTGTAATACATCTTCGAAAGATTCTTCAAGAGGTGATGACTGAGGTTGAATCATTTGATACTGTGGAAGTTGGTCCTGATAAGAATGATCAAAATTGTCACAAGGGCCATGCTCATAGACAAGCGGGGTCCTCGTTTGACAATCGGATTCATAATGTAGACCACCACAGTACTCACAACAATACATTTGCTGTGACTGATTCGGCGAATCATAAGGATATTGGTCATAGACAAACCCGTTTCCCAGATTCACAATGCTACAACCATGGCAATTTCCACCATTAGGAGGTCCCCCACACTGTTCACAACCATAGTTGTAAGATGAAGACATTTGGGGCTGTGGAGAGTAGTCGGAGAAATTTGGCGGCTCATTGAAAGAATTTGGATCATAAGTAATTGAATCCCTTGAACCGCAAAACAAACAACTTCCGTCTCGAATATCATTACCACATTGTTCGCATGTACACCAATGACATGGCAAACCAAAAAGCGGCTCACCACAACCGACACAAGGAATAAAATCCGGAGGTGGGACAAGTGGTGTGCTCTGAGAGCTAGGAATTTCCACCACTTTCGTTATAGTCTCGGGTTTTTGTTCTTGATAAACGTGAAGATTAGGCAAGTCGTTCTTTTTAGTTACCGTTCTAAGCTCTGTACGTTCTCTTGACAAACTTTTAACCGTAAATTGTGAAAGGTCTGGATTAATTCTTGACTGTTTGCCATTAATAGCATGTATCTTCGGCTGTGAAGGGCAGTCGGAAGAACTTTGAGAATCATTGATGGAATTAAGCACTCTTTTGAGGGCTACTTTACACCAATAACAAGATCCACGATCCTTTGGTGCATGCTCTCCACACAGCTCACACTTACACTTAGAACACTGAAGGCCGTCAATCAACGGGCTTTTACAATCAAAACATTTGTACCCGAGAGACGCCATAGAAGAAAGGTATAAGAAGTTTTTAGAATCAAAATGGATAGAGGGTAAAGGGATAAAGAATCAAAAAGGGCGAGAGGGAAAAGATGAATATTTTTGGGTTTTTGGTTTTTTCAATTAAAACAAGATCAAAGCACAACACAAGGAACTTAAACCTTAAATCAACCAGCGTACGGTAGCTCTCTGACTGAAAAACGCACAGAGTGGCGGAGAAGCAAAGGTGGGCAATTAATGCTCCTTAAAAACCCGCTTCTTTCAGTCCGACAATTTAATGTCAGACTATCCTAGAACCTCCGTTAGAGTTTGTTTATCAATCAAAGGTGAGCCGAATTCGCAAGCGACACAAAGGCAAGTTTTAAATCTGATGTTTGGGAACTTATTATGGCCGTACCCCCAGTTAGGTAGTACTCTGTCTTGATTTTCGATGGTAATATTTTATTATTTGTTTATTATTAACAAAGAAAACGGAAATTATTTTTGGTGTTTTTATTTTTTATATGATAATAATAATATTAATATATATAGAAAAGAAAAAGAAAAATATTTTTGTATTTTATATTGTTTTTGGGAAATAGGAACTTCTTAGAAGAAGGATCTCGAATCACTAATCGCTAAAACTTACACAACTGTCGCAGCACACCTCCCCGGCAGCGGCGCCAAAATTTGGTCCGTCTGAAAACGTATATATAAATATAAACAGTCTCAGAACGAATGCTCGTGTGTAGTGTGAAACCAGGCAAGTGATCACCCGGATCGTTTCCCAACGAGGTGTGAATGGAAAACTGTGAAAAGCTAGGATTAGAGTGACTGATGATTTAGATTGCTTTTGATTTTGCTTTATTTAACAATTCTAAATAACAATTTAAAGACAAATATGCACAATAAAATTAAACGCGAATAAATAAATTACAAACGCGTAACGGGAAAGCTAAAATGGGACAAAAATAAAATTTATGAAATTTAAAACCTAAAAATGTAAAATTACTTAAAACTTATTTAAAAACTTAAATTATATTTTTTTATACTTTTTATTTAATTATTATTAATTATTTATTATTTAATTACTTATTAAACTATTTTAAATTAAAAAAAAATACCAAATAAACAAAGAAAATTCTAAAACTTTTTCTAAAAATATTATAAGATGAGAAAAAGCTAAGAAAATTATAAAAATGAAAATTACTTAATTAAAATTTAAAAAGATAAATTCTATTAAATAGAAGCTATCACTTTAATTCTATTTTTGATTTTCTTAAGGTCTAAAAATAAGATTATATTTTTCCTAGATTAAAAATGACAAAAGAAAATTATGAAAATTAAAATTATATTTTTCTGATTATTTTTCTATTTATTATGATTTAATTATTAATAGAAACTAATTAAAAAGATTAAAAATATTAAATGACTTAGGAAAATTATGAAAAATTCTGAGTAAATCTAAAATAATATTAGAAAGATAAGAAAAATAAAAGCAGAAGGTATTTAAGCCTGATAAGCACTTTTGGGCAGATAAGCAGTTTACAATAAGCCCAAAAATAAGCAAATAAGCAGGAAAATTGACCAAATGATCAGGACAAGTTTAATATACTATTATATGCACAAAACAACTTAAAAATACAAATAAGCACAAAGAAATGGGCTGATAAGCACATGCACAATACACTACTCTTATGCAGAAAATGCAAAAATATGGCAGACTTGCAGATCAATAATAAGCAATAGGATAAGCTGAAAAGCAAAATATTATGGGGGCAAAAGCTAGCCTATATTATGAGCTATCCTAAAAACCTAAAAGCCCTATCACAATTACCCCAATTGAAGCCCGGCCAATTAGCACCTAGATCAGCTGGTTCAGCTGAGTCTGCTGATGTGCAGAGGAACAGGGTAAAATTGAGCAACTTTCAAGCTAATGAAAGCTGCTATAAGCTAACCCTAAAATCCTAAGAAAAATACAGTGAAGAGATGAGCTGGGGAACTTGGATAATCCAGAAATTCATCTTATGACAACTTATATTGAATGCTACAGAAAATCACAAAATTTCTCAAAACTATGAAAATTCAATATTTTTAAGTCTGCTAAGCTTAAAATGGACTGAATATGGGAATTACTTAGACTAGGCCTATGGGTACTTAATGAATTCTGGAAATGGACTTAGACTAACCTGAGAAATGGCAAAAAGGCTTCAAAAGAAGCTGGGGCTTATGGGAGCTTGTTGGTGGCTTTTTCAGACCTTGTAACTGCAATCTTCCAATCCAAAACATGTAAAAGCTTCAAAAACACAAAAGTGAAACTAAAAATAGCTTATACAAGCTATGTTAAGCTTAATCTAAACTTATGAAAGTGCAAATGAACAGTTGTGATGGGTTTTGACCCGTTTGACCAGTTAAACCAAACACCCCTTCAAGTGTTCTGATTTGAGAATTAAACTAGTTATTGCTGAACTAATTTGAATTCCTGGCCTCTGAATGACTGAATGACTAACTTAAGCTGAGAAAAACAAGTGACAAGGTAAAATAAGCCCAAATAAGCTGTTAAGCAAATTTTGGCTTATTGACTGACTTTGACTAATTTGGTGAAAATGAGACTAAAGCTTATACTGACTACCAAATTGACTCAATTTAACTTCTGATTGGATAGATAAACAAAGAAAATGAAAATAAGCTTTTAAAAAGCTGTTCTACAGTAAAGTTGACCAATATTGACTTTGAGCAATTTTGAGATTAAAACTGAATTGAGTAAAAGGAAATCACCAATTAAGCTATAAACAGCTTATATAAGCTTAAATGAACATATACTAGAGCTTATAACAGGAAAATGATTAACAACAATTTTGGCGGGAATTATGGTTTTAACTGAAACTTGAATTAAACTTTAATTAAGTGGTTCGATTACAACTTGAATTAATTGAATTATTCAAATACTACAAAACCCAGATGAAAATTACACTAAAATTAACTACAACATTTTTTTAGCTAAATTACACTAAAAACTAAAACCTACTACTTGCTTCTCTGTGTCTTGGAGCTCTCTTATACTTGAAATATCTTCCTTGGGACCTCTGAGCATTTCCCATCCATTGGATCTGCTTGAATTAATCTTGGCCGTTTAAAACCAACTTTGGCGCAAAAATATCAATTGACAGATATATGTTGAGTGTGAGGATTTTAAGGGCAATTAAAGGTCTTAGGAGGTTGTGTGAGGTGGAGGGACAGAGTGGGGAGAGTAGGTGATGAGGTGGTGGTGAAACCAATGAGGTGGAGGTGATGGTGGTTTTGGCGGGGTGAGGTGGAAGGGATAAGGGGAAGGGTGGTATTTGACTGGGTTTTGTTTGACCGAAGGTTTTATTTATTTAAGTTGGGCCAAATAGAGTGGGCTTGGTGGACTGGGTTTAGTATTTGGATTTGGAATTGTTTTTGGTTTATTGATAAACAAGGCCCGGTTTGGTTTTTAGTTTAAGTAACCATAAGGACCAAACTTGTAAACTGCTGAAAGTAGAGGGGCCTGAGTTGCCAACTTTCCAAACTTCTTCAAAGGACTAAACCTGCAATATATCATTAGTACAAGGACCAATGTTGATATTTTTCTATTTTTAAACACCAAGGACCATTCTTGTCATTTTTGGATTTTCAGGGGGTGAAGTTGTAAATTTTCCAAAAGTTATCAAATTGTTCCAATTTGTATTTCATGAATAGTACAAGGGTGTAATTTGTTAAATTACCATTTTTGAACACCCAGGGACTAATTTTGCCAATTTTGTAACTTGAGGGGTAAAAGTTGCCATTTTGTGTAAACTTTCATCCAGGGATCATTAGTGAACATGTTTGACTTCCCAAGGACTAAAGTTGACTTTTTATTCATTTTGAGCATTCAGGGACTAGTTTTGACAATTTGTGAACCTCCAGGGACTGAAAATGACAATTGTGTAAACTTTGTGTGTTTTTCACTTGTTTTTTTCAATCTTTTGTACCTGAATCACATAAAAACACATTTTGATGAATTTGTAACTTTTATAGGGTCATTTGTATGTTTTTAGTCGTTTTTGTGGGTTCAAACAGTATAAAAGATATGTGTAATTAGGCACATATCATCTAGCAGCTTCTATGAGTGTCCTATTTCTCCTCTCAACTACTCCATTCTGCTGAGGAGTTCTAGCAACACTAAATTCTCTCCTAATACCTTTTTCTTTGCAGAAATCATCCATAACTCTATTCTTAAACTTTGTCCCATTATCACAACTAATGACTTTTACTTTCTTGTCCACTAGGTTTTCTATCTCAGTAATGAATGTCTTAAGAATGCTAGAAGTCTCATCCTTAGAACCTAAAAAGAAAACCCATGTAAATCTACTATAGTCATCAGTGACAACTAGACAATATCTTTTATGTTGTATATTACTCACATTTGTAGGTCCAAATAAGTCCATATGAAGCATAAACAATGATTGATCAATAGAGTTAAAAATCTTGGGCTTACAAGTAGCTTTGTGTTGTTTGCCTTTAAGACAAGCAATGCATGTTTGGTCATTTTTAAATCATTTTTGAGGTAAACCTCTTGCCAAACCATCCTTAACAATTTTATTTATAGTTTTAAAATTAATGTGACCAAGCCTCCTATGCCATTTCATAGATTCATCCAATGTGGCCTTTGCTACAAGACAAGTAAGTGCCTCTTTAGGAACAATCTTCTCCATATCAACACTGTACATGTTGCCCTTTCTTGGAATTTTAAGAAGTACTTGACTTTCATCAGGCATCTTAAAATCAGAAAAAAGTACAAGAAATTCAGTTTCAGTAAAAAGAACTTTGTTCTTTTTGTCACACATCTGTGAGACACTAAAAAGATTATAATTAAGCTCTTGCACATAGTACACATCTTTAAAATCTAATTTACCGGTTTTAAGAGTACCTTTACTAGTAATTCTTCCTCCAATTCCTCCTCCAAAGGTAACATATCCTCCATCTAATGATTGAAAGTCTGAAAGATAAGACATGTTGCCTGTCATGTGCCTTGAACACCCACTATCTGAATAGCCTTGATCTTCATCATCTGCTTGTGAATGTCCCTGCATACAAATAAGGAATTAGTTTTCTTGTGGAATCCAAGCCATTACTGACTTGGATTTGCCACGTGCATCAATGTAGTTAAATCTCTTGAGAACAGTTGATGCAGCATTGGATTTAAGAGGTCTCCAAATCCAACATGCTGAGGCCTTAACAGCATTAACCCTCATTTCCCTAGCAGCAGTATGAACTGTTTGCCTAGCAGTATGAAATGCTAGCTTTGCAGTTGTACCCTTTGTTTTCCAAATTTATTTTTGGACCACTTCTTTTGATTGAAAAGGCTTTTGAGCAGTTTTAGATGCATATTTGAAAGTTATTTTTGCATTTTGAACTGTTGGTTTTGGGTAAACAGAGTAAAATGGTCTGGCAGTAGAAACTGCTTGTCTAGCAGTAGAAACTTTTGGTCTAGCAGTAGGAACTGCTTTTGGTCCAGACTTTAATGAAACTGCTCTGGGTGTGGTTCTTGTATAATTAGAGTGACTTTTAGCTGTATGCCTTTTTAAATTCACCCTATTGTTTGTATACCCAAATACCCTTTGGTTGCAGAAAGCTGCAAGATGATCAAAACTTCCACAAGTGTAACAAGTTTTGTTATAAAAGACAAAGTCATCACCTAGTTGGTGAGACTTGAGGCCATTCCAATTTCTTTGGTTACCTTTAGGCTTGTTTGTGGTTCTATATTGTTCACAATATCTTACTGGTTGCCTAACATGTTTAACATTGATTTTAGGCCTATCAGTATCATTTTTGACTATCTTAGGAACACTTGTTCATGCTTTCTTAACCACTTCAGGTTTAGACATAACCTGTTCTGCTTCATCATCATCAGATATCCAGTCCTCTATGATTAGACCATCTGATTTCCTATCAGAGGACACCTTGTCCTCATGAAGTGAAGTTTTACTTAAACTCTCACTTACTTTCTTAGGTTCATCAACAACTACATTTGCTTTTGGCTGAACACCATATTGTAACTTTGGTAGTTGAAATTCAGCTAAGCCTGTGTGCTCTAGGTCTATCCCTGGGGTGCAGGAATTCCTCTGTAAGGAGGTGGGACAGCATTATATCCTAACCCAGACTTTTCCTTGTTGATTACTTGACATTCAATCATGTTGGTTACACCTTTAGAGGCGTATTCTAATGTTTCTACACTTAGTTGAATGTTTTCTTTAGCCTTTTTAAGCCTATCTACCTCAGCTTTCACATTACTAATGTCAGCATCTCTAAACATTATTTCCCTGTTAAGAAGTATTTTGGCATCAGTAAAAGTGGCTTCATTGGTCTTATAGTGAGTGATCTGCTTCTCTAGGGTAGCTAAACCTATCATATAATATGTTAAGTCTCGATGAGTTTTGTTTAGTTCTTTTCTTTGATCATCATAATGCTTTCTTAAAGTTTCTAGTTCTTTAAGAGCAGTGCAAGTATTAGAACAAACTTTAATATTTTGTACCTCAGTAGCAGAGAAGGCCATGAGTGCCATCTGAGAAGAAGCTTCTTCTTCATCTGCCATGAAACTCCAATCAAAACCTAAGCCATCAATAGCTACCATAGCTTTTGAGTTTGGCTCAGAAACCTCCCCTGTTTTGGATTTGCTTCCAAAACCTCTGTTCTTGCTATCTTGCTGCCTTGGTCTTCTACATTCTCTTGAGAAGTGCCCCATCATGTGGCAGTTGTAGCATTCTATCTTTGACTTGTCAAAACCAGCAGTATCATTGCTGCTGATAGTGATCTTCTTCCCTGTCCTTTGATAGAACTTCTTAGCCTTCATGCTAAGAAGAGAAATTTGTCATTTTAGGTCCATCTCCTCCAAATCATCATCATTGATTTCTTGGAGGTCTTCATGAGTTAGCATGGACCCATCATTCTGACTTGTTAGAAAAGCACAGCAAGTCTTCTCATCCAAAATACCAATGGTACTGCTTGATGAACTAGCAGCACCAACTCCCACATCAACCTTCACATCTTCAACTGGATTTGAGGTACTAGGAGATGACACAAAGGCCATATTCCTAGTGCTTGAACTAGATCCTCCAGTCTTCTGCACATCTTGTTCCACAATCTTAAAGTTGCTATACAGATCCATAAGATCCATGATGTCAATGTCTGATTTGTTCTTCCAGACAACAACATGCATAACCCACTCTTCAGGTAAGCTTCTCAGAAATTTTGAGTTTAAATCTTCTTGAGGTATATCAACCCCAAGAATTGTAAGTTGGCTCACAATCCTCTGAAGCCTGTTAAACATGTGGTCTAATGATTCATTGTTGGTTGAGGAGAAGTTTTCAAATTGCTGCTTGAGAAGAGTCTTCTGGGTCTTCTTGGTGGCTTCATTCCCACCATACCTTGCAACAATGGCCTCAAACAAAGACTTTGCATCTTTGAACTTGCTGAAGATTAAAAGTTGATCATTTGGAATGGTCATCATCAGCATACTTCTGGCCTTGAGTTCATTCTTCTTTAGAACTCTCTCTTCTCCAGTTGTTGGGTTGATTTGCACAGTTGTCACAACCTTACCCTCAACTGTTGAAGTAGAGGTTGTAGGTTTGAAAGAGTTGTCTTCTTCAATAATTTCCCAAAGTGTATAGTTTTGCACTTGGAAATACTGCTCTATCCTTAACCTCCACATGTCAAACTCATTCTGTTTGAGCATTGGCAACTTTGCAGCAACATTCGTCTGAATAGATTCCACGTCCATTTCTTCTTCTTCTAAATCAAAGATATCAGCCTTTCTCTGATACCAATTGAGAGGATGTTCGATACACTATTGAGGATGTTAGTCCTTTATAACGAGTGTATATGATACTTTGAGTGAATATGATTAAGTATGCGGAATCTACTTAACCACACTTAGAAGGATATTGTTATTGGAAATGGAACAGTGATGCTTGTTATTGAACAATGAACACAGAAAGTATAACACCAAACGATTCAATATTATTGAGAATAATACGAGTGATCTTCACTATCACTAGGGTTACAAACCTTGAATCAATATGTTTCTATGACTTATGTTTTCTGTGATGAGTTAAGTTCTTTGTTCTTGACAGATATGTAATTTCTAAGTACATGCATCAACTTAAGCACCCTGATATCTAGTCTAAGATCTCCCTTTTATAGTCCAAAGGAGATCTTTACAATATTGATAAGTCTTGTCGAACTACTTGCATGTTATGTGTGTCAGTCCCTAAGATACAACATGTATCTGTGTTTACAACTTGTTGACTGAACACATATCAAAGATATTATCTACCGTATATACTTGACTTTTATACACAAAATATCTTTTTGAGTTAATTACATAAATGGTCACTGTGGTTTGAACTTTTTTTCACTTTCAGTCACTGAACTTTTTTTTTTCTGATTCAGTCACTGTGGTTTGCATTTATTTACCGGTCCAGTCCAATTCCGAATAAAATGATGAAAAAGCCCTTGTCATCTTCTTTTGCAAATGAGTAAATTACGTAAATGGTCACTATGGTTTGTCTATTTTGTCACATTGAGTCCTTTAGACTAACGGCCGTTAGTCCTTTATATGTTTTCGTCAGTATTTACACGTTTTCGTCCGTTTTTACACGTTTTTGTCCGTATTTACACGTTTTCGTCCGTATTTACACGTTTTCGTCTATTTTTACACGTTTTTGTCCGTATTTACATGTTTTTGTCAGTATTTACACGTTTTCGTCCGTATTTACACGAATTTACACGTTTTTGTCCGTATTTACATGTTTTTGTCCGTATTTACACGTTTTTGTCAGTATTTACACGTTTTCATCCGTATTTACACGTTTTCGTCCGTTTTTACACGTTTTCGTCCGTTTTTACACGTTTTTGTCCGTATTTACACATTTTCATCCGTTTTTACACGTTTTTGTCCGTTTGTACACGTTTTTGTCAGTATTTACATGTTTTCGTCCGTTTTTACATGTTTTCGTTAGTATTTACACGTTTTAGTCCGTTTTTGCAAGTTTTCGTCCGTTTTTACACGTTTTTGTCCGTATTTACACGTTTTCGTTCGTTTTTACACGTTTTTGTCCGTTTTTGCACGTTTTTGTCCGTATTTACACATTTTCGCCCATTTTTACACATTTTTGTGCGTATTTGCATGTTTTCGTCCGTATTTACACGTTTTCATCCGTATTTACACGTTTTTGACCATTTTTATACATTTTTGTCAGTATTTACACGTTTTTGTCCATTTTTACACGTTTTCGTCCGTTTTCATATGTTTTTGTCCGTATTTACACGTTTTCATCCATTTTTACACGTTTTCATCCGTTTTTAAACGTTTTTGTTCGTATTTACACGTTTTTGTCCGTTTTTACATGTTTTCGTTCGTTTTTACACGTTTTCGTCCGTTTTTATAAGTTTTTGTCCGTACATACACGTTTTTGTTCGTATTTACACGTTTTCGTCTGTTTTTACACTTTTTATCCGATTTTATACATTTTTGTCCGTATTTACACGTTTTCGTCCGTATTTACACGTTTTCATCCGTTTTTAAATACGGACAAAAACGTTTAAAAATGGACGTTTAAAAACATGTAAATACGGATGAAAACATGTAAATACGGACGAAAACATGTAAATACGAACGAAAACGTGTAAAAACGAACAAAAACGTGTAAAAACAGACGAAAACGTGTAAAAAAGGTCAAAAACGTGTAAATACGGACAAAAACGTGTAAAAACAGACGAAAACATGTATAAACGAACGAAAACGTGTAAAACAAGCGAAAACGTGTAAATACAGACAAAAACGTGTAAAAACGGACAAAAACGTGTATAAACCGACGAAAACTTGTAAAAACAGACGAAAACGTGTAAATACGGACGAAAACGTGTAAAAATGGACAAAAACCTGTAAAAACGGACAAAAACGTTTAAAAACGGACGAAAACGTGTAAAAATGGACGAAAACGTGTAAATACGGGCAAAAATGTATAAAAACGGACGAAAACGTGTAAATACTAACAAAAACGTACATAAACGGACGAAAACCTATAAAAACGGACGAAAACGTGTAAAAACGGTCAAAAACGTGTAAATACGGATGAAAACGTGTAAATACGGACGAAAACGATAAATATGGACAAAAACGTGTAAAAACGAACGAAAACGTGTAAATACGGACAAAAACGTGTAAAAACGGACAAAAACGTGTAAAAACGGATGAAAACGTGTAAATACAGACAAAAACGTGTAAAAACGGACGAAAACGTGTATAAACGGACGAAAACGTGTAAAAACGGACGAAAACGTGTAAATACGGATGAAAACGTGTAAATACTGACGAAAACGTGTAAATACGGACGAGAACGTGTAAATACTGACGAAAACGTATAAAGTACTAACGGCCGGTAGTCTAAAGGACTCAATGTGACAAAATAGACAAACCATAGTGACCATTTATGTAATTTACTCATTTGCAAAAGAAAATGACAAGGGCTTTTTGGTCATTTTATTCAGAATTGGACTGGACCGGTAAATAAATGCAAATCACAGTGACTAAACCAGTCAAAAAAAAAGTTTAGTGACTGAAAGTGAAAAAAATGTCAAACCACAGTAGTATACGCGACACTTATCCATTCAGCAGTAGTATGAGTCATTCCAACAGCAGTATCGACCAGTAGTACCTTTGTTTGTACTAGCAGTACTAACTTAGTTATAACTTTGAGTAGTCTTCAGATATACACTAGCAGTTAATACTGTTAGTGTATTCTTCTCAGCAGTACTAATCTTCAGAACATTTAATTCCCAACATTATCCAAGTATCAAACAAATTCAAGTTAATAAATAACTTGACGAACAGACTCTAATAATTCAAACGTCCCAAATATTGATACGGGTAATAATTCTAATGACACACTTATATAGTAAGAATTACGGTCCAAATACTGATTCCAAAAGAATCCAAAACTAAACAAATCTTCAATTGTTGTCACGTTTACCAAATTCAGTCAATCGAATACAAATGCCAAACTAGGGGTGTTCATGGATCGGGTAATATCCGCAGTAACCGAAAACCGAAACCGAACCGAACCGAAAATAACCGAACCGAATTCTTAACCGAACCGAATTGGTAAAAACCGAACCGAACTGAACATTTTAATCGGTTTATGGTTCGGTTATGGGTTTAGCATATTGACAACCGAACCGAACCGAAAACCGAATTATAATTAATATTTAATATTTTTTATATATTAATTAAAAAAATATAACTTGACTAACCCTAGGTCCTATGATGTTATGGTATTTTGTGTTCAATAGATGTTAAAACTTGTCTAGGTATGTCGTTTTGCATATATTTTGGCATACCGTCATGGGGTCATGTGCTATGATTAGTTATTTCTTAGGAAAGTTTATATATCTGGATGATGTATGTTCTATTCTCTAGGTTTAATCATTTGACATACATATCAATATGTGTATGCAAGACTGTTATGGTTCAATATTAGAGCAAATATAAATGTTGTTCAATATTCAAGTACAAAATTTCGGTTTTCGGTTTTGACCCATAACCGAACCGAACTTCGGTTCGGTTCTCGGTTTGGTTCGGTCACAAATATTTTCGGTTCGGTTCGGTTTTCGGTTATGACTCAAAAAAAAATTTAACCGAACAACCCGAACCGAATAAACCAATTAACCGAGAATCGAACCGATGAACACCCCTATGCCAAACTGAGAGTCAACTGTTATCATATTTACTCAAAAGCCCATGAACTTCAAATCAAACCCAATTTAAACAAAAGCCCAATTCCAACAAAATACCCACGTGACAAAGAAATTATCGGGGTACGATCGACCAAACAACGAACCAAATCTGTTTAGTCCCAAACACAAATTCTTTAGTACCGAATTCCAAAAACAAATAATCTTCAATTCTTCAGCAACGATTCTTCAAAACCAAACAATCGAACTTCTTTTTTCGTTTTCGTTTTCTTTTTCTTCTTCATAGCTAACGAACCTAGCTTTGATACCACTTGTTGATAATCAAACGAACGAAACAAAGAAACAAAATCAAACAAACAAAGCATAAGTTTTATTCAAATTATCAAAACAAATACAAAATCAAATTCAAAGGTACCAACACAAAAACTAATTCAAAAGGTACAAAGAATCCCAATGCCAATAATCCCAACTTATTGGCAAACTAAACATCATAGATTAGTTTTCTAATTCTAAATAAACTTGTAGGCCAAGTCATACAAATTACCAAATTCTAAACCAACTCAAATTAGAAAACATACGAAAACTAAAAACCAATTTACCAACGAATCTTTAAAGTTTAAGTCACTTTTCTAACGAATAGATTTACAGGGGAACCCAACTTCAACACGCCTAATATCAAATATCAAACTGACAAAATGATGACTCGAAGTATTCAAAAATTCGTTACAGTCAACTTGATCATGTGAAAGTAATAGTATACATCTAAGTAAATAGTAGCACCCCAAAAGTCTTCTCAGGGCTGAGCAATCCCGACCGACACCCGAAAACCGTCCCGATCCCGACGTCCCGAATCGTCCCGAATCCCGAACCGACCATACTCGGGTCGGGACTCGGTTTGGGTTTTTCAGCTTGTCGGGACTCGGGTCAGGTCGGGAGTCGGGACGGGAGTCGGGATTACAAAGAAAACCATACAAACCGGTTTTGTTTCGGGACTCGGACGGGATTTGGGATTACCCGAACTAGACTCGGGTCGGGATTCGGTTAGGATTTTCTGGCTTGTCGGTTTCGGGATGAGTCGGGATCGGGTCGGGACGGGTCGGGATCGGCCCGATGCTCAGCCCTACCCAAAAGTCTTCTCATGCCATTAAATATAAAAATTCTTCTTGTACAAAAGTCTTCTCGTGCCGTATATTTATACTATCTATAAAACAAAAATGATTAAAGTTAAAGTGAAAAGTCAAGAAAGTGAAATATGGAAAAAATTAGAAAGGAAATGTTGAAACAATTAATTATGAGCAATTTCAACTATTAAGACACATATGTTTCAAAAGGAAACTATTAATAAATATCGAAAACTGGGTTGACCCGGGACGCTGCAAACCCAGCGGGTTGACCCGATTTAATTTGACCCAACCTGTCGGGTTGACCCGGTTTATATTGACCAATTTTTCGATCGAAACGGTTCAACCGGTTGAATCACCCGAGTCGAACCGGGTTTCAAAACATTGTGTGTTGGGAATTATATTTTAGTTGATAAGACAAGACATATGAAAGATGAAGGACTTTAAAGATAAAGGAGAAATTCTTCAAGATGGAAGATTACAGAAGATTTACTTGAAGATAATTGTAAAAATTAGAAAGATATGTTTACTTCCTAGTACTTATCATTTGCAAACCTAATATCTCTATTATATAAAGAGTTATAGGTCGTATAGTTTTGTGTGTGTCAAGATGTGAACACCAGGAAAAGTGTGCGTGTGTCCTAGGCCTGTTATTGTTGAGTAACCGTTCTACACTTGATCAAGTAGAATTGGGGCTGTTAATTGTGTATGTAATTGTTATAGTGAAGATGATGATGAAAAAATCCTTGTTACAATAAAAATTGTTGTTTGATTAATTCCGCTGCATATTGTTGTCTTTGTTATTGTTATTCCTATATGAGATCTAACAAATCTCGAGCTATAAACGATTCTACATGATGTTTAATCCTCAAATCCTCAAATTTTTATTATTTTTCGTTTATAACCCATAAATTGTTTTTATCACTAAAACTATATGCCGCTATAAAATCCCGTTGCTATGCACGGTACTCGTTTATATATAATAACAGACCAAAATCTTCTATTATTAACTGAGATTGTTTGAATTTCGTGCGTTTTTAAAGTCAATAAAGTAAAGATTTATTAAGTTTTATATTTTAAAGAATTTAAGAATCTATAATACTTCAAAATTCAGTACACCTAATAAATGTAAGATTGAATTCATAGGGCTCATTTATTTGCGGGAAAAGTTGAAGTGTTGTTGGAGTTATGAGAATGTGAAAGATGTAGTCTCTTCATATCTACAAAAAGAGTTACACACATAATTATCGCTAAAAACTCTTCATACGCTCATAAGTTAGGTTAGTCTTTTCATGATTCTCATAAGTTACATGGAGCATTCAACTTATGAGAAAGTATAAATAGCACCAGTTGCTTCACTTTGGTCATGGTTCCGGTTCAGCACCATAAGAACAATTATTTCATGCATCAGAAATACATTTCGAGTGTCATGGAACCTTTTTATACTGCATCAAGCTCATAAATTTACCAATTTGACATGTTACATGAGAAGGTAGCCCAAGTTGCAGCGTCCATAAGTAATTGTGTCAACTAGGCACCTCTAGATTGAGTATACAGTAAAGTTGATATGCAACAACCTTTTAAAGGACACTTGCAAACACACTTTTGGTTGTAGACATGCAGAATGCATGCGATATACTATACTATCATTTGAACAATGCATAGTTGTTAAGACCTCGATCCTGATCTTACGATTTTACGATTCTACGAAGCAAAAACGATCCGGATCCTACGTAGGATCTTAACAAGCTTAAGATCTTATAGGATTCCGATCTTGATTATAGGATCTTAAGATCTACTCCGATCCGATCTTACTTTTCTCGAACCGCAGACTAAAAAACTACAAATTTATGGTTTATGGTTTTATATAATTTAAAAAACAATATGTGATTCTTCTTAAATATTCCATATTCATAATTTATGACAACATTTTCATGAAATATTCATATAATTTCATGTTTATAATATATAATAATTTGTAGATTTGAATAATATTACAAAGATCATTAAAAAATAGCATTATAGTAGGATCTTAGGATCCCGATCAGATCTTACGATCACGATCTTGCAAAGACGAAAACGACCCTAGGTAGGATCCCGATCTTGAAAACCTTGATTTGAACAATGGATACATGTGGAGCAATAAATACACCTTGGTGTCAACTCCTCAAATGGCTTACTTAAATTTGATCGTATTTACTTCGATCGTATTCCACTGATCATCGGCATGATCAACCGTTACTGATCCACTAAATTGAGCTTCGGCTTCGGCAAAGGAAGTCGACCGTCGCGAACTCGGTGTCGCCATTCACGATGGAGCTCCAATAGTGGTTGGTGGTTTGCTTGTTTACAAGGGAATGTAACGCAATGCATGCGATGAAGGAGAGATGAGGAGTTATGATTTACGTGATTTGTTTGCCAGGTTCATTTTACGTACGGTTATAAAATAAAGAAACACATGGTGCATGTAACAATTATTTAGCGTAGTATTAAAACACGATCGGAATTTTAAAGGGTGTGTAATGATAAGTGTTATTTCAAATATGATTACAAAAGTTATATTGATTCAGTTAATGATCAAATATAATTGATATGTTTCGATCATCTTAGTAATGTTTATTGATTTTATATGAAATAGTGAAGCTAAAGGTAGGAATTCAAGTAAAGTGGTTCTTTACGAGGATGCATCAAAGAAACAACTTCAAGAGTTCATATTGGTATTAGTCAAACAATGATTTCTTTTATAGACGTATGAAGTTGAATATGTAGGTTGAAAATTTGTATATTGAAGTGTTATATGTTTGCACCATTTAATCATAATGCATTACTTCTCAAAACAGGCACTCAAGTATCTTTTGGAAACATGACAAGACCCGAGATACCGTTGAGACATGACAATATTCAAGTACACAAGAAGACTTGGCCGAATACGTTTAAACCGATTAGTTTGAGTCATGTTTAGTGATTGCAATAGATCAATTCATGCCTAATTAATATTATAGTTTTTCACTAAGATTTGTCTAATTAATATATGCAATCCCACATCGTCTTTATACTCCAAGTTATTTTCAAAAGCTTTTGAAAAAGTCCAATTTTGCAATGCAAAAAAATCTTTGAAAGACTTTTAATTTTGAAGTAGTAAAAAGCTTTTAGAAAAGCTATGTATTGCATATGCTCTAAGCTTGCGTGAAACCAAACAATGATTAATGTCAACTCAACTTGGAGATACAATGGTAAAAAATCTGCTTTAAATCGAAAGTGTTTGATTTGAGATAAAATAGTAACAAATTAAAAAAGTTAAGTTTAAGATATAAACAAGAGTTCAATAGTTTATCGGAAAAAAAAAACGGTGCAACGCATAGTTCTGAAGAAGTTGAAAGAGTTAAACAATAAGTATGGTTTGTGTGACATTATGGAATGAACAATTAGAAACAGCCCTTGTGGACCGAACTAGTCTGTGACTCATTCAATAAATGGCATGCACTACTAATTTTTATAAGTAGTAAAGCCCTTTAACATCATCCACATGCTAGCCATCATGCCAAAGTCAATTCTTTTACCAAAGTATTGGCCTAATAATAAGACTATAAGAGGTCCTAACATAAAGCACGATACTTCATGGCTTATGTTTGGGCTAGTAATGAGCGGTGTGTCAATAATATTTTTTGCATATGTATGTATCCTAGCTAGATAGAACAACATAAAGTTTTGGGATAATTTCAAAAATGCCCCGGTTGTCTAAGGCGTGAGACTATCTAGATGGAATTTTTTATGTTTGCTTTTCTAAACCAGGGCAACCTGTACAATTGTACAACTTACATCGGAGGGTGACATGTGTCCCGTATGTGTAAGGTAATGTTTTTTGGTCAACTATTAGTGGATGGGCAACCGTATATTGGGCAACTGGTTTTTTGGTCATTTTACATAGTATACACAAGTTAACTGATTGACTAGTTTTTTAAGACCGTATATGGAAATTC
Organism: Artemisia tridentata subsp. tridentata; assembly: GCA_021014915.2. Lineage (NCBI taxonomy): Eukaryota > Viridiplantae > Streptophyta > Magnoliopsida > Asterales > Asteraceae > Artemisia > Artemisia tridentata. Next base: position 142,546,184 of record CP139508.1, read on the forward strand.
AAATATTTTTCCATAGCATAACCCCACAATTTACACACTATACTCCCACTTTACCAGGGAAAAAAAAATTAACCAACACAGATTTTATAACGCACTCCGTCATCTTCAACCTTCTTCCTCACGCTCTCTTTTCACTGCTCACACACACCAAAACATACTCCGGTTATTTTCCCTCCGTTTCTGTATCTTGTTACACACACATATATCACGTATTTAGAACAAAGCTGCCAGCGAAAAATTGTTCACTGTTCATCGAACATATATCCAATAAAATCAAGAATACCTTCGATTGTTGATTTTAGAGTAAATTACACGGATGGTCCCTGTGGTTTGTCAAAAATTTCACTTATCGTCCCTCAAACTTAAAAGTTGCATGTATCGTCCCTATCGCTGCCAAAGAATAACATGAATGGTCCCTTTGAGGGACGATAGGTGAAATTTTCGACAAACTAAAGAATAACATGAATGGTCCTTTGAGGGACCATTCATGTTATTCTTTGGCAACGATAGGGACGATACATACAACTTTTAAGTTTAAGGGACGATAGGTGAAATTTTCGACAAACCACAGGGACCATCCGTGTAATTTACTCTTGATTTTATTAGCAAAAATGTGGTATAATATAGTATGTAAATCGTATTATGCATGTTTATTACATATGATTTTTATCGTTTTTGATTTTATGTTTATTTGGTTTGTATATTGACCTGATTTAGACCCAAATTATTTTTTGCCATGTTATTGAACTACATTCATATAATTGCAATGTTATGGTTAATCGTTCTAGTTTTTCAAAGGATGTCATTGTATTAATTTTTATCTTAGATAAGTGTTAATTGGATTTTATAATCTATTATTCTTTTAGGTTATAATGATTGGTTGATTTATACTTTGGGTGTCCTTGTTTAAGCATCTATTTGTGTTACGATCATGTTGGATCACATTTTATTATTCATTGTTAGTATCCAATGTTGTTTAAGCATCTATGGTATTTGAGATGTTTTTACTGGTGGTTGTTTGTTTAAGCTTTTATGTGGATTATGAGGTTATTTGTGTTTCGGGTTATATTTCATAAGCTACGATTTTTTCTCCTTTACTTGAGACTTGTTGGTTCATATATGTTTATTATGACATGATTAACTTATATAAGCCCATGAGTCTGAAAATTAACCGGAACTTTGGGGCTAATGATACGCCAGGCCTGAATCAAATAAGGTCATAAGCACACATATAACCGTAAACAAACACCCCCTTAGTATGGACCAATACTAAGGGGTTCTACTTAACTGAAGTTGTATTTACTAGCCAACTAAAAGTCATCGAAAGGGGACAAGGTTCAAGCATTGAATCAGTATTAACTATGCCTTTGTATGTATCACCTGAACTATTTATGCTAGTGTTTACGACATCTGTATACATGTCTTCAAACTTAATTTGTTATGCATTGTATGTTATGAGTTAACTTATTTTATCCTTTTAGGACTATGAAGCCAAACTAATCATTACGAGTAAACTGAACAACTTTTGGTTAATAAATCTAAAACTAGACGCAAAACAACGAAACTTGTTTAGGAATACCTGGTTTGGACAATGGTTGGATCTGTTATATTTTGAACATGAAATACACGTCATAGACTATATGGTACGGAGTTGATGACTCTCATTATGATATGCCCTTTATTTATTACCTCGATGGACATACTCTGCATTTTGGTCGTCCTGAGTTTTGTCTAATGACGGGGTTGCGGTTTGGAAGTGTAAGCTTTGGGTTATATAGTTCTGGTGATCTCAAATATCGTAATAGGGTATTTCCTGGCAAGCAAGGGTTGATTGTAACCAACTTAGACCTAATACACCTGAGTATGAGTCTTCATGGTGGATACATAGCCAAGAATTTTTTCCAAAACTACGTTCCCAAGGCTCCGGTCACATCCAATTACAGCCTCTACGATGCTTATCTTAACAAGTTGGCAAAGTCACGCAAACGTGTCATTGAGTCGTTCAAAGTAAATTCCACTCAATGCAGGACTGGTAGTAGTTTGACAACCAAGAGGCTTAAGGATCATGTCATTGCTGATCTGAATCGCCAAGTTTTGAAACTTGAGACTATTATTCAGGTTGTGTTTTATTCAGCATAATATATCAATACTATTCACTCTGTATTAGCTGTTATATACGGGTTTTTAATACAAGTTCAAATCTTACAGGTTCTTGCTCGTGACAGAACTGGTGGACTACAGGTACAATTTTTCAAAAAATGAGTATCTACTTTCACATCGATTGTATACTTTTACAAAAATATAATGATTTCACAGGAGAAACTGGATATTGAATCACATTTTCCAAACACGAGGTCTGAATTTTGCGATTCACTTAACAACATTTACCTGAAATTGATTGACTTTCCTGATTCCGATGAATAACTTACTCAGGTAAAATACGTTATTCCAACGTATTTGTATACCCATTATATTATTTGTACGGCATATGTAATCCGCAATATCCTATTTCAGGAGTATCTTCTTCAAGAGGAATTGAGATTGGCGTTGGCAGAGGAAGAGAGGTTGCAGTTAGAAGAAGAGAAGATGATGGCAGAAGCCAACATGAAAAGACTGGAAGAGGCTAAGAGGTTGCGGTTGGAAGAAGATAACATGTTGAAGTTGGAGGAGGAGAAGAAGAAAAAAGAATAGCGTTTATGAATTCCTCTCATTATAAAAATTATTTGGCTCGGTTACCACCGAGCAAGAGGATTCACATGGAACCTATTTCAGAAACAAACAACGCGAAAGTAACTTGGTATAAAATAAAAAAACACGGTCCTAACGTTACTGACCCAACTATTGCTGAATTGCGGAGAAGAGTTGAACCTTGGGTTGAGGTATTGCCATACTTTTTTTAGTTGACATTTTATTTTGTTCCTCTTTTACATTCTCTCTTATAAATTGATAAACGTTTGTAGGATCTATCTCGATGGTTCCATACTGTGGAAAATGTCTGGCTTACCGATGATATTGAAGTATTTCTTGGTCAACCAGGGCAACAAAGGTGTAAATTTCCATGGTCCGATGATTATACCGTAGACCAAAATTTCTGGCAGCGCTTAGTTTGCTTAGACCCCGCTAGAAAAGGTTGGCTAACTGAGGAGGTGAGCATATATACATACTCTAATTCATGTATTGTGTAGCATATTTGAGTTTTACCCTTTCTTAAAATACTTATTATTTACGGGCAATTCGCAGCACATAGACTTGTGGGTTGACTACATGTGGCATGTGAGACCTAAGAATGCAAACTGGGCGATGGTTAGTTGTTACTTTGTTCAGCTTCTTCTTCAAAATGGCACGCCATCGTTTTATGCAAATGGGCAGAGGTATCCCTGTACATGGAGCAATGTTGAACAGGTACTACGTTTATTTACGTACGCTGAAATTTATAGGACTTAAGTGTTTGATATGAGCATTTTGGTTAATAAATACAAGATTCATTATTCATAAATACCATCTGGTTCACTTTCTCCTTCACTACTTTCAGTTGGTTGGTTTGACATTTAGTGGTTACTTACTTTACGCAATAGTCTACCCACTGATGCATCAGTTATATCATGTCTATCTGTGGTTCTCCCTTAAACCAACGACGGTTACACACTCACCACTTATTTAATTCACCAACATTTTCAAACATTACAAAACGATTACAGAGTCTGGTGGTTTTTTTTGTTTATATCTAGTATAAGGATTTATCATAATTCCTATTAAAGGAAGTATTTATGTTTCAAGAAAAAAAAAGAAAAGAAAAAATATGGACGCTAGAATTGGAGTCAGTCAATAGGCCGTCACATTAGTCGAAATTTTGGTCAACATTCGTATATTGGTGCAACATTAGATTGCATTGATATATTATGGACATAGATGTTAATTTATGTCGCCTAATATACGTCCATTTCTTTTTATTGTAGGTTTTTATTCCGATCAATGAAACGGTCAAACACTAGTGTCTTGCCCATTTTCATATACCCTCGAGAGTGGTAACATTCTATGATAGCGGCGACACATATGACTACGACTCCCGTGACTGGTATATCCGTGTTAGGAAGTGCTTACAGGTACGTTGTTGGTATATACCAATCAGATGATTAACTTTTTTCCACTGTACTTCAATAGTGTGCAACTATCAACGTACATTTAAACAGGCTAGATGAAAGAACTTTTAATTCTTGATGTTTAGTTAAACATATGCAGACCATACAGCATAACACTTACTGAGAGTTAACCACATAAAAGTAACGTATATTACATGCCAATATGATACTAGAATACAATTACCAATTATTCTTTGTTTAATACCATATGTAGGTTACATAGAAGTACCTCAAACTAAACAACATAAATGTCGTTAATACCATATGTAAACAACATTTGAAAATACGCACTTTTTCTTACCAACTGTAACACCCCGAAAATATGGTACAACAGAAGACTAATCAAGCTTTCAGGGTGCTACGAGGATTGGTACACAACACAAGCATAAGAAAACGGAAATACATTATCCGTTTATATAAAACATTTCAAACCCAATATTTAATGTTTACATTTATTCAAAAGTGCGGAAGTAAGCCCAACAGTCAAACATAAGGTAGGTCCTTATTTTAGTTATCAGAGTTGAAATTGATCCATGAGCCGTGCCACTTGTTAAGCCTCCAAGTTAAGCGTTCAACAATAGTTGCATCAGCTGCCTGAGAATACATGCTAAAAGGTCAGCTTACGCTGGTGAGTTCATAGGTTTAAGCAAAAGTATAACAGTGGACCAAGATAAGTTATTTGCTACACTGGACTAAGATAGATATAAATCATAAATTCCACATATATCAGCAAAAAACAACCAATCCAGTATCAATATGATAGGTCACGATAGCCCTCTCTCATATCGACAGACACAGTAGGGCCCTAGGATATATTTGACCTTAGCCAGGCAACACGTTATAGAAAATGGTATCCGGGTTATTTGCTACCCTGGTCTAAGACAAATATCTGTTGCATATATCTAACCTTAGCCAGTCAACACGTTATAGCAAATCATAAAACAGTAGTTAGGTCCATTCAAAACAGTTTTGCATGTTTTCTCACCCCAATGTTTCAATAAACAGTTCACGTGTAAAAGTGGGACGATAAAACTCACATACATATCAAATAATCTCATAACGCCAATCAAATATTTTAGCCAAATAGTCAAATCTTAAGTAAACAGTTCGCGTATCCAAATAAACAGTCATTGAGTTTAGTTAAAAACAAGCATGTATTCTCCCCCAAAATAGTTATAAAACAGGTAAAAGTAGGGGCCATGAACTCACCTCAGTCCAGCAATGCAATATCACAACAATATCAGTGGGTATAATAGCACAATAAACCAAACAGTAGCACGGCGCAACAACTCAAGGGTAGTATAGCACAACGGCAACTATGACAACACGGCACAACGGACTCGGCACGACCTAATAATATAAATACCCATCTCAAAATACATTTCATAAATCAAATGCGCAAGGGTTTCCAAAGTTAACCCGTTCCATTCCCAAAATCAATCATTTCCATTCCCAAAATAATCCAATTCCATTTCCAAAATAATCAAGTTCTGTTTCCAAAAATAGTCTCGTTTTATCCCTTTTATATGTGTTTGGTATCATCGTTCGTGTAGTGGTGAAAAGACGCTGACTCAAGTGTACACACGCCAAAACAAGTGACAACAACGGGATCGTCGTGAAAAACATGACAAAAGTCAGGGAGTGACGACGGAAATGACTCACAAGTATCACACATAACAAACACACCAAGTAGTTGAAAGGATTGGTAGTCGTCGGTTATAATCCCATTATGTTTCATAAACATATTCGTTTTATTTAACAAAACTCATCATGACTTATTCGTTCGTAGAACGTTCCAAGTCACATGATTTGATTAGTTTCCATTAAAATATATATATTAAGTTTGGTGTTGCAAATTTCCCAAAGTAATTCGACTACCAATCAATCATCAAGTAATTAAATAATCTAACACATAACCCAATAAATCCACATAAGGTACCCTACGGTCAATGTGCCTCGAAACGTCCAATAACTTTCGCATTTCCCATTAAAAAAGATTATTAACTCGTATACTTCAAAAATCGCTTTTGTGTATTAGTATATATTAAATAACAAATTAAAATTTGTTAGTTACTATTCCTTAATGGAAAATTTATTATCTCTTTATTTGGGTCAATACATAAGTAAAGTCACTAAGTATTATCCGTTTCGAGTAACATTTCATTATCAACACCCTCGGGTCAACTTATAATCCTAAACCCAATTAATACCAAATAAACCCTTGGTCACGTGAGTCGGGTCAATAGTCAACATAAAAGTCATTAGTCCAACATAGGCTCACAATTCTTCCCGAGACCACGAGGTCTCGGCAAATCCTTGTTATGGTCGAAAACATCACAGTTCATAAACAATTCTAAATCCATCACCATAATTCACAGTTTAACCAAAAATCAATAAACCAAAACCAAATTAAATCAAATCTACCTAAGTCTAACTAAAGCCAACGACGGGGTCGAGCCAAACAAAATCATATCGAGACCACGTGGTCTCGGCTTAACATCACCAGGCCAATATCTCACCATATCGGATTAAAATCAACATGGACTCCCAAGACCAAGCCAAAATCCGTCTATTACCTAACCTTAACCAAAACTAAACCAAACAGACCAACAACAATAACTCGCCGAGACCACAAGTGTCTCAGCTAACCTTATGCCGCAAGTTCTCAATTCAAAACAACCAAAATAGTTACCAAGCTATTCGGACCAAACAAATAAATAAATAAGCAAAACCAAACACGACCATAAGCACGAAATAAGCTCGGTTGAGCTTATTCCGCCTCGTATACATGACGATACGACTCAAAAACATAATCAAATGTAAATCCGTGACCACAACGATGATACCCTACGACTTTTAATAGTTTTTCGCTTATAAAAATGATTAACCCACTTGTTTTTAAACCCAAACCCACTCGAAAATAACTAAAAAGAATCGTTTCGAAATGAGTTCGACCTCACACCATTTCATACGAGGGTAAGAACGGTGTGTCTCACCTTATCTTCACCGGATCTAAACGTGGCACACTAAAATAACTCGAAAACGGCGGCGCGTGGGTGATGGTGGTGTGGTTTGAGGCGCGTGCACCATGAATTAGTGGTGTACGTGGTGTGGTGATGATGGTGGAGTGTTTATTTTGTGGTGGTGAAGGGCGGTGACGGTTGGTGATGGTGTTTGCAGGGGCGGCGGCTACAAGTGAAGGGGGAGGGAGTGATATAAGTTTTTAGGGTTAGAGTTAAGTGGAAGAAATGGACAAATATGAGAGGGGGGGGTTTCTGGTTATATATCTCCCCAGGGACCATTTTTGTAATTTTGGGTAACTTGGAGGTGCGCGGGTTAAATATCGCAAGGAGGGGCTAGAAGTGGCAGTTTTATTAAACTTTTATTATAATGCGTTTCGGGCTCGTTTAACACCGTAAAAATTTCTCGTGAGACGTTTCAAGTTGCGCCGATATTTTTAAAATAGTTTTTCCGTTAAAAATGACTATAAATACGTCTATATTCGTTTTACGCGTCAAAAATGAATATTTCACGTATTATTAGGTTAGACTATGCCGACTCACGTTGTGCTCAAACTCAAGATCTACGGGGAAACTTCATATATCACGTAACAGTATTCCAATAAAATTCCATATATTCCAAAACAATTCCCCAATTCGTTCCCAAAGCGGTGCCCATATATTAATATTCATTTTAAATCAAAATACGACATTAAAATAATCCCCAAAAATTACCGATTGTCACAGCCTCCCAACCTCAGAAGAAACTCGTCTCGGGTTTCAGTTCAAGTTACCCGTTAAGGTAGAAAAGAGATGAGAACAGATTCGCTTGATTTCATTCTCACGTTTCCACATGAGTTCGGGATTGTTTCAGGATTTCCAACAAGTTCTAACGATAGGAATGCGACTTGGCTTAAGTCGCTTGGTTTCACGATCCAAGATTTTGATAGGTTCCTCAACAGAATTCAACATTCTTCAAGCTGGACAAAATCCAGGGATTACAACGGCAGTTTCTTCCTAAAACGTTCCTTCAGATTACGCATGTCAAGAATATTGCAGACTTTGCCAAGTCCTGGTGGTAGTGCAAGTCTTGTGACTTACCAGTCCATTTCTAGCAGGAATTTTGAAAGAAGCGGTATAGCGAGAATTACGCTTCTCACGTTTACTAAACGTATCACACCTTTCCATGGTGAGGCCTTAAGCATCACCTTGCCTTCTCTTGGAATCCAAGAGGTTCACGCCATTCGTCAGTATATCTCTTCTGATGATTGTGAATGATTCGCATTTCGCTTTTGATATAAATGATCTTTTCAGAAGTTTCATGAATGAGTTCATGACTAGTGAGTTGGCTATTTCCATTTTCGTTCCAACAGATAGAAAGTCGGCACTTTCGACCATAGAGTGCCTCAAGCAGTACAACCTCGATGCAGGCGGGATTTCTATTATCTTAGGAAAGTTTGGGCAAAGGCGGATGTCTCTCCCAGCCTTTTTCCAAAGTTAATAACTTAGGCTAGAAGCATATCTTCCAACGTTTGAATGGTTCTCTCACTCTGACCATCTGTTTGGGGATGTTATCCAGTACTCATGTCGAGATCCGTCCCTAAGGTCGTCTGGAGTGATTTCCATAGATTTGTCGTGAGACGTCTGTCTCGATTGGAGATGATAGGTATTGGCACAACATGCCGGGGAGATAATTTCGTCCAAGTATAGACGGTCAAGTTTGTCCATTCTATTGCTTTCACTGATAACGGGAAAATAAGCAGGTTCGGTAAGACGGTCAACAATTTCTCAGATAGTATTACAACCGCTAGTTGTTCTTGGAAATCTGGTGTCAAGTTCATGATAATTGATTCACACTTCTGAACGGGAAGTTCGGGTTGTACCAATAACTCTAACAGTTTTTGATGTTCGGCTTTCACTTTTGAATAAGTTAAGCATTTGCCGACGTATATCACAATGTCGGCCTCCATGCTAGGTTAATTCGTACAGTTTCTCTAGATCTTGGTACATCCTATCAGTTTCGAGGTGGATGGGAAATTTTGACTTATACGACTTATGCATAATCAGATCACGAATACCATGTGGGGGTATTTAACTTCTATCCCCAAAGCATCAAGTTCCATCAGAACGCTCTAAGAAACCGCTTTTCATTTTCTAACATACCATAGAGGTTCCCACAATCTCGATTTTCTCCTTTGACAGCTTCAGCTTAAGCTTCAAGAATTTGAGTCTGTACAGGCAAACCGCTAGTCATCACTAAAGTTCGGACTCTCAATGGTTGTGCTCTTTCTAATCAACTAAGAGCGTCAGAAACAACGTTTTTCTTTACCTGAATCATAGTAAATTTTTGCAGTCATAATCACCAAGCAGTTCTATCTAGCAATGTTGCCTCATGTTCAGTTCCTTCTGGTTTGGGGCATGCTGCTACTCTTATGCTGTGTGTGTACTATACACTTCGTGTGATGAAAATAATGTCCCCAGGTTCTGAGTGCAAGTACAATTGCACCCAATTCTAACTCATGAGTGGTGTAGCTTTTCTCGTTTGTCTCAAATTGACGAGAGGCGTAAGCTACTTCCTTCTCGATTCACATCAAAACAACTCACAAACCCTTATGCAAAACATCACAATTTACAACTAATCCTTCACTTCTTCCGGTACAGCTATGTAGCAACCCGTAATTTTCCACGTCAACATTTATTTTCAAACTCCAATTTACAACTTTGAGATTTTACAAGAACACTTCTTACGTATAACTCTTTAGTTAAATAAACATAAAAACTAGGAACAACCCTCTTGAACACTATGATCTTAGACTACATTTAGTCCACATCATCCCAAATACCTTGCTCCTACTCCGGTTCACAATTTTAAACCCTACAACAATTTCTTTTTCTTTATTTACTTACGGTTGTCAATTCAACAAACGCTATTCGTAATTTAAAATTTAACACCCGATATACCCAATTCTCCCAACGATTATTTCTAACGTATTTTTATACTTCCGAAATGATTACCAAAGTTCCAAAAAATATATATATATATTTCCTTACGCCTAAGGTAAATTCTTTATATCTTACGTTTAATTACGTATAACTTTCGTTAATCACCAAACCAACAACCAATACCTATTTTTAATACCCAATACATACAACCTATACACCCTTGTATCAAAACAACTCATCTAATCCCATTTTAAACACCTAGCCAATAATATTTTTTTTGACCAACTATTCTAAGTTTAAAATTCTACAAGTATAAATACCTACATACAAGTATCATTTACCCTAGTTCAAGAAGAAAAACAAATATATCCTTCCAACTTACATATACAAATCGACACACATAGAGGAGCAAGGGAAGCAAAGATCTTGATTTGGCTAATTCTAGTGTCATTAGAATACTCTAGCAAGGGTTTGGAACACTAATTCTTGGGTTAAGCAAGTGTCTTACATTCTCATCTCACTAATCTCTTTTGTAAGTAATCTTACATTGCAAAACTTCATGTTTTTCATGTCATAATGCTAGTTCAAGTATATATACTTAGTTATCACTTTGTACATATTGATAAAGATTTACATTCACAATGATCCTTTAACAATAGGTTATGTTTTAAACAAGTTTTTATTACAAGTAAACTAGTTAGTAAAAATCTCCACAAGAAAGTGATGAAAAACATTATATATATATATATATACATATACTAGTTTTCGAAGCCCGCCCGATGGGCGGGCATGCTTTGTAATTTTTTCTTTTGTAATTTTCACGCTCTTTATTATAATTGCTAATTATTGAGACACATAAAAAACGAATCTTGGATTATTTAGCGATTAGCAATTGCCTATGTTGTTTATATTTTGTTTTGTTGCGTTTTACATTGTCAGTATTAGTGTATTTGTAGTTCTTGGAGAAACTATTATTTTGAAGATGCTACTTAATAAGTGTCTAATTACATGGAAGCGGGATCTCCTGGACTAAAATCCGGTTATAAATCTATATCTGAAGACGGTTTAGATATGAATACTGATGAAGTGGATGTTGATCGGACTGGTGGCAAATAAACTTGGCCGAGATGATATGGTTGTACACGAGATGTTAAACGAATGAATCTTAAAGATGGAATAGATGTGTACAACTTCCTTAACTTGGTTAGAGGAGCATATAAAGAGGAAGGTGATAATGAGTGTCTATGTGGTGATCTCGACGATTGTGAACATTCTTAATATTCAGATTGAAGAAAAAACTAAATCTTACCACTCTTAAACCCGGTGGGCGGGCATGACTTGTAATTTACGTAAATATGGTTATGCTATTGTTATTTATGCACTATTTAGTATGAGTTGATGTAAATTTTAACTTAGTCATGTAAGGATATCAGTTGTCTTGTATAGTTATAACTTTATTTATTAATTTACGGATATCAGCTATATTGTATAGTTATAATTAACATATGTTTGGTTTATGTTTGTATAGAAATGCCTTTGGAGTTCGTTTTGTTTTTGTACTGGGATACATTTCCCTTTTCCCAGGTATTATAATGATCTTACGTGTTGTTTATTTTTTTGAGTATATTATTTTGTAATGTTTTTTATTTGAAAATTTGATTGTTTGATTGTATGACATGATTGTTTGAGTTTTTTGATTGTTTGATTGTTTGTATTGTTTAAATTGAAACGCCATTTTAAATAATAATGGCTTAAGATAATTCTCGCTAATTTTAAATGTGCTAGTAAACTGGCGGTTTTTTTTCAAAAGCTATAATGCACATAGTTAGTATGAGGTATTATGAATTTCAAAAGGTAACTTTAAATTTTTCTACAATATGTTTACATGGATTATACATGATACACATTTTCAATGGATGTTAAATAGCTTGTGAATACATTTGCATTATACTTTTATGCATGTTCAAAGTAACTTAATTGCACTTGTATGTACAAATTTTTATGCGGCCCGATGGGCGGCCATGCTTTGTAATTTTTTATTTTGTAATTTTCACGCTCTTTATTATAATTGTTAATTACCGAGACACATAAAAAAATAATCTTAGATTATTTAGCGATTAGCAATTGTCGATGTTGTTTATTTTTTGTTTTGTTGTGTTTTACATTGTCAGTATTAGTGTATTTGTAGTACTTTTTATTTGTCAAAGTCAATTGGTAGTCTTATAATTTTGGATGATATGTCAATAGTCAACAATTAAATATGGGGATACAAATAATTAACATGTCATAATAGGGGATTTTTTTTTATTTTTTTTTTCACAAAATATAAAACATATATAAAAATCGAATATGTTTGTCTTGAGAAACAAATCCATGTGGTGAACATTCTAACATTTTCACAAAAGGTCCATTCCGTGAACACCTAATAAGTAAAAAAAAAAAAACGTAAGTAAAAGATTTTTGGGATTTATAATAAGTGAAAATAAAAAAAATGCCACAAAACATGTCATTTCTAATTTGTACATACCTAGTGAATGTTTGATCATAGACCTTGAAGAACTTCTTTATATACAACATTTATAGTAGTGTTTGATAGGTTACCATCCGTATTTGAAACAACAACCTTCAAACCTTTTTTGATCTTGACACGTGAAAGAGCCACATATAGTTGTCCATGTGTGAAAACAGGACGTGGCAGATACAATCCGACTTTTGAAAGCGATTGCCCTTGGCTTTTGTTTATTGTCATTGTGAATGAAACCAAAATGGGATATTGTTTCCTCACAATCTTTAGAGGTAAACATTTATTAGATGGAGTAATTCTCAATCGTGGTATGATTACGTTATTTTCAAAATGTGTCCCATTAATGATCTATGCTTGAATAGAAGACCATGATAATCGTAAAACCTGAAGTCGTGTTCCGTTACACAATCCATTAGATTGGTCAATATTCCTGAGCAACATTATCGGGACACCAACTTTTAACACCAACATATGGTTTGGAACACCTGAGAATCCATTAGATTGGTTACTATTCCTGAGCAACATTATCGGGACACCAACTTTTAACACCAACATATGGTTTGGAACACCTGAGAATCCATTAGATTGGTTACTATTCCTGAGCAACATTATCGGGACACCAACTTTTAACACCAACCCATTGTTCCATTACACAATCCATTAGATTGATCAATATTCTTCTCATTATCGGGACAATCCATTAGATTGGTCAATATTCCTGAGCAACTTTTAACACCAACCTAGCTTAAAGACCCGTGGATTCACGGGGTTTTTTAAAAAGTATGCAAATAAGATAATAAGAAAACAACGAACGTAAACATGTTCCATTAATATATGAAATAAACAGTGAGATAATACATGAATTATTCGATAATCAATTGAGTTTGTAACAATAAAAATAATAAACATCGATGTTGTTGTGGTCTTCAAAATTTAAAGGTCTTGAATAGAAAATGACGTATGTGAGTGCTAATCAATTTAATAGCCAATGTCCATTCCGTGAACACCTAATAATTCATAGAAATTGTAAGTAAAAGCATGTTGTAATTGATAATATATTATAATTTAAAATATTGTAAAAAAAGCAAGTGATATGTATATTGTACATACTTCTTGAACCTTGATTATAGACTTTGAAATACTTCATTGTAGACGACATTTATGGTAGTATTAGCGATATTACCATCGTCATCACAAACGACAACCTTCAAACTAAGACAAACACCGTCTTAATCGTTTCAGAAATTTAATATACTTAAATCATTGACCCAAAGTTTTAAAGATTAGTTACTTAATTAACCGCATAATAGAGTAGTTAAACTTTAGTTACTTTTGTTAAGAGAATTTGAGGTCAAATTGAGTATACATGTCAGTGTTTTTGAAATGTTCATAGAAAAAAGAAAGCCACATACTTGGATACAAAATAAACAAAACACAACTAAGACACTCACCTGTAAAGAATACCCAACATGATCATAATATCCTTATTAAATTAACTTTAAGATAACACATGTCTCTTCGGACTTAAAAAAAAAAAACATTATGAACCGAGACAAATATGATAACCACATGTCTTTCTAGTGGTCATGGCCTGCCAGTTTTTTGGGGGGGGGGCATGACTAATAAGCCCTCACGGGCATATAAATCCGCCTTAGGCGGGCATGTCTTATAATTATTGTTGGCATATTTTACTATAGCGAAAGAATGGTAGTAGAAAATGGTTGAAAAGTGTACATGGTGAAAGAAAGGGCTGTACCCATTAACATACATCCCATTTGGTTCATGTATAAGCTCTATTTTTAGAAGAAAAAGAAAAAGGAATGAATAAACATAAGAGAAACTTACACCTCTCGATGGTCACAAAATATTATGAAACTCATCGTAACCATGAATACTCCTACGTACATCTTCAACATAAGTAATGTGCACTGTCTCATTATATAAGTAATATGCAAGTACCAACCTTAATCCCAATCACCCTAATTGCATTCCCCATTTTACATCTTCAACATATGCAATGTCAATATCTTCAACACCAATGCCTATTCAGAACCTGTATAAAGGTTAAAGCCGCAATTCATATTATTGAACATTTAAATACCACGCAAAAAATAAAGAGTAATGTAGACATGATTTCATTGATGACGTCGTACGCCTTGTCTATATGTAATCAAACTATAGTCTTCATAACGATCCACATTTTTGAAAAACATATAAAGAACTCTTTCTCGCGCTCTATTCTGTTTTGTAGTATAAACTATAACTGATATTAAACTTTAAAATTAATTTCATCGATTCGAAACGGTATAAAAATACTTTGATACCTAGAAGTTTTGATTTGCCATGTCATCTGACATTTCCAATGACATCTGAGCTTTTTTGAGGATTTTATGTCCATACTCTCTCGAGTGTCTTGCCTCTACATTGTAAAAAAAATCATATAATGGGCCTTGTAGGTATGGACTATTTAAGGATGCAATGTCAAACCCTGTAGTTATTGTAAGCTTGGCGTCTTACCCGACACATTTGTTTTTATATCAACCGTGCTCATTGCAAAAAAAAAAAAAAAAAAAAAAAAAAAAAAAAAAAAAAAAAAAAAAAAGTAACCATATTCCTCTTTTATCTTCCTTTTTATGCTACAATATCATGTAAAATGATTGATCATGAATAGGATGATAAACATACACAAACCCTTTAAGTGTCAAAGATCAATAAATAAAGTACAGGTTCTTAAAAAATAAAATGGTAAATTATTTTATAGCTAATATCATGAAAAAAAAAACACAATTTGATTACTCATTTTGTTAACTGGAAGAAAACTTACAAATAAAGGGGAGTTTGAGTTTGTCTTGCACATGAGCGAAGGTCTATGATTACTTAGAGACAATGGTGATTTACTAACCAACTTTCTGTGATTATGTTGCAATGATCACGTCAAATTCCATTGAAACTCAATGAGCCAAACTTTATAACAAACAATTTGAACCAAATTCCCCCCTTTGAAGGACTTTCAAGCAATATAAGTTTTATAGCTAATATCTCTACTTTCTTAACATTGTAACTCCTTAATTACAGATATAACTAACACAAATTGACTCATTTTATAACTTAAATGGTCCAAATTTCTGCTTTAAACAAATATAAATACACATAATATTCAAGGGCTTACCCAAATTGTGAAGTGAGCCAACCATCGAGTAGATAAAGGCTACAACGGCTTAATGTTTTTTGTATCCGATTTCGTGTTGCCCAAGAGGATGGTATTTTACTTGACGTCCATACATCAACTACAATACCACACGTAACATGAATGAATTACTACCAATTGATCCAAAGAAATTTTTTTATAATAAGTTGTTCAAATGGTTGGCTGGTTTTAAACTACCTTTTGATATCATGTAGATTTCCCCATCTTCAATGACATCATAGAAGAGATCAACAACATCATTAAAACAGGTCACATGTATTTACCTACTATATGAATCAAGAGGGTCAAAAGAGAAGACCTTTCCGTCTCCTTTTGCGTTGTTGTAGCGACAGAAACCTCCTTTTGCGGTAACTCTTTCTTAACAGCCCATCAACCTTGGTAAGGTTTAAGAGCAAAAATCGGGATGATGCGTGTTGGTGCCTCGTTCTTCATATTGATCCATGGCATTTGTATATAGGAGGTGGTTTCATAATCAGTGGTTTCAATGTTAGCCTCCTATTGTCGAGAGCCTCCTATACAGTAACCAAACATCCCATTTTGACACCAAACAGTCCCAAATTAGCCCCTATTTTGACAACAGAAACATCAACTAAACACCCCTTTTTTTATTGAAAAAGGGAAAACCAAAAACCCTTGTTTTGATTTGAGTTGTATTTTTTATACCAGCAGTGTCTATAACATAGAGTAGAGCTTTTAGTTCAATCAAGCACCTAATTTGTTACTTCTCGAGTTTCACATGATAATTCTGAACAGGGGTGTTTAGAAGTGCGACTAAACTACTTAATGTGATCTAAAGTCTCAGTAGTCACTTTTAAGTGTTGGTCAAAAAGCTAATTTTGCAAATATCCACTGAAAACGCACATCAAAAAATCCCTAGAATTGCGATTTTCTCGAGAAAAAGACTAACCTTTGTACAGAGATGACACGCTTGGCGCTAAATTGTTGCGTACACCACAGATTCCTGTAGTATTTAATTGAGTACAACATAATAACAGATACATAAAAGTGTCCAACAAACCTTATAAGTGAAGGTTATGCTAAAAATAAAATTAAAAAATGAATCTTTACCTATTTGGCTATTTCTCAAAGAACCATGGAAGATCCGAGGCAGATGGCATTCCAATGAGTTGAAAAGCATTTATATGCGTAGGTGTTCATGGATCTCTATCTAAAAAACGTTACATTCTCAAACATCTGGAATAAAGAATGAAGTAAGTTTCAGTCCTTAGCTGATAGCTACTTGAAAATGCAGGCATTACATTCTTAAACATCTGGAATATCTTTACCTATTTTAAACATCTGTAATGATCGTCTAGATAGGTGTTGCTGATAGTTCCTGGAAGTCTATGGCATTACATGGCACTACGAAATAACTAACATGGTTTAAGTAATCTTCCATAAACATTAGAGCATGATAATAACAGCTATAGAATGATAACTACTCGTAAAAAAGGCCATGTGACTTATAGATATCCTGTTCAAGTCGATTACAGGTTTTTAGGTTTGACCTCCAAAAAAGTCAACTTTTTTACTCTGATGAAGAAACGCAGATGCCTTTGGTCCATTGACATCTCATGGTTAATTTTGTTCATTATAAACTTGTCATACATATAAAATGTTATATCAAAGTTTAGATGCATTTGTCGGAATCTGAACTTACCAATGTTTTGATATGCTACAAATGAACAGATACAAACCATTTCTTCAAATAAATTAACCATGGAAATCCATAAGGTAGAAAAATACGATCATTAAATCTGAAAAGTAATTAATCAATTATTTTTTAATAAAAATGAGCAAGGAAATTACCCCAGAGAACTATCTTTGGTGCCCAAGATATCCTAAACCTGTAAATTAACAACAAATTACATAAAATAAAACATGAGATTATTCAGGAATTATCTGTGTGGCAAAAGTTGACTTGAAAATATATACTTTTAAAATTTGGTTCTCCAAAATAGCACCATCGAGTACTGGAGGATGTTTGTTTTTAAACCCTCACAGAATTCTCTCTCAAAAAAGCAACTTGTATCTTATCCAAAGTGGCATGCAAAAATAAAGACATACAATCAGAAAGATTGTACAGTCTCATAACATGTTCTGCAACAACATCAAATAATTTTTGATCTTTGGTTTGATGTTACCTGACAATATCTCCTTTTAGAGTATTTCCAACGCAGTCAAAACCAAATCAATAGTCTGATTCTTGAGTGCGTCAAACACCTCTTCAGGGGACTTATTAATCTGATGCACAAGCTAAAAAAAAGAATACCCAATATATAAAAATAATAATAAACCACATTGGATATTTACACAAGTTGTACGTCTAACAGAATTTACCTTCTTTATATTTCTGTTTCAATAAATCTTTCGCATGTTTCAACATATCATGCTCATGTCTCATTTTTTCCAGTAAAGTCTCAAAAATAAGCATCTCGTCCTTAAGATGATCCATCTTCTTGTTTAGTAATGTCACTAACTTTGCTCTTCTGTCTATCCGAGTGTTGCTCATCCAGGTTGTGTCAGAAACTACGTGTTACCCTTTAAATTACATACGCTATTTTACATCGAGTGTTGGATCCAGGATTTTCTAATACACATTACTACAAATGAAGTTTTTCAAGTGGTGCACTTACGCTACTAAAATTTAGGGGCTGTTTGTTTAAGCTAATTTTTGGGCTTATGAGCTTATCTTACCAACACAATGGAGAGCAGAAATCCATACCTACTAAAATAATAGGAAAACAATATGACATGAGCTATATGATAACCGTAGTAAGGATTTTGATGGCCAAGCTGATAAATATTGATCTGCTAACAGGGCAACGATAACACGTTAGGCTATTTATTTCTTTGTTTGTGCATCATGATTCTATTAAAAACTCTAAATAGATAAAAGTTTATAATTCACCTTGTGAATTAACTATTTTCAATTTATTATCAGGTAACACTATGAGGGTGTTTGGGATTGCCTTTTGATTGTTGGGTAATGCCTCATAACGGGTTTGGGTTGAAGCCTGTTTTTTGTACTGTTTAAAATAGGTCGGATCAGGTCATGCAGGGTTGACCCGTAAACGTTTTTACTCTTTACTTTTTATTCTATAAAGATTAATGACATTACAAAAGTAATATAATTACAGTAACAATCTAATTATTTGTAGAGAAGTATCAAGTATGTATGAAGTATCAAGAAAATCTACATATCAAACACACCCTTACCAGTCAAATAGTTTTGAGTAAACTATTTTGGCAAATGCATCTCTGCTGATAGTTGCAGCATCTGAATCAAGGTACTTTTTGATGCTTTCACCACGAGTTACAATCACACGCGTGCAGAAAGAATCTTCAAGAGCCGTCTTATCACTCCTAAACACGATGTGGACATCAAATAGTTGCATTAACCAACTGAAACATCAGAATTACATAAAAATCAAAATTTTGCTAATCCAAATTAATAATTACATGAATAGGTCATCCGCAGTTTCTAGTCTTATCGTTCTTTACAATAATTATATTTGTAAAACCTTGTTTGGATCTCCTTGAGTGCCTCCATCGCTATCTCAAAAGGATTCATGTGCATTACTGTAAAAAGAGATGCCAGCTTATTGTAGCATGCATGGACATTTAAACATTTATAGCAGACTTTTCGTACATCAACTTTCTGATATTAGGAGCTGTCACTTTGTATGCGGCTCCATACAGGATCAACAATGGCGATGAAACCTGCAAGTTATTAGAGACAGTCAATTGTTTTTGTTTGTTGAGAAGCAACAACGTGTGGGAATAGACAAATAAAAATTTATGTTAATGTATGCGAGGAATAAGATGATAAAAAGATTATTAAGAAGAGCAAGCGTTTATCAAGTTATGTTTAAATCACAACCAGAAATGCGCGCGCTGTTATTTCATCTCCATTTTTTTGCATTATATCTTTTCCAGTTTCATTCTTTTAGATGCATTGTTTTCTTAAGATGAGTCCTGAGTTGTTACCGCTGCAGCATGACTTCTCTTCTTATGGATGAAGTCCTCCTTGTTTTTGATTTGAATTTTCACCATTGCTTGTGAGTATTGTGTTGTTGCTTTAGTGTCTTGTCTATACGCTAAATGAATCCCACATTTCTCTACCTTCAAACCATCGTCTCCACTTCTTATAGAGTACGGTTGTGGTCCATTGCTAACCCATGAATTAACTTTTTGGGTCCTGAAAAAGCATGCCTTATAGGTCCATTCAGTATCATGTGTCTTGTTCTTGATGACAGCTTGAAGTCCCACTTCGTATTTGCCCTCGTTTATGTAGTAGTCCCAAATAGTCATTTTCAGAAAATCTGGTTCTACATCAGAAGTTACATCAAAAGAGATGCAAGATCCATATTTTTGATGATCAAATCAGTCTGGTATGTCCCGCCTGGAAAGAAAAATGTTACAGTTGTCGGCTCGTTCGGTGTATCCCTGAACAAAATAATTAACTTAAGTCACATAACCATGTATAGTTACATAAGTGACGAATACACACGCATAAAAAGGGAGAGGCTGAGACCTTAAATAAGCTTTCTTCGAGAGTCGTTGCAAGATTAGTTCAGCCTTCAAGATATATTTCTTTTATGGTATTGATATTCTACAGACCATGAAAGACAACTAAGCTGCTATTGCAACAAACAGAAAACATCATTGCTAAATCTTTGTTGCTTATTGCACAGTTGAAGGGTGTTTTGGATTTCTTTTCTAAGTGCAAATTCTATCAAGCAAATAATTAGTTACTGAAACGGCTTATATTAAGAGTAAATAAAGGCTAAAAAGTATGCTTGTTTTTCTTTAGTGTCGGAATCAGAATCACGTCCATCTGCGACTTCCTTATCAGCAAGATTAAATCCAGTATCACATATTAACCCAACATCTAATTCCACATTTGTTGGAATTATATCACTTATTAATCCAAGCTTCACTTCATCTGTAACAACAGATTCCTTATCATTTATCAGTCCCATTGCTGACATTACCTATTAACTTTAACCTACTTATCTACTTAAGGTAACACATTGAAACTGACTATTTTATTTCAATTTGTAGAGATAATGAGTTTAATAATGCAAATCCAAACACCCCCTAAATATGGATTAACTATTCTTACAAATCAAGTTACTTTCCTCAACCTACATTGTTTTAATCCCAGGTCAACTATCTACCTAAATAGAAATATAAATCTAAGATCTGCTCACAAAATCAGAAATCATGAGCTCCAAAACATTATTACAATTGATATAATGTTACTGAATATTGTTTGTGAACATACCTTCTAATTCATGAAAAGCAAGTTGTTGATACATTGATCACATGGTTTTTTGTTTTTTTTTTTTTTTTTTTTTTTTTTTTTTTTTTTTTTTTTTTTGTTTAGATCGAATAGGGATGATTTAGTTCTGAATAAGAGGGATGAATGTGTATGAGCAGTATGTTTATATGTTTTATTAGGGTTATATGAGCCGTATGTTTATGTGTTTATATGTGATAATAATAATAATTCAATTTTAAATATAGCTTAACAATATAAATTATTTAAGCATGACTTAATTTGTTTTTATTGTAAATCAAAAAAATGGCTTGGTCTAGTGGTTGAAGCATTTGTATTTGGATTAAATGACTCAGGTTCGATTCTTGCAAATATCAAATTTTTAATTAATCCGAAAAAAATTTTGTTCGATTTTTCTTGCAGCAAGAAATGACAAGTGGCATAGTTTATGATTATGTGGCATTTTTATGATTATGTGGCATTGAGGTGGCATTTATGTGGCATTATCTACGTGTAACGCCTCCTGTTATATATAATGTAGAGATATATATATATATGTTTGTGAACTTGTAAATTTTAACCATTCTTGATGATCATTTACTTTTATGAAATGGACTCTTGAATATTGCTAAGTTAGTGTTAGATCACTATTGTTATGATGAGAAGTTGATGGATGAACTAGGATTAGATTTGAAGTTGTTGTTAAGTGGTTATAACAAATAAAAGATTAGGAAAAATAGTTTGATACATTTGATAATGAATTTGTCCCGTTTTGATTAACACAGAAAACTCAGTAGCTTAGTGAGAAGTTTAGGCTAGATATATAGAAAATAGACTCAATAACGAAAACGTAGCCGCTTGAATGAGTTAAAACGGGCTTATAACGAAAAAGATACGCTAGTTTCAATTTATGCGACGAAAACTAAATTTTAAGAAAAATGGTTGAAGCTGTTAGGAATTTTGAGTAATGAAAACTGATGATAAATGGTAACTAGACTAGCCGAAACCTTAAAAATCCGATAGTATACTTAAATACCTTCGCGGGGATAGGTAAAACTTAAGAAACGGAGCTACGACGAAAAAGTTATGGCCTAACGAAAGTTTACGACGACATATACGTTGACAGCTTATATTTTCGCTATTAGAAAAGCTGTTAGAAATGTGTAAAATGGATTTTTGGACACTTTAGAGTGTATTTTGGCTAAAATGACGTACACGAAAATGGTAGAACATAATGTATACTTATTAAACGCGTCAGAGAATTTCAAAATACTTATTAACAAGACGACCATAGTTTAGTCATGAGATTAACAAGATACGTTTTCTAAAAGGGTGATTTTGCTAAATAAAAGATCACATTGACACAACTACATTTTTGACGATAAATATTGCAACAAACATGTACAAGTGATATAATAGTATATGAACTTGCATGCACGACATCATTCCATGACCTAAATCATATCATTCATATTAGGTTGCGAGTAGTTTTCCGAGCCTCAATTCCGTACACTTTCCTTTCGTTATCATATCGGTTGACCCAGGTGAGTTCATGGCCCCTATTTTACTGGTTTTTAAACTGTTTTGGGGGAGAATACATGCTCGTTTTCATCTAAATGCAATACTTGCTTTACTTAAATATGCTACTTGTTTAGTCAAACCATTACTTGCTCTAATTATGAAATTGTTATTTACTCGAATGCGTTATATATTCACTTGTTTCATACTTAATTCTTTTTACTCATGGACACAAGCACTTTGAACGATTATTCATACATAACCGAATGTACTGGTAACATGAACGAATAGATTGGTCACATGACCAAATGAACTGGTCACATAACCGAATGTACTGGTAACATGACCGAATGGATTGGTCACATGACCAAATGAACTGGTCAAATAACCGAATGTACTGGTCAAACCAACTTTAAATCTTGTGGTCCATATATATATTACCTTTTGTTTACTTAAATCTATGAGCTCACCAACCTCATGTTGACACGTTTTAGCATGTATTTTCAGGTTCTTAAAGTGTTAGCTCACATTTGGCGGCTTTTGGCATGGCATGGCATGGTTATTGCATCAAGACACTCTGATACTCATTTGGGGACCGCTTTACTCATTTTATGGGCCTTTCGTAAGAGAGAGAGTTGCTTCAGCCACAACAGTTGCCTAATGCAAAGGAAAGTTGCATTGAATGTTTTCGATTACTTCATTCACATATCAAGGTTCTCTCAGAAAGACCTGGATCCATGGGAGGATTCGAACGAGCTTTTGCATCACTTTTTGGTCAAGATATTCAGACTTTCACAGGCACTATGTTCCTGAACTTAGATCAACTAGAAAAACAACTTGACAAAGAAGAATTTCATGAAATTGGATCTATGGCTGCTCTTCGGGTGATCAACAAACAACTTCAATTGTTCATCAAATCACAATACACTTAGGATTATGATAGTCAAATGACAGACAAGTGTTTTACTGATTACACTGGGATTGAAGTTAACATGTACAGAGAAACATTACTCCAAACATAGGTAATGTTGAGAAGTACATTGAGGAAAGAGCACAACACCAACTAATGAATGAAAGTCGGATGCAATCAAGAGAGATTAAGGTTGATTCGTGTAAAGCACTGGGTGCTAGTTCAGTTGTCACAGAATGCAGAGGGACAAAGTCAGATAAGCTTGATGCAAGCAGCAGTTATGTGACTCATATCACACATGGTGTGGATGCTGATATCTGACCAGTAAATGACCAAGTGCCATTTGCTGAGGTACATTTAACTGTTCAACATAATGTCCTTGCTACTGAACATCAGCACACTGATCAAATTACACCTACTTATGACACATATCTGTTGGAAAAGACTGATAGCAATATCACCTCTGATTCAACAAATATGAGTCATAAGGGGGGAGAAATTGATCAGGATGCTGAACATGATGATACGTCAAGTTCTTTGCTTACTGCTGAGGTTTTCAAATCAAATGATATGGTTGAAAAAGAAGTTTATGATGAACTTTCAAATAGATTTTTACAACTCGAAAAATATTGTATTTCACTTGAAATCTCAATGCAACAAAAGGAAGAAAGTCTTCAAACTAACCAACCATGTAGGAATCCGGAATTTCCTGAATTCCGTGAATTTTTTATAATAAACGATTTGAAAGCTCAGCTACAAGCCAAAAACTTGACGATCAACAACCTGAAAAAACGTATTGCTGAGATGTGTGATATGTTTAATGAAGTTAAGGCTAAACATGACAATGATGTTATTGCAACAAAAAATGCAGAATTAGAACATAAAGTGACTGAATTGTTTAAAGAAAATGAGACTTTGAAAATTCATTGCAAAGAACTGTGTGATACAATCAAAGAAACGAAAACTAAGACTGTAGAGCAAACAACCTCTTTGATTGCCAAAAATGATGAATTCAAAGCTCAACTTCAGGAAAAGGGTTTTGCAATTGCATCGTTGAAAAACGAGTTAAGAAAATTGACAGAAAATGGTGTGAACACTAAGTTTCCAAACCATCAATCTTGGAGAAACCACCACTTAGAAACCAATCAGTTGTTAGACAACCGACTACGTTTAAATCTGAACGACCAAAATTTTCAAAAACACGGTTTGCCTCCCAAGTTGATGCGAGACAAGTTTTGCCAAAACCAGTCACTTCACAGTCTAGATCTAATGAAAAAGAATGTACGGTTGCAAAACCTCATCATATGAGTGCATCTAGTTCTTCTAGGATTAGTTCAAAGCGTGTGTCACTTGTGAAACCAAAGGAACCTGTTAGACATAAAAACAGTGTTCAGAATTACAACCTAGAGGATGCTAAGAAAAACACACATGAAAAGACTAGGACTTTGCCTGTTTCTAAGAGTAGTTGCGCATCGATTAAAGCAATTTCGGTAGCAGATCACTCTAAGAATTCTAGATCTTTTTCTGACTTCAAACACTATGCGTGTTCAACTTTTCAGAAATGTGTTTTTAATGCAAACCATGATGATTGTATAACAAAATTCCTGAAGGAAGTGAATGCTCGTGGTAAGGTTCAATCCTCTAAGACTAGAAACAACAACAAGCCCGTATAACCAAAGAGTTATATTCAGAAACCTGGTAGGCAGACTGCTGTAGGACAAAGGTCTTCTCTAAACAAGTCTTCCAGTGTACATGAGAAACCAAACATTCCTAGATCTTGCCTTAGGTGGATACCGACGGGTAGAATGTTTAAGATTGTTGGTCTTAGATGGATACCTACTAGTAAGTTGTTCACTGATTGCAAAGATAAGGTTGAAAGTGAAACCCCAAATGGTCAAGATGATGATATCACTAACCCATATAAATGCAAACAAACCCTTAATGTCAGTGCAGGTAGTCTTTACTTAAGTGCAGGTACAACATTCACTACTATTAAGGAAAGAATCAGGGTTTGGGTGCCAAAAAGACTGATATCTCATAAATCAGGGGTTCAAGCAAGTCAATCTTGATCTTCATCAACATAATGACGTTTGTACACATCAGTTCAGGCCTCGTTCTTCATCGACAATGACGTTTGAATGCTGTAGTTCAAGCCTCGGGTCCCAATGTCAACATAATGGCGTCTGCTGACAACTCTTCAGGCCCCGTTCATCAAAGAAAAGAAAAGTGTACGCTTGAGTGCGCTTTATCTTCGAAAGAAGAGAAATCTTCTTGTTTCTGACCATTCTCATCAACAAGCTTCATGCTCTTCCCATGCTCATTCAGTCACCAAAGTGGATCAACGTACATTGGAGTATATTCTTATTCACTTGTTCTATCAAAAATGGCAACCTCTTATAGAATTTTTGAGGGGGAGAAGTGTGAATAAACAACATGTCAGTTATCAGGTGGATCCACTTACCGTTGATGGTATTCTTATTCACTCGTTCAATCAAAAATGGCAGTCATATGCAATTTTTGAGGGGGAGAAGGGTGAATAAACTACATGTTGATTGATGATTGAGAAATGGTCATACGGCTCCTGAATACATCAGTTCAGGAGCCGTGAAAACCAAGTTCCTCCAACACCAAATGTTCTACTAACAATGGATGACTGGGATTTATTAGTTCAATCGATGTTTGATGAATACTTCCAACCTCCAACGAATGTTGATCATCCAGTTCCTGAAGCTCTAGCTCCGGTTCCTGCTGACTCAACTAGTTCACCTTCTACAATCTCCATTGATCAAGATGCACCATCTAGAAGTACAACTCAAACTACTCAAGAAACCAAATCTCCAGTTATTCCTCAAGGTGTTGATAATAACTCTCAAGATATTGAAGTTGCACACATGAATAATGATCCGTTCTTTGGCATTCCTTTCCCAGAACTAGGTTCTGAAGAATCTTCTTCATCACGGATTGTTGTTCCTTCTAATGTGCACTTTGTAAACCAACCACAAGAACATAAAGGAAAATGTCGGCTAAAACGTCAAAACGAATAAGATTTTGGACATAGAATGTCAAGTGATCACGGAGTTTATTTGGCATCCCTTATTTGAGATTGAAGTTGACTTTCACAAAAGCGTGATCTTATTTTATCTTGAAGTCGGGGTTGGTTGGATGCATGACTTTCAATGATAACTTGCTCGTGCTTAAGATTTAAGTTGAAGACTTAGTTTATCTAGTTACCAGCAGTCGGGGTAAATGTTTGACGACTTGGTTAACTATCACTCAAAGGAGTTACGTTGTAGTACTCAGTGTCACACGCCGATGACGTTGTGGATAATTGCAAGAGGTGTTAATGTTTCATACTTTGGTTGGGTATTGAGTACTTAGAGATTTGCTTGGAGCATTAATTCTCTACACCGTTCTTCCAACATTAGTGCAAGTTTAAGTCACGAGAACGGGGAATTCTACTTCAGTGTCAAGTTTGGTATATCGGGTTTGCTCCATCAGTTATCACATCAAATAGCCTACTTAAGGGTTGGTACAGATAGTCAGAGAGAGTTTCGGTAGCGGTTGATTCTCACTTGATACATTTGAGCCAATTGTGTTCTTCTCACAAGATGTCATGTATATGTGCGTAAATTGTGTTGCTGATTCTGAGGTATCAAAACCAGCAAGGGGGAAGGAGACATACATCTAGACGCACAATGAGTACACGTGATGAACTTTATACTTCTTCTTAATTTAAGTTATTCCGGGAAGACAGATGTCATAACCGCAGAGAAAATCAGTGTTTTAACTCGTGGCCTCTTGGTGTATTATTCCAACTACGTGGGGGAAGAGATGTAAGAAACAGTTTCTGATGATTAAAGAGGTACACAATTTTATGATGATTCCTCTGGTTAGTCGGTGCCCAACAGAAGGAAATGTGTTCATCCGGGACTTACTTGATTTCGGTGCTTCTGTGGTAATGTCTTGGTGTTATCATTTAGACTACATACGGGATAAATTGCTTACACTCGGGACTTAGTTGACTTTGGTGTAGCAATTCTCATCTGCAATTTCCTGAAGGGAGAAAAGGGGATTTCCGGGTCTTCATTGATCTTGATGTTACGTTTTCGACTTCATTAATGGGATTGAGTGTGTACTTCGGGTTTTGAGCTTCATATAATGAGACTGATTGCATCACTTTAACTACTTGGGGGAAGTGGTCTCTGGATACTTTTGGTATGCATTACTTCAGACTTCAGCGGGAAGAAATGTGAGAAGAATTATTCAAGTGTGAGATGATACACTGCTGATCTATTTGATGATCCCCCGAACGGAGAATCACGATGATCATTCTTAAAAGGAGCAGCAATATTTGATGTGGTTTGCTACGGTTTCCGCTGTACACTTACCTTTCGTAAGCTTGAAAGAGAGCTTTGAAACTGCTCTAAAGGAAGATTGTCGGTTTAGGGGGAAGCTGTCAAAGCTTCAAATTGATAAGGCTCAAGTTCAGTCTATTATTCAGGAGCCTCGAAAGCTTTGGTGGTGAAAGTTTAAGAGATGTTGACTACAGACTTCTACAACGTACAGAATGATATCCTTATTTCGGTATTCATGTCAACATCTTCTTAAACTAAATAATTTAGTTTGTACATATCTTAAACCAAATTGTAAATAGAAAATTATAAACCCAGAAAAATGTAAATAGAAAATTATAAAACCAAGAAAAACCATAAAAAATAAGAAAAATAGAAAATCCCAAAGATAGTTTCTCTAGGCATGTCTTCTGTTTATCGATAACATTTACGGTCTTAGAAATGTCATTCAATAATGACACGGGACTTTAAATGAAGCTCGAGTAGAAGTTAAAATGAATTGTTAAAACATGTCATGATGGCTTGCTATTACTTCATATAGCAACCCGCGATTCAAAACGGGGAAAGCACGTCGCCAAAAAGACAGTTGTTCCTCCCACTGGGTGAAGTTCACCCGGGCATGGATTACTTTATATCCATGTTTTCCCGATTTGATTTACATTTTAGTGCATCATTTCTTGTAAAGGAAGAGAAATCTTCTTTGTATGCAAATAATTTTCCTTCTATGATTCTTCTGAAAATTATTTGTGAGACACATGGTGGTAACATGTTGGTTGAAATTCTTTCAGACTTGGATTGTGCATAAAATTTGTCACTCAATCAATGACTACAGCTCTTTAACTAGAATACGGGTCATTGATTGAGGGGGAGAGAGATTTCAAATTTTATATCATCAAACGGGTTTCTTGGTTATCTCATAATTGTTAGAAAAGGTTTTGTAGTTAATGGGGTATTTGTTGAAGAGGAACTTACTAAGCTTTATCTCAAATGGCCAAATGTGATAGTTGCTAGAAAGATTAGGGCATTATGTGCAATTTGCTTATAGTATCCTAGCTTTATGTAACTATAAGGTCCATTTATATCAATCTGGAATCCTCGTTTAATCCCCTAAATACTTTAAAAACCAAAATCTAAAAGGAGTTAGAAAACCCATTGTGTCTGATGTTCTTTATTACTCCACTGGCATTTGTATGATCTGAATGAATGAGTTTCAAATGTTGATTGACTTTTGTTAGTCGATTGCTGCTTAATTGTTGTTGATTTAGTGCATGTGCACTCAGGATATGCTTAGGTATATAGCTATCATGTTAGAATCTTGTCCCTAAGATCCTGAGTTGAATGTTGAAATATGAGTGAATTGCCATGTTCATGATTGCTGATTGCTCTTCATGCTAGATAGCGGTTTGATGTATTTCCTGACTGTGGTTTGATTATGAGATGAATTTGGTATTATGAGTTGGCAAGCTGCTATGTGGTAGCTATTAATGAAAAGTGAATCTGTATGTATGTATGTATATCTGTGTTGATATTCTTATGCAGATTCCATGGCCAATATGAATGTGCCAGTTCCCACTCTAACCATTTGATCAGATGTTCAAATTCTATTGACTGGCTCTGAATTCACCACAACAACAACATCAGCAACAACAACAACAACACTGTCATCACCACCACCACCTTCATTTCAACAAAGCAATACTTATTCTGGTCTCACCAAGTGGGGATCTACAATACGTGGGAAGTTTTTGTTGGTGGATGGATAATTGATGTTGACTACTGACTCCCTCAGAGAAGCGGATGATCACATCGTCTGCGCAAAAAGGTCAATATTATTTGTGTCATAACAGTCACTTTGTGCATAATAAACAGTAAATCTCCCTCTTAGATTAAGGGGGGGGCATAGTATGTTCCATCATCAGAATATAGTAAACCTGACCACATTTTCTAACTTATTTAAATCAATTGGGATCACAAATCTCAAAAGGTTTGAAATTTTTGATCGGGGGAGAGAATGTGATTTAAATATGAAACCTGATGAAAATGTGATTCTTTGGACTTAAGTGTAAGCTCTCCCATATGTGCTAAACTCTTTCGTATAATCGATGCACATATTGAGGAGGAGCAAATGGTGTGATTGCAAAAAGGATGTGGCATCTCATGTGAGCACGACTCAGACTTCACCAATGAATTGACGAAACAAAAACTGTCATTAATCGAAAGGACATATCCTGGCCGGGTAATAATTTCAAGCTGGTCTAACCAGTGATGTAAGCGTGTCTCGAAGAGGATGTGTCTGAGTAGAGTGTACCGTTTCAAGAAACTTTCTGTGGACTTGACCAGGCCGGGTAATAATTTCAAGCTAGTCTAACTAGTGATGTAAGCGTGTCTCGAATCGGTCATGTTCACTGAAAGTGGATCAATTCAAAAAGTGCGAACTCCACCCAACATGTACAAATTTACAATAAAATCATCCGAGCACATGTTAAGGGGAGCATTTGAAAAGTATAAAACTCTCAAAGTGTTGGCAAAATGTGTTTCATAATCATAAACACTTTGAGAGATTTTTCAAGGATTTGGTTAATGGCAACATAGGATAGTCATGAAGTTATAAGGTGGCTAAGGTTAGGAAAACCGTCCTATGATCCGCCAGAGCTGGAGGGATCTACCCAAGGACAATACCAAATAGTTAGTATTAGAAAGTCCTTAGGTATGATTATGAAAAAGGAGTAATATGAGAAAGGAGAAAGAAGGGGTTGAAGAATTAAAAAGAAAAGTAATGTGAAAGGGTGAAAAGAAATAGCCCTCCAAATTATTCAACTTTAGGGCAGAACCGGGTTCAATTCATATGCTACTGGTTGTTACTAAGGTGACGCCGGTATTGAAGACAAGACGTCATGGACCCAGTGACGCACTGCACTAAACCTTCTAAGTCACTCAAGTTCTCTTAAAAGGACTTGTTTCATTCTCACGGGGAACCCTGCATAATCTATCAACCGCTCATTACGAGTTATGTTGATATTGAAACAGGAACACCGCTCCAGTCTCTGACTACCAAAATTGCACTTATCAAGTCTAGAGCCACGAGATGCATTATAAGATCTCATAGGAACACGTGTTACTTCTACACTGGTTGTTCAACATTAAGAACACCAGGTGTAAACTTATGAGTCCTACGCAGATCTTAGCAATCTGCCAGAACATTTATGAGGGAATTTACAAATGTAATTCTCAGTGATTGAATGGAAACTCCTGCCAGGGTCAACATCAAACAGCCCTGAAAGCAGGTCACTTCGGTAATTCCTTGTGAATTACGCTTAGTGGTCGCGGCGGTTTCAAACGGTCTACAGTCGTGGAGTGAACTCCAGCGACTCACCTAATCGTTGATTTACTACGGTAGATCATGTAAGCCCTCTGTGGGCTTTCTATTTAGGAACGGTCTCGGTAAGGATTAGAGAGAGTTTTCACACTATGCTGTTAACAATCTCGAAGTCCGAACCTGTAAGTACCGGACGTTTTATTGCTAACTGTCGTATGCAGGAAATCCTGGCGGTTGTAGCTGATTGCTGGAAAGATGCCGGTCTATCACCCCATGCTCACACTTCACCATCATCATAATTAAAGAAATCATGATATCTAAAAGACCTTCAACACTGCTTCCGCAACTCTGAGGCTGTAGATCATGATCCAGAAAAGTGTGAGCATGTCGACTCAAAGATCACAACCTCACATGGAGACGATGCTGCAAGATGACTTGAAGACATATGTTGGATGATAACCTCAAAGAATACTCTAAGATCATCCAAGTCAAAAGATCATTCATCAAAAGCTCGCTGCTGAACGCACAAAGATCTATGACTTTGAAGAATCAAGAACTACGAGCTAAGAAGACAAGCACACATGACAGAATGCTAGAATTCAACATATTATTTCCGGGGTGACCTCCCTTAGGGGGAGATTGTTAGGAATATAAATATTCATGTGAAGACTCGGTCACCCCGAGTATCTGTTAGCATCAACTAGCTCGTAGGATTATTAGTTTTATTATAATTAGTTTAGTTATTTATGTATTCAAGAGTGGGTCGGGTCTTTACCCTCTGTCAGCTCACTCCACAGCCCACACGGGGCAACTAATATGTAAGTATAAATACCCCTCTCCCACCAAGGGAGAGGGTTGGACCTTTCATTCACCTCAATCTAATATTTCCTTTTTTCTCTCTCTAAAGGTTCCACTTCCTCTCATCTCTTTATCTCTCTAAAGATTCGGCCAAGAATCACAAGAACCATAAGTGTTTTGTGTTTGAGCATATTACAGAAGAATTAAAAAGAAAAGTGATGTGAAAGGGTGAAAAGAAATAGCCATCCAATTATTCAACCTTAGGTAGAAACCGGGTTCAACTCATATGCTACTGGTTGTTACTAAGGTGACGCCGGTATTGAAGACAAGACGTCATGGACCCAGTAACGCACTGCACTAAACCTTCTAGCCACTCAAGTTCTCTTAAAAGAACTTGTTTCATTCTCACGGGGAACCCTGCATAATCTATCGACCGCTCATTACGAGTTATGTTGATATTGAAACAGGAGACACCACTCCAGTCTCCGACTACCAAAAATTGCACTTATCGAGTCTAGAGCCGCAAGATACATCAAAAGATCTCATAGGAACACATGTTACTTCTACACTGGTTGTTCAACATTAAGGACGCCAGTTGTAAACTTATGAGTCCTACGCAGATCTTAGCAATCTGCCAGAACATTTATGAGGGAATTTACAAATGTAATTCTCAGTGATTGAATGGAAATTCCTGCCAGGGTCAACATCAAACAGCCCTGAAAGCAGGTCACTTCGGTAATTCCTTGTGGATTACGCTTAGTGGTCGCGGCAGTTTCAAACGGTCTACAATCGTGGAGTGAACTCTAGCGACTCACCTAATCGCTGATGTACTTCGGTAGATCTTGTAAGCCCTCTCGGGGGTATCCGATTCAAGAACGGCCTTGGCAAGGATTAGAGAAAGTTTTCACACTATGCTGTTAACGATCTCGAAATCCAAACCTATAAGTGCCGGACATTTTATTGCTAACTGTTGTATGCAGGAATCCCTGGCGGTTGCAGCTGATTGCCAAAAAGATGCCGATCCATCACCCCATGCTCACACTTCACCATCATAATCAATGAAATCATGATAATTGAAAGACTTTCAACACTGCTTCCGAGACTTTGATGCTGAAAATCATGATCCAGAAAAGTGTGAGCATGTTGGTTCAAAGATCACAACATCACATGGAGATGATACTACAAAAAGATGACTTGGAGACGTACGTTGGATGATGACCTCAAAGAATCCTCAAAGATCATCCAAGACAAAAGAACAGTCATCAAAAGTTCACTGCTGAAAGTACAAAGATTAATGACTTAGAAGAATCAAAGACTACGAGCTAGGAATTCAAATTCATGTAATAGAATACTGGAATTCAAAGTGTAATTTCCGGGGTGACCTCCCTTAGGGGGAGATTGTTAGGAATATAAATATTCACATGAAAGACTCAGTCACCCCGAGTATGGATTAGCATTAAGTAGCTCGTATGTTTTATCATATTAGTTTAGATATCGTTTCACCATGGAGTCGGGTCGGGTCTTTACCCACTGTCAGCCCGGTCCATAGCCTACTAGAGGTGTCTTTATGTCTTGTATAAATAACCCTTCCCACTCATGGAAAGGGTTGGAACTTCACTTGCAATCTAACATACTACTTTCATTTCTCTCTCTAGAAGTTCCCTCCTCTCACTCTTTCTCTCTCTATAAACGGCCAAAACTCAATTCTTGTGTGTGTTATGTGTTTTTGATAAGTTACAGATCCAATTTGGATTTCATTAAAGAAAAGTAATTTGGTTTACTTCTGATGATGGCTTTGGCTTCATATTCCTACAAGAACAAAAACAAAAGCTACTCTAAAAGCTATTATTGTGAAAAAGGTTGTGCTATAAATGCTCATATTTTAGTGACAAAGTACTCCAATAGACATAAATGCTAATATTTTTAGCTCTTTTTTTTTACACTTTAAACCGTGCTATATGGAAACAAGGTGTGCTATAAATGAATAACAACCATCTATTAAAACAGGTTGTGTTATAAATGCTCATATTTTTATGACAAAGTACTCCAATAGACGTAAATGCTAATATTTTTTTCTTTTTTTGACAGTTTAAGGTAACATTCATATCATTAAACAGTGCTATATTGCAAAGTACTCCAATAGACATAAATGATCATATTTTTTGGGGCAGACAAACAGACATCATACTTGAAAAAATAACCAAATATAGTTATGTAAAATACAGTAATAAAGAACAAGAAAAACACATACATCAAGTAACTCGATTGCAAAAGGCATGATTATTGGAATAAAAATAAAAGTATAAGAGTTAAAATAAGAGTATACATACCCTAATATGAAACATTATTAAAGTTAGGAGCTCGAGTATAGAAGAATCCGAGAAGATGCGTGTAATGTTTGCGATACTTTGATTTTGATTTTAATTTTGGGTTTGATTTGACAGTGGGTGTAAAGGTAAGTGAAGAGGTTGTGACACTGAGTATATGTGTTTTAGGGGAATTTAAGTGTGTGTGGGTTAATGGGAGGGTGTTTTAAAAAAAAGTCGCTTAAAGAAAATATAGTCGCTTAAATTTTTTTTTAAGTCGCTCAACAGTTTGAAATAAAAAACAAACAACAATCTTTCCCTGTCACTACATCAACAACGATCTAAAACAAAACCCTCTCAAAATTATGGTTCTTTTTTTTCTTTTTTTTTTATCAAAAACAGTCTTCTAATCATCATTGTAAGTAATTATATTATCTCCTTTTAATCTTTTTGATTCTAAATTAATCCTAGGGATAGATTATCAAAAACTAATTCAAATGGGTATAACCAAACAATTCAAATGATTTCTAACTAAAAGGAGTTCATTAGTCTAAGTTAATCAAACGATTGTTTCGACATAATTGTTAATAAAATAAAACCTTCCTCATAATAACCCATTTGATTAGAAGTTGATAAAGTTAACCAAACAACTAACACTACTCTTCTACAAAAACTCATTTTGTTTAATCTTGTATAGGTTTCAAAAATGCCACATACATATGACTTTGATCATCATCTAACCAATCTATACATTCCGAACATTTCAACTGAACCTTACACACCCCTAGAAGTCATTTCTAGCTTCTAAAATGTTGAGTCACGATACATTCACGAAGGAAGGGTTGTCAACCCCAACTTAACCCTTTATGAAGAAGTTAGGAGATCCTTTCGAGCCATAGGTTTTGAATCACTTCTCACCATTGATGAACTAATTTGTCCACGTTTTGTACTAGAATTTGTCCGTGATATTAGTATCTCACGTACCGAGGATCAATCCCTTTCCCTTTGGTTTTGCATACAAAACTATAAATTGTTGGGAATTAAATGTTCTGAAGATTAGTATTGGGAATTAAATGTTCACAAGGTTAGTTCTGCTCAAGGAAATACACTAAGTGTCATTCTACTGCTAGTGTATTTCATTCTACTGCTAGTGTTAGAGATTCTGCTGCCGCAAGAATACTACTGCTAGAGTATCAGATACTACTGCTGAAGTGATAAGTATCGTGTATTCTACTGCTGACTGGATAAGTATGAAAAAGATATTTGTGTATAAAAGTCAAAGATATACGGTAGATAATATCTTTGATATGTGATCAGTCAACAAGTTGTGTACACAGATACAAGTTGTATCTTAGCTACTGACACACACAACCTAGCAAGTAGTCGAACACTCAAGTTGATGCATGTGCTTAGAAATTATATATCTGTCAAGAACAAAGAACTTAACTCATCACAGAAAACATAAGTCATAGAAACATATAGATTCAAGATTTTGTAACCCTAGTGATAGTGAAGATCACTCGTATTATTCTCAATAATATTGAATCGTTTGGTGTTATACTTTCTTTGTTCATTGTTCATTACACAAGCATCACTGTTCCATTTCCAATAACCAATATCCTTCTAAGTGTGGTTAAGTAGATTCCGCATACTTAATCATATTCACTCAAAGTATCATATACACTCGTTATAAAGGACTAACATCCTCAATAGTGTATCGAACATCCTCTCAATTGGTATCAGAGCCAGGCTGATATCTTTGATTTAGAAGAAGAAGAAATGGACGTGGAATCTATTCAGACGAATGTTGCTGCAAAGTTGCCAATGCTCAAACAGAATGAGTTTGACATGTGGAGGTTAAGGATAGAGCAGTATTTCCAAGTGCAAGACTATAAACTTTGGGAAATCATTGAAGAAGGAAACTCCTTCAAGCCTACAACCTCTACATCAACAGTTGAGGGTAAAATAGTGACAACTGTGCAAACCAACCCAACAACTGGAGAAGAGAGAGTTCTAAAGAAGAATGACCTCAAGGCCAAAAGTATGCTGATGATGACCATTCCAAATGATCAACTTTTAAACTTCAGCAAGTTCAAAGATGCAAAGTCTTTGTTTGAGGCCATTGTTGCAAGGTATGGTGGGAATGAAGCCACCAAGAAGACCCAGAAGACTCTTCTCAAGCAGCAATTTGAAAACTTCTCCTCAACCAACAATGAATCATTAGACCACATGTTTAACAGGATTCAGAGGATTGTGAGCCAACTTACAATTCTTGGGGTTGATATACCTCAAGAAGATTTAAACTCAAAATTTCTAAGAAGCTTACCTGAAGAGTAGGCTATGCATGTTGTTGTCTGGAAGAACAAATCAGACATTGACACCATGGATCTTATGGATCTGTATAGCAACTTTAAGATTGTGGAACAAGATGTGCAGAAGACTGGAGGATCTAGTTCAAGCACTAGGAATATGGCCTTTGTTTCATCTCCTAGTACCTAAAACCCAGTTGAAGATGTGAAAGTTAATGTGGGAGTTGGTGCTGCTAGTTCATCAAGCAGTACCATTGGTATTTTGGATGAGAAGACTTGTTGTGCTTTTCTAACAAGTCAGAATGATGGGTCCATGCTAACTCATGAAGACCTCCAAGAAATCAATGATGATGATTTGGAGGAGATGGAACTAAAATGGCAAATTTCTCTTCTTAGCATGAAGGCTAAGAAGTTCTATCAAAGGACAGGGAAGAAGATCACTATCAGCAGCAATGATACTGCTGGTTTTGACAAGTCAAAGATAGAATGCTACAACTGCCACATGATGGGGCACTTCTCAAGAGAATGTAGAAGACCAAGGCAGCAAGATAACAAGAACAGAGGTTTTGGAAGCAAATCCAAAACAGGGAAGGTTTCTGAGCCAAAATCAAAAGCTATGGTAGCTATTGATGGCTTAGTTTTTTATTGGAGTTTCATGGCAGATGAAGAAGAAGCTTCTTTTCAGATGGCACTCATGGCTTTCTCTGCTACTGAGGTACAAAATATTAAAGTTTGTTCTAATACTTGCACTGCTCTTAAAGAACTAGAAACTTTAAGAAAGCATTATGATGATCAAAGAAAAGAACTAAACAAAACTCATCGAGACTTAACAGATTATAAGATAGGTTTAGCTACCCTAGAGAAGCAGATCACACACTATAAGACCAATGAAGCCACTTTTACTGATGCCAAAATACTTCTTAACAGGGAAATAATGTTTAGAGATGCTGACTTTAGCAATTTGAAAGCTGAGGTAGATAGGCTTAAAAAGGCTAAAGAAAACATTCAACTAAGTGTAGAAACATTAGAATATGCCTCTAAAGGTGTAACCAACATGATTGAATGTCAAGTTATCAACAAGACAAAGTCTGGGTTAGGATACAAGAATGTCCCACCTCCTTATAGAGGAATCCCTGCACCCCCAGGGATAGACCTAGAGCACACAGGCTTAGCTGAATTTCAACTACCAAAGTTACAATATGGTGTTCAGCCAAAAGCAAATGTAGTTGTTGATGAACCTAAGAAAGTAAGTGAGAGTTTAAGTAAAACTTCACTTCATGAGGACAAGGTGTCCTCTGATAGGAAATCAGATGGTCTAATCATAGAGGACTGGATATCTGATGATGATGAAGAAGAACAGGTTATGTCTAAACCTTATGTGGTTAAGAAAGCAGGAACAAGTGTTCCTAAAATAGTCAAAAATGATACTGATAGGCCTAAAATCAATTATAAACATATTAGGCAACCAGTAAGATATTGTGAACAATATAGAACCACAAACAAGCCTAGAGGCAACCAAAGGAATTGGAATGGCCTCAAGTCTCACCAACTAGGTGATGACTTTGACTTCTATAACAAAGCTTGTTTTATTTGTGAAGATTTTGATCATCTTGCAGCTTTCTACAACCAAATGGTATCTGGGTATTCAATCAATAGGGTGAATTTAAAAGGGCATACAACTAAAAGTCACTCTAATTATACAAGAACCACACCCAGAGCAGTTTCATTAAAGTCTGGACCAAAAGCAGTTCCTACTGCTAGACCAAAAGTTTCTACTGCCAGACCTTTTTACTCTGTTTACCCAAAACCAGCAGTTCAAAATGCAAAAATAACTTTCAAATATGCATCTAAAACTGCTCAAAGGCCTTTTCAATCAAAAGCAATGGTCCAAAAACAAATTTGGAAAATAAAGGGTACAACTGCAAAGCTAGCAGTTCATACTGCTAGGCAAACAGTTCATACTGCTGCTAGGGAAAAGAGGGCAAATGTTGTTAAGGCCTCAGCATGTTGGATTTGGAGACCTCTTAAATCCAATGGTGCATCAACTGTTCTCAAAAGATTTAACTACATTGATGCACGTGGCAAATCCAAGTCAGTAATGGCTTGGGTTCCCCAAGGAAACTAATTCCTTATTTGTGTGCAGGGACATTCACAAACATATGATGAAGATCAAAGGTATAACATGTGTTTGCAGGTCAGCCAAGTCCAACCCAACCCAAGCCCCCCAACATAAGAAACTACCCATTTAGACCCAACCCACAAGCCAACCCACCCATTTTTCCAGCTCAAACTACAACCAAAGAGAAACAAGTCATTAAGCTTACCAGCCACCTAGGAGATTCGGGGATAAAAAAGAGAACAAGAATCAATATTAGGCAGGGCAAATTTCCTGCATAAGGAAATATGGTAAATATTATGTCCATCAAGATTTTCACAAAAAGGTTATGGTAGACAATTACCCAAAATAGAAAGTATTCTCCAATTGACAAAAAGTCCCAGCAAATAACGTAATATGCATCATGATACTTTCCGTAGACTATATATTTCTAATGACAATAGAAGTATATAATACAGCTAAGCGCAAATGATCCTAACGACTTTTAACAATATAGTGAGCATATTGTCAAGATATTATAACTTGCAGCAATTGGTGAAGGTTCTAATAATCTGATAAATATAATGTTTGGTGAATTAAGCTCAAACTAATCAAATTTAGAGATACACCGATAATTGAGATAAACATAAAACGTACACACCCTATTACCTCATTCTAGTCTTAAATGCAATGATCAATTTTAACAGTGGACACTTAAACACCCCCTAGTTAGACCAAATAAACAACACACCACAATAGACACAAAAGCAGCAAACAATCACATAGACAATATATAGGTTTCGGATCAAATCAACCTTAAAAACACTCTAAATCCTTAAAAAGATCACATCTTTTTAATTAAAAAGCAAAACACACACACACACGAATGTTTATATACCTTTCCTTTAACACAAAGATTCGTCTCCGATAAAGTATTCAATATCGAGTTCACTATTATATATAAATCTCAAACTAATCAAATTTATAAAGTAAAGATGACTCATCTTTAATTTCACTTGCAACAAAAAAATTTATAAAAGAGTGTGAAATTTGAGTGGATCTGGGTTTTTGATGAAGAATATAAGATTTGTAAATGTGTGTGTATTAATTGATTATAAAAAGAGAAGATAATGTGTTTTAAAAAAAAATCGCTTAAGGAAAATAAAAGTCGCATAAATATTTTTTTAAGTCGCTAAAGATTTTGAAATAAAAAAGTGTTTATAAAGTATTTTAAAAAGTATTTAAAAAATAATACAAAAAGGTGAAAAGTACAAAAAGGTTAAAAGTAAAAAAAGTTGGAAAGTACAAAGTTAATGACAAAAGTACAAAAAGATGAAAGGAAAAAAAAGTCGCTCGAAGTACAAGCCGTTAGTCGCTTAAAGTTAAAAAAGTCGCTCAAGGTGTGGAAGGAGCAAAAAGAATAAAAAAAACATTTTTTGAAGTTTGACTTTTTGGCCGGAAAAAGACAAAATAGAAGGTCGCTTAATTCACGAAAAGTCGCTTAAAAAAAATCGCTTGAAAAGTACGCATAGTGGGCTATGACACAAGTATCACTTATGTCATAGCCTGGTCGCCACATGTCACTCTCACATTAAAGTCGTCGGTCGCTAGGTCCTTTTCCGGAAAGTGACCAATTTGGGTCCTCAAAAGCCCAACACTTCTAGCGACTGGGCTACGTCTATATTTGCCCCTTAAATTTATGCATCTTAGAGAGATTCTTCTTTACTTTTTTCCTGGATTTTTTTTAACCATAAGATATTATGTTCATAAATTTGAATTTACATAGAGTTTGAATTTACATAAATTATGTTCATGTTGAATTTATAATAATTCTTTTTTGCAACTAAAACTCCAGAAGACCATAACATATCACACGCTTTGATTGAAACTAATGTGAAAGAAATTCCATCTAGTTTTCATTCATTTGGACTTATTACATGTCGACTCTTTCAACACAATTATGATCATAAGCATGATGTCACTTTTTTTTTTAATCTTTTTACCAATGATATAAATCACTCTAAACTTATATTCTACTATATATTATGAAGGGAATGTATTAGCTACAATTTTGTGTAGCAAACTCCCTACAATTTTGTGCTACAATTTGTCGGTCTCTAAATCCTTTCTTGTGTAATATTGTTGGAGGATTGTAGTCAATTGCTATTTTAATTGTAGCCAAGATATCCCGTGTTATGAATAATAGTAATGATATTGTAGATAGACATGTTGTTAAATATGAATACATTTATGGTAGCCTGATAAATTACTACTACAATTCTATGCAAGATTTGACTTGGCAACCTTAATTTGTTTACGTTCACTTGTGTCAATTTCATTAGTGAGACAATGTCAACTTGCACCATGTTCTTAATTACTAGACCAACCTTTTCATTAATACCTTTCTACACCTAAAGATATAGTACACCAACCATGATGACATAACTAACTTTAGTCGGTCATATCATTTTAGTAGTAAATGTCGACTAAATCGTGATAAGCATCAGATTATTGGACTCAGCCATACAGATAAAGAATGACCAAAATAGTTTGGTTTTGGTCAGCTGTTTGATAGTTTGAACTAAAAAAACTTGGATTGGGTGGCAAGAATAAAAATGACTGCAGTAGATAGTACTAAAGTCTAGTTATTCGTTAGTATTTTAGATTCTATTGATATACGGGTGTGTTCGTGCAAAATGGCCAAAAAAATATAGTATTTGACCATAAAGTAATTTATGCAGATATCCTAAGAAAAGCTATTCTTAACTTCTTGTGAGCCATCATCATCATAATTGCATAGTCATAATGGACCACATAGTAATTCTAGATTGATGTTGACTAATTAGGAATATACATGCAAGAGGCCCTTCAACATCCTAGCCATGCATCATGCCAAAGTCAATTCTTTTTTACCAAAGTTTTGGCCCAATCATAAGACTATAAGAGGTCAAACATAAAGCACGATACTTCATGGCTTATGTCTAGGCTAGTAATGAGGGGTGTGTATCAATAATATTTTTCAATGTGCATGTATCGTAGCTAAATAGAACAACATTATGTTTTTGGGTTGGGCCGTGATATATCATGTTAACCAAGAACACCCTTGTGCTCTTGGGTCCAACTAATTGGATAACGGGTCAAACGGGTTACTTTCGGTTACAAATAAAGTGTGTTTTTGTCCATGTTTTAATATTTTCGTATCTAGTTAATTTATTAAATACAAGATATCATTGGATGTAATACAACATGTGCATTGCTGATGAAATCAACATCTAGTACTAATCTTTTATGCGTTAACAACGAACCGGATTTTATATTAGAAAACTAGCCACTTAAGATATTGTCAACAATTTAACAAAGGTGACGAATGTCTGTAGCTTGCAAGAATATATATCATTTATCACCTTTCGTCATCACAACTAACCACAGTTACCACCGTACAAACTTGAGTTATAAACAGAAAAAATAAATAAATAAAAATAAAAAATTCCACTGATAATGATTGTAAAAATAACAACTACAACACTAATCTTCTTAATTCAGCCAACTACCCATTTACTATTATTATAAGCTCAAGAAGGATTGTCCTCAAACGAGTGCAAACTAGTACATACAAAAGAAAACCAATATTGATTGAAACGAGAGAGAAAGAGAGAAAAAGTGAGATGGAAACTGAATAACGAAACCCTAGATCGGTTAGGATGCTTATATAGCCACAAGTTCCAATTCAGACCCTGTAATATTACACTTGACAAACACAGAACCAAAAAATTATATCCTTGAGATAATAACAGTAATAGTCCCTGTACTTAAAACCACCAATATAAGTTTGACAACTTATACTTTTAACATCCCCTCAAACTTATTTTGCAAGCAAGTTAAGAGTAAGTTTCCTCATCAAGCACAATACCCTTTTTTACCAATGGACTAAAAGTTTTCTCATGATCAATACCTTCTCTTTCTATACCCTTTAGCCACAAGTCTTGCCTTGTACCTATCAATCTCACCTGTAGACTTATACTGAATCTTATAAACCCACTTACACCTAATTGGTTTTCTATCATGAGGTAAATCAGTTAAGACCCAAGTATTATTTTCATATAAAGCATGCACTTCATCATTCATTGCTTGAACCCAATTCTTATTAAGAGCAGCCTCTTCATAAAACTTAGGCTCAAAAGACTTATTACTATTAGC
The DNA here is from genome assembly GCA_021014915.2 of Artemisia tridentata subsp. tridentata. Lineage (NCBI taxonomy): Eukaryota > Viridiplantae > Streptophyta > Magnoliopsida > Asterales > Asteraceae > Artemisia > Artemisia tridentata. The sequence continues at coordinate 142,589,082 of CP139508.1, forward strand.
CACAAAACCATATTTTTCAGCAGACAAAAGAGTATGATTAGCAAACCTACTGAAACCATATTTAACTTTATCATCAAGCACAAAATCATGTAACCTTTGCAAATATATTAGTATGGGTAAGAACAATATTATTATTTGGAACATTGTCCTCAAGAAAGTTTTCTTCACCTATGTGTGTTGGTATTTGATCAAAAACACATGACTACTCCTCTGCAGTATCATCTGTATTAAGACCAGAACCAACATTGCTATCATATGGCTCTCACTTATCATCATTCAAAATCATCAACAAAAAATTTAAAAAAAAATAAATAAAAAAAAAAGACGTTTTATGAATGGTAAAATTTTCATCAGACTTAAAAAGAGACTCTAAACTATTTTTGACAAAAGACTTGTCTTTTTCAGAATTCGTTTTATAAGGAAAAATTGTTTCATAAAATTTTACAACGCTGGAGTAAAACAAACTTCAGTTTGCCAACTTATATGTTTTTTTAACACTAGAAATATCAATCAAAACATATTTTTGAGACCTTATCATGATTATTTTAAAAAAAAAATCAAAACACAAACAACCAAAACTCCTAATGTGAGAGAAAGAAGGTGTTGGGTCATGAAAAACCCAAGAATGCTTCAAACATGATTTGGACACAAATTAACTAAGTGTTAACTTAAACCGAGAACAATTCAAGTCACTGAGAGAACAGCCTCTCAGTGAGTCATCTTCAGGATGCTTAAGGCGAATTCAAAAAGAAGAATTCACTACTCAGGAAGGCGGTACTCCCTGAGTAGGACTTAAGCCAAAGAAGAAGATGATGGTTCAGTGAGTGTTGGACAAGAACTCACTGAACCCCAGTCTCCTCAACAAACAAAGTGATTGAAGACTGAGGAACCAACGCCTGAAGAAAAGGCGGGAACAATAGGGAAAAGATCTGAGAAGATAAAAGTGTCAGCCCAACACTCTTCTCTTGTCAGATCCAACCTTCCCTATTGCGGCTAAAAGTCATGGAGTGTCAGCCAACAACTCCCAAAGTCTTATTAGCCCTTTCCTATTGGTTCTTGGAAATGACAATTACTATTTGTAATTGTCAGACACGCAACCTCAACAACTTGTATTATATTTAATCACTTATACTTAGATTACTTGTGTATAAATAGATCAGATAGGAGAGAAGTTAAAGTGTGCTTTGTATATTGAAAGTTTAGAACTTTTGCAAAGTAACTTCTCTCCTACAAAGAGTATACAACTCACTGAGATAGCTCAGTGGGTATATTGTTACCACTCAATCAAAACTTGAGTTTCGATAGGAGACACCCCATACCCTTGTCTATTAAATCCCAAGTGTTTGTTCCGCAAAACACTTGGGTAATAGATTCTTGGAATTATTTCTAATAAGAATTTAAACGTTGAAAAATATTGTTGTTTTTATATTCACGTTTTATAACTGTTAGAATTAACCTTAAACATTGTATTAGTCATAAACACAAATAGATTAACTTTCTAGTTAACTCTAATAGTGTAAAGGGAACAACAAGTGGTATCAAAGCCTCTGGTTTATAAAATCTTTTAAACTAACCAAGAGTGCTCTAGGTTTTTAAAACCAAGATCCTACTATGGCTGATATCAATGTACCCCAGCTAGTCGACAAAAAGGGTGGCAGCTACTCCGCTGTTGCACCCAGACTTGAAGCTGGGAAATTTAGCAAATGGAAGAAGCGTATGATTTGCTATCTTACTGGTATGGAACCCTACTACATCACCTGTATCAGGGATGGCCCATTTGTCCCTAAGACAGCCGCAGGGCTAAATAAGCCTGAGGCCCAATGGACCATTGATGAGAGGAGGGTGGTCAATCAAGACCAACGCCTGAAAAGCATCCTTATATCATGTCTTCCTGACGATATAATGGAATCAGTCATCAACTGTCTAACAGCCAAACAAACTTGGGATGACTTGGTAAACAGCTTTGAGGGTCCCTCAGATACCAAGGAAAATAAGGTCATGGACCTTAAACTTGAGTATAATACTTTCAGGGCAAAAGACTCTGAAAGTCTCTCACAGACCTACACCAGATACAAGACTTTGATAAATGAATTATCAAATGATGGTGTTGTATTGTCTAAGCATGAGACAAATTTTGGCTTTGTCAACAGTCTCCCTGAGAAGTGGCTCAACTTCTCACAAGGCCTGAGGAATGCTAACCACATTCAAAACCTTGAGCTCCCTGAAATTTATGGGAAGTTTGTCTATGAGGACAACTTGATCTCAAGGAGATACCCTGACTCAAAAGCTCTTGAGTCCAAAAAGGCCTTAACCTCAACACCTATATCAACTGCTTTCTATTCTAATGGTGTTGTGCAGGATATTCTAGAGGATTCTGAAGAAGAAATTGATGAAAGGACTGGTGAGGAGTACCTGAACGACTTGAACTTGGAATTCCAAGAAAGGGCACTCCTTGCTAGTTCAAGACGTTTCATCAAAAGAAATAAGTCCAACTTTACAAAACCAAAAGCAAATGAGACCACTGAATGCTTTAAATGTGGTAAAAAGGGTCATTTTGCTAGGGACTGTTATTCTAAAACTATCTCAGAACCCTCTTACAAGTTCTCAGGAAACAGTTCCTCAGGAACTAGCAAGTTTCAACCTAAAATGTTTCAGTCCACCCAACAATTTCAAAACAAGGGTCAAAAGAATTTTGAAACAAAATATAGGAAAATCAAAGCTAAACTTGCACTTCTTGAAACTAACCCCATATTGTCTCAGGATGCTCAAACATCTAAACCTATTCAGAAAAAGAACAAGGTATTAGTTGCAGAAGCATATGACTGGGATGAAGAAGAGGTTTCCTCTGATGAGGAAATAAGAGTTAGTGCACTGATGGCACTTTCTGAAGAGGATCAAGTGGCTGTGGGAAAAATCCATGCTAGGAATGAAGAGTGGGTCAACATCACCATGAAAAAGGTAAATACTTTACTTTCTATGGATGATGATTCTGATTGGCAATCTTACATGAATTATATCTGTGTTGATCTAAAGTTTGTTGAGGAACAAAGGCTTGACCTGTTTTCAAAATATAACAAAATTGTGTCAGAATTGAATAAATGTAGAGATGAACTGCTTGCATTGAAACAAGCCAAACTAGAATCCATCACTCTACAAATTCAGAACACTGAAATTTTGAAACAAAACCAAGCCATTCAAACAGAACTTAAGAAAGAAAAAGCTGTCATTGAAAGCTGGACCAAAAAGAACCCTAAGGTCTTTGATTCTGTGGGCTTAATTCCTCAGATAACTATAGGAATTGACCACCTCACTGAAACCTCCAGTGAGAGTCCCAGTGAAATGACCTTTGTTCCAGCTGGGATATCCTTTGAGCAAGAGATGGAACCCAAGTCAAATGACTGGATTGTCAGGGACAACCCAGTCAGTAAGTCGCCAAACTTTGAGACTGGAAACATATTACTCCCTGAAAGTCAGGCTCTGAAAGGTATGCTTGGACTCTTTGACCAACTCAGTATTTTTGATCCAATCAGTGAGCCTGAATCTGAATCAACTCCTCTACTCCCTCCACTAAATACCCTTCAGGGTGCTGCACCAAGCTCAGACCTCCCACCATTGGTCTACTCCCCACACTCTCCAAGGGAGAGATCAGGAAAAGGTAGAATCCTCCTGAAAAGACCACCCCTTGAAGTCTCAGTAAATACTGATGACTCATCAACTTCAGTCCCTTCTGAAGTTGCAACTCAAAGTCCTGATCCAAGAATTGATCAGTTGACTGAAATGGTCAGGAAGCTAAGTGAGAAGATTGTATCTTCTGAAAAACCTTCTCATTTAAAGAAGGAACAAAAACTAGCCTCCTCAAAGACCAAATCCAAACCAACCAAACCCCTGAAAAAGTGTGAACTGTGCAACTATACAAATCATCTCACTGATGACTGCTATAGAGTCCTTTACTGCATGATCTGCAAAAAGGAAGATCACAGGACCTCTGATCATAAAAAATGCTCAGTCATGTCAAACTTTTCAGGACTTAAGGCTCAGTGTCTGAACTATCCTTCTTATTCTAAGCAGAAACAGAAGCAAAAGGCCAAGCCTTTTCCACCTTGCCCATTGTGTGGATTCAATGACCATCATCCTGAGGATTGTCAAAATGACAAACACTGTGAATCTAGTGGAAGTACCACTCAGAAATCCTCAGGAAAAGAGAAGGTCATTCAGTCAAAAAGAGGAAAGAATAAACAATCCTCTCAGACTACTGAGGCTACCCCTGCAATTAAATGCAAAACATGTGGTAGCTTAGTCCACTCAACCTCTGACCATGAATCAATTAATACTTTCATAAAGACCTACAATACCAAACCCTCCATGAAATGGAGTCCTAGAAAGAACTGACCCAGTTTACTATTTGTGCAGAGGCATACCAGGGATCTTGTTTGGCATCTAGATAGTGGATGTTCAAGGAGCATGACTGGTGTTAAGGAATGCCTGCACAAATATGTGGAAGAATCAGGACCCAAAGTGATATTTGCTGATAATTCATCATGTCTCACTAAAGGCTATGGTTCAGTAAACTGCAATGGTATTGTCTTTACTTGGATAGCATATGTAAATGGTCTTAAGTATAATCTGATCAGTGTCAGTCAACTATGTGATGCTAAATACATAGTTCAGTTTAATGATAAGCAAGGAACCATCTTCAATGCAAATAAGGAAATTGTCCTCATTGCACCAAGAAGACAAGATGTTTATGTACTAGACGTGTCCAGTCTAACTCAGGATGGAACTTGTCTCTTTGCTAAAGCCACTGATACACTCAACTGGCTTTGGCATAAGAGACTCACCCACCTGAACTTTAAAAACATAAACAATCTTGTAAAACAAAACAAGGTCCTTGGCTTATCATCACTTGTGTTTTCAAAGGATAAACCATGCTCAGCTTGTGAAAAAGGTAAACATCACAGAGCATCCTTTAAAACCAAAACCAACTTTTCCATCAGGAACTGCCTACATCTTCTCCATATGGATCTATTTGGACCTATCAGTCCAAGGTCCACTAACCATGAGAAGTATACTCTGGTCATTATGGATGAATACTCTAGATACACCTGGGTATTCTTCCTGATCAAAAAGAGTCAGGCAGCTGAAACAATCATGTCCTTTGTCAGGAACATTGAAAATCAAAATGACATTAAGGTCAAACAGATTAGAACTGACAATGGGACTGAGTTCAAAAATTATGAACTTGAATGTTTCTGTGATGAGAAAGGTATTTCCCAAAACTTTTCCTCTCCATACACACCTGAACAAAATGGTGTTGCTGAAAGGAAAAATAGAACACTCATTGAAGCTGCTAGGACAATGCTATGTGGATCAGTCCTTTCCAACCATTTTTGGACTGATGCAGTCAAAACTGCCTGTTATACACAAAACAGATCCATCATTGTCAAGAGACATGGGAAAACCCCATATGAGTTATTCAAAGGAAGAATCCCTGACATCAGCTACTTTCATGTCTTTGGGCGTCCTGTGTTTATTCATAATCACAAGGATCACTTAGGGAAATTTGATGCAAAAGCTGATGATGGATACTTCTTGGGATACTCACGTGTCTCAAAAGCCTTCAGAGTGTTCAACACAAGGAGACAGCAGACTGAGGAAACATTTCATGTTACCTTTGATGAGAGCACTGATGCAATCAGGTTCTCAACTGCCTCAGTAGAAGAGATAGGAATTGATAATTCTTCAAGATATCCTCCTGATGAATATCTTTCTGAAAATAATCCTTCTACTCAGTATCAAGATGATGCTAATCTCTCCTATTACATAATCCCTCACAACCTACCTAACCCAACCATCACTGAGTTTGTTGAGGCTCATGCACACACTGATGATATCAATCAGTCAGTTCAAAATACTCAAGAACCAAACAATCTCAGTGAACTGGTAGACACTCAAGATCCAATCAATGATCATGTGTCTACTCCAGAACCAACCCCTATACCCAATCAGGCCACCACAAGTTCAAATCAGTATCCAGGACCTCAAGAAAGTTGGACTAGGTCTCAGGACATTGAACTTGTCAATATTATTGGCGAGCCTACTGAAGGGATGCTCACCAGGAGCATGGCTGCTGGTCTAAGAGCAGCCTCATCCAATGAATGCCTATTTGTGGACTTCATTTCCACAATTGAACCCAAAAGTGTTAAAGAAGCACTTACACATCCAAGTTGGGTTCAGGTCATGCATGATGAACTGGAACAATTTGACAGAAACAAGGTAATGACCTTGGTCAAATGTCCTGAGAATGTCTCAGTCATTGGCATGAAATGGGTATTCAAAAACAAAACTGATGAAAATGGCATAGTCATTAAAAACAAAGCCAGACTTGTAGCCAAAGGCTATAATCAACAAGAAGGCATTGACTATGAGGAAACATTTGCACCAGTAGCAAGGATGGAAGCCATCAGGATCTTCCTTGCTTTTGCTACATACATGAACTTCAAGGTATACCAAATGGATGTTAAAAGTGCATTCTTAAATGGTTCACTGAAAGAAGAAGTTTATGTTCAGCAACCTCCTGGATTTGAAAGCCATGAGTCTCCTGATCATGTCTGTAAGCTTAACAAAGCCCTTTATGGACTGAAGTAAGCTCCCAGGGCATGGTATGAGACTCTCTCAGCCTTCTTAATCCAAAACAAATTTGTCAGAGGCAAGATAGACAACACATTGTTTATCTATAAGACAAATAATGATGTCATACTAGTACAAGTGTATGTTGATGACATCATCTTTAGCTCAACAAGTTTCAAACTTTGCAAACAATTTGAAAAACTAATGGCAAAGAAGTTTGAAATGAGCATGATGAGAGAACTGAAATACTTCCTTGGTCTACAGATCAAGCAGACTGATAGAGGAACCACTATCAGTCAAGAGAAGTATGTAAAGAATCTACTGAAGAAGTATGATCTCAGTGACTGTGCCTCAGTCAAAACTCCCATGGTCCCCCCAAACAACCTTGGTCCTGATCTAACTGGTAAATCAGTAAATCAAACTCTCTTTAGAGGAATGATAGGATCACGGATGTATCTACTTGCATCAAGGCCTGATATCCAATTCTCAGTATGTCTATGTGCAAGATATCAATCTGACCCAAGAGAATCTCATATCACTGCTGTGAAAAGGATATTCAGGTACCTAAAGGGGACTCCTAACCTTGGATTATACTATCCAAAGTGCTCAGGACTTGATCTCAAAGGATACTCAGACTCTGACTATGCTGGATGCAACATGGACAGAAAAAGCACCTCAGGCTCTTACCAAATACTTGGTGGGAAGTTAGTCTGTTGGAGTGCCAAGAAGCAACAATCAGTTGCCTTGTCCTCAGCTGAGGCTGAATATGTTGCAGCAGCTAGTTGTTGTGCAAATGTACTCTAGATGAAAAGTCAACTCAGTGACTATGGAATTCAGTACAAGATGGTACCCATCTTTTGTGATAACACAAGTGCAATTGCAATCTCAAACAACCCTGTTCTTCATCAGAGAACAAAACACATTGATATCAGATATCATTTCATCAGGGACCATGTCATGAATGGTGACATTGAATTACACTTCATCCCTACTGAATATCAGTTGGCTGATATCTTCACCAAACCTTTGGATGAACCAACTTTCACAAGGTTGAAAGCTGAATTAGGAATGTTGGATATAGAAAATCAGTCCACTGATTGAAATCCTTCCAACTGAAGTGTAAATTCTTAAAACCTCAGGTCCCTGACTCAATGTGTACATCAGTGAAAAACATCTCACTGAATCCTCAATCTCAGGAACTAAACCCAAGTTCCTGAAATCTTGAGGATTCAGGAACTAAACCCAAGTTCCTGAATCCTTGTTTCTCAGGAATCATTCCATATTCCTGAATCATCAGTGACTAATCCCAAGTCCCTGAAAAACCAATCACTGAATGAAATGTCATTCAGGGCCCTGAAAAGGACATTAATTACTGACTTAAATGCTCTAAGTATCTAGTTAGTAAATGTCCGAGGTTGGTAACTGAACTAATATTTAATTTAAGAATATTTGTTCTTTTTGCCTTTCTGGCTTCCACCTTTGGGCCACCACATGTCCACTTGGCATTAAATGCCTCTCCAATCACATTACAGAAATGTGATGACTCATCTCTGCAAATTACACTTTTGCAGAACTGCTCAACTGTTCACCTTGACTGTTGCGCCAAACCAGGAAAGTGGAGTATTGGCATTAAATGCGGATCCCAAAACATATTATTCAAAACAATTTCCAATAATTCTTTTTGAATAAATTAAGATCGCTCAAATGTCCAAAACACCCCCATCTCCACTTTCCTATAAATACCCCAACCAAAAGAAACACACACATGTTTTTATAGAATCTTAAGCAAAACTCTGCCATTTTTAATTCTCAAAAACAAATTGTGTGTGTATTCTTAAGCTTTAGAAACCCATAAACCTTAGTCAAACCCAGACTTACCCACAAATGGCTTCTTCTAAAGCTGTGAAATACGCCCCTAATGTGGATTTCACATTGGAGGGTGTAGACCTAACCAAAAACAATGTGGTGGGAAATTTCTCGTATCCACAAATCTACCCAGCCTACAAGAACGTTATGAAATTTCTTCGTAATTGTTTTCTTGCAAAGGCTTTCACCCACACCCCCTCAGTCATCTACCATGACTATTTGAGGGAATTCTGGTGTACGGCTGTGGCTACCAGCCCCAAAGACACCAAAGAGTCAATCATCACCTTCACGGTGATGAATGGGAGCAGAACCCTCTCCTTTGACTACTCAACCTTCATCAAAGCCACAGGCCTTGACTTTGCTGAAGCGTTTTCACCCAACCCTACTGATCAGGACATAAAGAATGAACTGATCTTTCTAGCACCCCATGACCCCAGACGTCCTACAACGTCTGCGGGAGGCTTATTGGAGAAGGCTCCAGTAGTCAAAACATGGTTCCATCCTATTTGGAGGATACTGATGACATTTGTCATTCAGGTCCTGGGTGGAAATAAATCCTCTACGGAACAATTGAACTCATCACAACAATTGATGTTGTTCAGTCTCCTTGAGGGTATAAAAATTGACATCGGAGGAATAATCTTCCGAGACCTTGTTGCTAAGCTCTCAGGAAAACATAGGCAAAGGCATATGTCCTATCCTAGGTTTGTTTCCTGTGTGCTTCAGGACCTACTTGGTTCTGACTATGTGAGGCCTGATGCAGAAGGTACGAAGCCTGACGTACTGCACAAGTCAAACTTCACTAGTAGCATCCGTGAGGTTACACATATTGCCCTGACTGAATACATGCAATCAGTCATTCAGGGCAATGACGCTATCTCTCCAGTTCCTTCACCGACGAAAAAGGTGAAGAAGACAAAGAAGGGTCAGTCCAGCCAGGTGGTTAGACCCAAGCCACTCGCCACTGAGACTGATCCTCAAAACCAACTCAACCTTAAAAAGAGGTTGAAAAAGGCCGAGACCTCTGAGACACCCATTTCTGAGACCCTCTTGACCTCAAAACAAAGGCCAACGGAAGTCACTGAGCAATCATCCTCAGTGACCTCGGGCACACCCATTCCACATGGTTCAACTGACATACACAAGTCAGAGGGATCAGGAAGCATTCCCCCCTCACATCCCGATGAAGGTACTGATAAATCACAATCAGTACCCAAGGGAGGAAAGGGTCCTGAACCCTCGGTAGGGCAGCACCACCCTACTGGGAAGAGGACCCACACCCCCTCACATCCCGATAAAGGAACTGTCAAAAAACAATCAGTTCCCAAGGGAGGAAAGGGTTCTAAATCCTCGGTAAGGCAGCACTACCTTACTGAGAAGGGGACCCACAAACATTCACATCCCGCTAACGTTCCTGAGCAATCACCCTCAGGATCTCAGGGAGAAAAGGACCCAAAATCCCCTGAAGGACAGCACAATCCTGATGGGAAGGGGGTCCACAAACTTTCACATTCAGTACCTAGTGATACCACTGGAAAACACCCATCAGTGGTTGAAGGTGCTAAGGGGGAAAAAGACTCAGAGGGAAAGAAACAACCCGCTGATATGGAACCCACAAACCCCTCAGGCGGTCCAATTCTCTCAGGAACTGCCCCCAAAAGCCAGGCTGGTGTTACCCCAGTTATTATGGCTAGTCAGGCTGAGCAAACCCACTCAGTTATTATGACAACGGGGTCAGAACCTGACCAAACCGAAGGCAAGTCTTTTTATAAAGAGGAGCCGGTTGAATTTTTGGGTATTGAGTCCATGGGGGACTTTCAGGCTTTTATCGAGTCTGATGAAGAGCTCAAGGAAGAGAGTGATGAAGAGGTGTTTGAGGCAGGTGAGGATATGGAAACTGATGAACAGCCTGAACAATCACATCAGTCACCTCCACACCAAAGCGAAGAGTCAGGTTCTCAATCTTCTGATTCTTCTGATACTGGGGACATCCTCAAAAAGTATGATGACTCTCTTCCCCTCACTGAAAGAAAATTGGTCAAGTTCCTACTGAAGACCAATAGAGCTCTTTACAATGGTCTCACTGAAGAGATGTTCGATCATCACACTGAAGCTGCTGTTCACTATGCCAACCTGAAGGCAGATGTTGAAAGTTTTCATGATGATGTGATCGAAATACATTCTGACACCAATCACTCCCTGACAGCTATTGATCTTCATTTCAAGAAGTTCGATCTTACCCTTGAAGGCATCACCAAAAGCCTTGGAACTATTCAAACAGCTGTCAAGGATGACCCCGTACTCAGGCTGCTGAGACTTACAAGAAGCAATCAGCTGAATTCAGTGATCTTCTCAGCTTACTGAAGGATTCTAAGATTCAGGGTCTTACCTCTTCATTGGACTCAATCAGGACTTCCTTGGGTCTTCAGGAAAAACATCTGGGTACTTGGGCACAATCTTCAACATCTTTGGCATGGTCTCTTGGGTCAAGGATGTCAGGCATCGAAGCTTCTCAGGCATCTCTGGCGGATCAGATCTCATCTCTTCAGAAAGACACCTCGGACATCAAATCAATGATGACTGAGATCTATCAGGCTTTCAAGGGTCCTGCTGCTCCAGTGACTCCAACTCTTGCTATCACCATGGCTCAAGCAACAGTTGAGGGGGAGAAAGACACTGGAGTCCCTGAAGTTTCAACAAGCCATCATCCTCCTTCTCCTCCTTCTCACACTGAGGGGGAGATTCTTGAAGCTTCTACCTCCCATCAAGATAAAGGCAAAGGCATCCTCACTGAACCTGAGCCTCAACCTGCACCAATCACGGTAGCAAAGGATCCTGAATCACCACCCAGGATCCCGTATGATATTGATGGAGTTCTTCACAACTTCTCAGCTGATGAACTCAGTGCTTACCTAGAGGAAGAGGAAGCAAAGAAGAAGTTAAAAGAGGAAGAAAAGGTAAGCAAGCCTGCTATCATTAAGGTTGTTCATGAAGAGGCTGAGAAAATTGGTCTTGAGGCTAAGGATCTCTCAGGAAGAGAGGGTGGTATGACCTTTGTGAAAGCTCAGTCTGAGGAGATGATCACTCTCAGGAAGAAAAGAGAGGAAAGGAATAAAAGGGCTGAAGAGATCAGGCAGAACAGGATTAAGAAATATCAGTGGTATATGACTGACAGGTTGAAGCCAGAACCAATCACTGATGTTCATATTCATCGAAACACCAATCCTGCTGCGGTCACTGTCTACAGAGGTGCTGACATGAGAAACTTTGATGTTCATAAACCCTTCAGATTCGCTGACTTCGGGATCACAGAATTGGATGAGTTGGGTCCATTAATAGCAAGGAAATAAAATGTTGTGGTCCCTAATCTGATGAAGTCTTTGAGTCTGAGGTACGAAAGATTGGCAGCAGCACCTCAGGAACTTGGTACTCCATCTCTTCTTCCTGAGTCAGCACAACCAGCTCCCTCTCAGTCTTCTTCAAGGAAAAGAAAGAAAATAGAAGCTGAGCCTGAGATCAAGATTCCTGGTCTTGACTGCAATAGGGCTCTCCCTGAAGGTGTTCCTTTCAGGAACAATATGGTCATTGAACAACCTGAAAGTGGGTTGTTCTTCATTGATGAGTTCGGAGACAAAGCCTTCCAAAGGTGGAGTGACATCGACTTGTCAGGGATTAAAGCAATGCTTGGTTTTCTAATGATGGCCTCTCCACTCAAGAGTTCTGAAAATGTGAAGTTTTGTCAAGATCTGAAAAGAAAAATCAATGAGCATCCTGACCAACACGAGCTGCAGTCAAAGAAGCCCAAGCTTGAAGCCCTTGGTATTAAGTTGAACTGATAGACCTGCCTGAATACCCCCACTATCCCTTTTTTTACTTAGCTTGTTAGGAATTGTAATGATATCAATAAGATGATGTTTTTAGTATTTCAGTGTCCTCATTTACATTCTAGTACATTCAGTATGAGTAGAAGTCATTAGCTCACTTATAACTGATCAAAACACTTAGGAATAATTTATATCCAAATAGGGGGAGATTGTTGGGTCATGAAAAACCCAAGAATGCTTCAAACATGATTTGGACAAAAATTAACTAAGTGTTAACTTAAACTGTAACACCCCAACCCGGCAAGGGTAAAGATGTCACGTTAATGGTTTCATATCAGATCAAACAAAGCATACGTCAATAGTAATACAATAAAATGTCACAGGTTACAAATGAAATACTAACATTATAAGGTTAAGAATGAAACAAAACTAAATACTAAGTCTGCAATTGCAATCCTTCTAATGACTTCTACTTCAGAATAACTATCAAGGTCTTCTAAGTCCAAAAGTCTCTTCACTCATACCCAAACCCGTCGTCCTGCTTATAACCTGCCGCACACGAAAAGAAAACGTGCGGCTGAGCTTAAAAAGCCCAGTGAACAGATATAACGGAAACAAAGCAGTAGTAACAGAATAATAAAGTAAAAGAAATAATACCAGGAGTAACAAGAGTCAGGAAAAGGAATACAAGAGTTATGCAGACATACCAGGAACTAAGAATGGTTACAAAGGTAGGTGCAATGAAACCAGAACCCACCACCAGCCCAAGTCGAAATCAAGTCAAGTCCAGTATCAAGTCACAGGGTAACATAACCAGAAATCCACCACAACCCAAGTCAAATCAAGTCAGGTCAAATGTCAGGTCAAGTGTCAGGTCATAAGGTTACAAGATTTCAGGAAAACAGTAATCCACTACGAGCCCAAAACTCAAAATCAATCTCAAAGTCAAACCATATCAAGTCACATATCAGGGTGTATGGAGGGGTGACCTCAGCATACCAAGTACAGGGTGAGGGGATACCTCCAGGGGTGGAGTAGCTAGCTCCCAGGGGTGTGAAAGGTGTGTATCGCACACACTCGCCAGTCACCAAGTAATACAAGTAACAAGAACAAGACAAGTCTAGGATGCATCCATACGCCCCCGCAGGCCACAGGGTTCTTCCTCTACGTAATAAATCAAGTCAAGATCGGGGACGGCGTAACCAAATCACTAGGGCTACACACTAGTCATGCCGGCGGTGCATCACCGACATGGACATGAAACCCTCATGCCTAGTAGATGGCTCGTAGTCTCAAACTGTGGGTCAAGGTCAAGTATCAAGTCTCGGGTATCAGGTGTCAAGTCTCAGGTATCAAATGTCAAGAATCATATCAGGGTTCATATCAGGGTTCAAGACAGGAGATAAATGCAGGGGTTCATTATCAGGAGGTCTATATCAGAAAGGTCAAATACTGGAAGGTTCATAATAGTTTATTATAAGAAAATCCTTTTTACATGATTTTAATAATATGGTCCTTAGAACAGTTTCATAATAAAAGTCCTTTAAAGAAATGTTTCAAAACCTCTTCATATATATCTAAAAAGTAGTTGTAAAATCCTATGAACCTTCAAGTACCCAAGGTCTTAATTATCCAGGTTATCAGGGGTGAACAAGTCATGTCAAGTGTCATAGCAGGGTTCAAGTCAAATGGTTCATATCATGTGTATCAAGGTTCAAGTTCAGGTTTATGACCAGGTTCAAGACAAAGGTTAAAGTAAAGGTCCAAATCTATGGTTCACAACACAAGGGAAACATAAAATGAATCAGGAATCAGAAATGAGACGAAGGCTCTTTACAAGAAGAGCAGAATATCTGTACCTTATTCAAATAGCAAGCACAAACACAAGAGTAGCTGACAGGGATCAAGATCACTCCCTCCTTGAACCTAAAGGAGTAGAAGACAGAAATACGAAAGGGGTTCAGTTATCTTCCCATTATGAGTAACTTCCATTTTTAGTAACTTTCTATTTTTAGCAGGTTTCCATAATTAGTAAGTTACCATATTTAGCAAGATTCAAGTGATATAATTCAAGTCAAGTCTTTAATTAGCTTATTATGGAAGAAATATTCATTTTAACAAGTTACACAAGTTCAGGGTTAGTTATGACAAGTTTTTCATAGTTCAGGGTTATAAGTGTAAATTTACCAAAGTTAAAGGTCCACATTAAAATTATCATCATTTTACCATTCAAACACTTATACTTTCCAGAATTACACATTTAGCCTTCAATTTTCATAATTTACGATTTATACCCTTTTAATTAATTATTTACAAATTAAACCTTATACTTATATAATTTACAAATTAACCTTCACAAGATTCATATTACACATCAAGTCCTTTTATTCTTTCAAATTACAGAAAGTAACCCTCAATATTATTATGTTACAAACAGCCCATAAACTTTCGGTAAATTACATATTTAGTCCTTGTACTTTATTACATTACAAATCGATTTAAAATAATTAACCATAATTACATATTAAGCCCTTAATTTCTCAATTTTACACAATGAACACTTATTTCAACATGTTATACGAACACACCCTTAAACATTCACAATTTTCACTTCAAGTCCCTCTAGTTATCAAAGTTACATATTTAGTCCTTTAATTTACAATTTCAACCTTTAATTATTAACAATTACATATTAAGCCATTAAATTACCAAAATTTCACATAACCCCCTGAATATAATTTATTACTCAAAACAGCACCAAGTTTCCATAAATTACATATTTAGTCCCTCATTTTTATTTATTTTTAATTCGACACAAATATTACCATTAAATCCATATCTTGCCAAAATTACAAATAAGACCCTCATGTTATAATTTTTACACATTCTCCCAGGTCCATATAATATTACAAAAATATCCCGTAAGTTTTAAAAATTACAAAACACCCTTAACTATTTATTTACCCAATCGGTTTGCAAAATATTTATCAAAATCAAACCCTAGTGACCCCAATCATTAAGCAATCATTGTATCATCATTGTATCACTTTTATTTCCATATTTCATCCACTAAAAACCCTAGGTCGA
The DNA here is from genome assembly GCA_021014915.2 of Artemisia tridentata subsp. tridentata. Classification (NCBI taxonomy): domain Eukaryota; kingdom Viridiplantae; phylum Streptophyta; class Magnoliopsida; order Asterales; family Asteraceae; genus Artemisia; species Artemisia tridentata. The sequence continues at coordinate 142,604,486 of CP139508.1, forward strand.
TTGGTTCTTAGGGTTTTTCATAATTCCTCTTTTTATTCCTTAAATCCGGTTTTAAATTAAATTCGACATACATGTTTTTAGGCCTCAAAAATTCGAACTACCATTTTTCTCATGTTATATGATCATCATAGAAGCCACTAAAAATAATTACCTGGCCCAGAAAATTCGCATACAAGATTTTTAGATTTAATTCGATTTTAGGGTTTATAACACATAATTTTCTATTCGGCCAAAATACAATGCATGGTTCGATTTAAGTATTTTTCCCATTTTATATATGATTAAAAAAGAGCTAGAAAAATACCAGAAAATTTATAGATCAAAGGATTCACACGTTGTGGATTATTGTTGCTCGGTTGCACTTTTTCGACCCAAATAAATCACCACAGCCAAACGATCGACTCCAGGACTATGTAGCTATTTTTCCCACCTTCTTGGAACTATGAAGAACTCCATAAAAATGCCTCTTTGCTTCAAAAAATTCGGATGTGGTGTGGGTGATTTTTGAGGGTGGCGGCTAATTTGTTTTTAGGGTTTTAATGGAAGAATTAATTTGGGGATTAATATAAAATGGAATGGACCGAAATAGGAGGAGGGAATTATGGCTAAGAACCGGCCTTCAAGGCCCAAGGATCAATTTTCCATCATTAATTTTATTTTCCTTAATTACTTTGTATTTAAAAAGGTTTTTAATTAATAATAATTATGTATTTAAATTTTTGGTATACACAAGGGTATTTTGGTCATCTCACAACTTGAATAAATATTAATCGAAGTCGTCAAAATTATTTTGTATCATATCTTGTTCGTTTCCAGAAGTTTGGGATCGATTCGGAACTTTCATTAAGCTTTAATTAAATTTTAAAGTTTTCAGGGGTAATTTGGTAATTTTGCATGTTTTAGATTTTCGGGTTTTACAACTCTTCCCCTCTAACAGAAAAATTTCGTCCTCGAAATTTGCAGGAAGCAGGGAGAAGAGAACGGAATACTCATACGGAATGCGAACAAGAATTTCAAATCGAATTAATTGTATCTACAGCAGAGAGCTCTTCAAGGAGTTTAAGGTTCATAACTGAGGTCAACAGAATGCAACACAAGAGTCCAAACTAATCCAGATATTTGACGAACGAAGGCAGCGTATACGCATAGGTAGAATGAACCTAAGGTCTCACTAATCACAGGCAATCCAACGGGAATCAAGTTCTAAACTTCTTAGGTACTTCCCAAGACATCCTATGGCCACAATGAGGGCACGTTATATGGTGTAAGTATTATCACGTTAATAATACCAGCACCACATAAATATGCCTTCATGATGATCATACTTGATCTCGAGTCGTAAGCAAAACAATCTACCTTCATCCACCTAGTACTTCTACAGTCTCAGAGGTCAACAAAAACAAATGTCATAATCAAGAGGGATAGCCAAACTACTCGCCATGGAGATTCTCAAAATGCCCAAGAGGTATCGAAATGATTAACAAAGATTAGAGGTCAGAGTCGGAATCTGAAGGTAAGGATTAATTAGTGTCAGGAATTTTCTATGCAAGTTTCAATGTTTCAAAACTTAATTAGGTTTCAAATCTTAGGTGTAATGCATAAGCTTTCAATCTCCAAGAGGGATTCAACAGGCTTAAACCAAAAGTAAGGCACGAATCAGAGTATTGCGGAAGCAAAGATACTTAAACAAATGCCTTATAGTCTACCCATTCCTCACCGGTCAGAACTTAAGCTCCTATAGGTAAATCCTAGAGCAATTCTTACAGGTCATCTTATGAGCGCCTACAGTGGAAACTTAGTGGTCCAAACTTACACAGGTCAAGGGTAAATGTATTACGAAATCGCAGCCTGTCTCTCTGATACCATAATTGTAACACCCCAACCCGGCAAGGGTAAAGATGTCACGTTAATGGTTTCATATCAGATCAAACAAAGCATACTTCAATAGTAATACAATAAAATGTCAAAGGTTACAAATGAAATACTAACATTATAAGGTTAAGAATGAAACAAAACTAAATACTAAGTCTGCAATTGCAATCCTTCTAATGACTTCTACTTCAGAATAACTATCAAGGTCTTCTAAGTCCAAAAGTCTCTTCACTCATACCCAAACCCGTCGTCCTGCTTATAACCTGCCGCACACGAAAAGAAAACGTGCGGCTGAGCTTAAAAAGCCCAGTGAACAGATATAACGGAAACAAAGCAGTAGTAACAGAATAATAAAGTAAAAGAAATAATACCAGGAGTAACAAGAGTCAGGAAAAGGAATACAAGAGTTATGCAGACATACCAGGAACTAAGAATGGTTACAAAGGTAGGTGCAATGAAACCAGAACCCACCACCAGCCCAAGTCGAAATCAAGTCAAGTCCAGTATCAAGTCACAGGGTAACATAACCAGAAATCCACCACAACCCAAGTCAAATCAAGTCAGGTCAAATGTCAAGTCAAGTGTCAGGTCATAAGGTTACAAGATTTCAGGAAAACAGTAATCCACTACGAGCCCAAAACTCAAAATCAATCTCAAAGTCAAACCATATCAAGTCACATATCAGGGTGTATGGAGGGGTGACCTCAGCATACCAAGTACAGGGTGAGGGGATACCTCCAGGGGTGGAGTAGCTAGCTCCCAGGGGTGTGAAAGGCGTGTATCGCACACACTCGCCAGTCACCAAGTAATACAAGTAACAAGAACAAGACAAGTCTAGGATGCATCCATACGCCCCCGCAGGCCACAGGGTTCTTCCTCTACGTAATAAATCAAGTCAAGATCAGGGACGGCGTAACCAAATCACTAGGGCTACACACTAGTCATGCCGGCGGTGCATCACCGACATGGACATGAAACCCTCATGCCTAGTAGATGGCTCGTAGTCTCAAACTGTGGGTCAAGGTCAAGTATCAAGTCTCGGGTATCAGGTGTCAAGTCTCAGGTATCAAATGTCAAGAATCATATCAGGGTTCATATCAGGGTTCAAGACAGGAGATAAATGCAGGAGTTCATTATCAGGAGGTCCATATCAGAAAGGTCAAATACTGGAAGGTTCATAATAGTTTATTATAAGAAAATCCTTTTTACATGATTTTAATAATATGGTTCTTAGAACAGTTTCATAATAAAAGTCCTTTAAAGAAATATTTCAAAACCTCTTCATATATATCTAAAAAGTAGTTGTAAAATCCTATGAACCTTCAAGTACCCAAGGTCTTAATTATTCAGGTTATCAGGGTTGAACAAGTCATGTCAAGTGTCATAGCAGGGTTCAAGTCAAATGGTTCATATCATGTGTATCAAGGTTCAAGTTCAGGTTTATGACCAGGTTCAAGACAAAGGTTAAAGTAAAGGTCCAAATCTATGGTTCACAACACAAGGGAAACATAAAATGAATCAGGAATCAGAAATGAGACGAAGGCTCTTTACAAGAAGAGCAGAATATCTGTACCTTATTCAAATAGCAAGCACAAACACAAGAGTAGCTGACAGGGATCAAGATCACTCCCTCCTTGAACCTAAAGGAGTAGAAGACAGAAATACGAAAGGGGTTCAGTTATCTTCCCATTATGAGTAACTTCCATTTTTAGTAACTTTCTATTTTTAGCAGGTTTCCATAATTAGTAAGTTACCATATTTAGCAAGATTCAAGTGATATAATTCAAGTCAAGTCTTTAATTAGCTTATTATGGAAGAAATATTCATTTTAACAAGTTACACAAGTTCAGGGTTAGTTATGACAAGTTTTTCATAGTTCAGGGTTATAAGTGTAAATTTACCAAAGTTAAAGGTCCACATTAAAATTATCATCATTTTACCATTCAAACACTTATACTTTCCAGAATTACACATTTAGCCTTCAATTTTCATAATTTACGATTTATACCCTTTTAATTAATTATTTACAAATTAAACCTTATACTTATATAATTTACAAATTAACCTTCACAAGATTCATATTACACATCAAGTCCTTTTATTCTTTCAAATTACAGAAAGTAACCCTCAATATTATTATGTTACAAACAGCCCATAAACTTTCGGTAAATTACATATTTAGTCCTTGTACTTTATTACATTACAAATCGATTTAAAATAATTAACCATAATTACATATTAAGCCCTTAATTTCTCAATTTTACACAATGAACACTTATTTCAACATGTTATACGAACACACCCTTAAACATTCACAATTTTCACTTCAAGTCCCTCTAGTTATCAAAGTTACATATTTAGTCCTTTAATTTACAATTTCAACCTTTAATTATTAACAATTACATATTAAGCCATTAAATTACCAAAATTTCACATAACCCCCTGAATATAATTTATTACTCAAAACAGCACCAAGTTTCCATAAATTACATATTTAGTCCCTCATTTTTTATTTATTTTTAATTCGACACAAATATTACCATTAAATCCATATCTTGCCAAAATTACAAATAAGACCCTCATGTTATAATTTTTACACATTCTCCCAGGTCCATATAATATTACAAAAATATCCTGTAAGTTTTAAAAATTACAAAACACACCCTTAACTATTTATTTACCCAATCGGTTTGCAAAATAATTATCAAAATCAAACCCTAGTGACCCCAATCATTAAGCAATCATTGTATCATCATTGTATCACTTTTATTTCCATATTTCATCCACTAAAAACCCTAGGTCGATTGGTTCTTAGGGTTTTTCATAATTCCTCTTTTTATTCCTTAAATCCGGTTTTAAATTAAATTCGACATACATGTTTTTAGGCCTAAAAAATTCGAACTACCATTTTTCTCATGTTATATGATCATCATAGAAGCCACGAAAAATAATTACCTGGCCCAGAAAATTCGCATACAAGATTTTTAGATTTAATTCGATTTTAGGGTTTATAACACATAATTTTCTATTCGGCCAAAATACAATGCATGGTTTGATTTAAGTATTTTTCCCATGTTATATATGATTAAGAAAGAGCTAGAAAAATACCAGAAAATTTATAGATCAAAGGATTCACACGTTGTGGATTATTGTTGCTCGGTTGCACTTTTTCGACCCAAATAAATCACCACAGCCAAACGATCGACTCCAGGACTATGTAGCTATTTTTCCCACCTTATTGGCACTATGAAGAACTACAGAAAAATTCCTCTTTGCTTCAGAAAATTTGGATGTGGTGTGGGTGATTTTTGAGGGTGGCGGCTAATTTGTTTTTAGGGTTTTAATGGAAGAATTAATTTGGGGATTAATATAAAATGGAATGGACCGAAATAGGAGGAGGGAATTATGGCTAAGAACCGGCCTTCAAGGCCCAAGGATCAATTTTCCAACATTAATTTTATTTTCCTTAATTACTTTGTATTTAAAAAGGTTTTTAATTAATAATAATTATGTATTTAAATTTTTGGTATACACAAGGGTGTTTTGGTCATCTCACAACTTGAATAAATATTAACAGAAGTCGTCAAAATTATTTTGTATCATATCTTGTTCGTTTCCAGAAGTTTGGGATCGATTCGGAACTTTCATTAAGCTTTAATTAAATTTTAAAGTTTTCAGGGGTAATTTGGTAATTTTGCATGTTTTAGATTTTCGGGGTTTACATAAACCGAGAACAATTCAAGTCACTGAGACAACAGCCTCTCAGTGAGTCATCTTCAGGATGCTTAAGGCGAATTCAAAAAGAAGAATTCACTACTCAGGAAGGCGGTACTCCCTGAGTAGGACTTAAGCCAAAGAAGAAGATGATGGTTCAGTGAGTGTTGGACAAGAACTCACTGAACCCCAGTCTCCTCAACAAAAAAAGTGATTGAAGACTGAGGAACCAACGCCTGAAGAAAAGGCGGGAACAATAGGGAAAAGATCTGAGAAGATAAAAGTGTCAGCCCAACACTCTTCTCTTGTCAGATCCAACCTTCCCTATTGCGGCTAAAAGTCATGGAGTGTCAGCCAACAACTCCCAAAGTCTTATTAGCCCTTTCCTATTGGTCCTTGGAAATGACAATTACTATTTGTAATTGTTAGACACGCAACCTCAACAACTTGTATTATATTTAATCACTTATACTTAGATTACTTGTGTATAAATAGATCAGATAGGAGAGAAGTTAAAGTGTGCTTTGTATATTGAAAGCTTAGAACTTTTGCAAAGTAACTTCTCTCCTACAAAGAGTATACAACTCACTGAGATAGCTCAGTGGGTATATTGTTACCACTCAAGCAAAACTTGAGTTTCGATAGGAGACACCCCATACCCTTGTCTATTCAATCCCAAGTGTTTGTTTCGCAAAACACTTGGGTAATAGATTCTTGGAATTATTTCTAATAAGAATTTAAACGTTGAAAAATATTGTTGTTTTTATATTCACGTTTTATAACTGTTAGAATTAACCTTAAACATTGTATTAGTCATAAACACAAATAGATTAACTTTCTAGTTAACTCTAATAGTGTAAAGGGAACAACAGAAGGTTCTCTACCTTAAAATTTATAAAAATGTGATTTTCCACTTAACACTAAAGAGGGAAGTCTGTTAATCAAATATGAGCAGTTAGAATACATTCAGACCAAAAACATAAAGGAATTCCCCCTGAAACATAAGACTTCTAGCAACATTAAGCAGATGTCAATGTTTCCTTTCAGTAATCCCATTTTGTTGAGGAGTATAAGAACAAGTAGTTTGATGAAAAATACCACAAGCAGTTAAAAACATAGACATTTTGTTATTAACAAATTTTGTTCCATTATCAGATCTGGAAAACTGAGGCCCTCCCGAGACCACAAGGTATCGGCTAGACCTCGTTATGGCCGAAACATCACGACATCAATCCAAGACCAAGTCACAACATCACAATAGCATCTCTCGGCCAAATCTATTTCCTACGGCTCGAGTTCTAAATTATATCCAGCCACAAATACCTCAAAACCACTCGGACCCGAGTAGCTTACCTCGCCGAGACCACGGGTTCTCGGCTTTGAACCATGTCGCGTACAAAGAAACCAGATGGACAAAAACACCAACCCAAATCCTAACCAACTCAAGAATAACCAAAACCCACTTGCGGATTTGGTTCTAGCCGCAACTCAAAACCAACAAAACTAAAACCAGATAACAATCAGCACCAAAATAAGCTCGAAACCAACCAAACGAACCAAAATGAAATTAACAAGTTTCGCCGAGACCACTTGGTCTCGGTTTGAATCTAACCCATTCAAACCAATCGCGACCAGATTAACCCCACAACCATAACCCATCCGAGAACACACCACTTGTGGTACTCGGTCCAAACTCGTTACGACAACAACAATCAAATAAGTTCCCATAAGCCATAAAATAAGTTCGATAACCCACAAAAATAAGCTCGACTGTGAGCTTATGCTCACAGTATCAAAACCCTAGACACAAATTCGACTCAAAACGATGATACCAAATATTATTACTCACGTTTTTGTTAATAAAAACCATATTCACATGTTTTTAAGCCCACACCGATTCTCACGAGGTGGAGAGTCGGTGTTTTTAGTTACCATTTTACCCGATCTATACTCACCTTTACTTACCCATGAAAAGCCACCCAAAAGTGACGGCGGTGGCGCGTGCAAATGGCGGTGTTTGGGCGCGCGTGGCTCGAAATCGCGTTTAATAATGTGAGTTATGGGGCTATGTTGTGGTGGTGGCGTACGGCAGTGGTGACAGCAGGTGGGTGGTGGTGTGTTGCTGTGGTTGGCGGAGAGGGGGTGGCCAGAGGTGGGGCGGCTGCCTGGAAAAGGAGAGAGGATACTAACCCTAAAATAAGTTATAGTGATGTTTATATAGGCAAGATCAAAGACTAAGTGAACCCTAGGGACTGGTTATGCAACCCTAGAAATCTTAGGGGTTGGTGGGGAAATATTACTATAGGGACCATAGTTGTAATTTCTACTATCTTTCACGACATGGGGCTCGGGGCTCATTTAGGCTAGTAAACAGTTGATTCAAGACACGAGAATTACGCCATCGCGCTCAGAATAAGTTTTGCAATAAAAATGATTATTCATACGCCTCATTTCTCACAAATGATAAAATAATCAAATCAAATCGTTGGTTGTGTCAGTACGCGTTGTACATGGTTTCCACGTTTTGCGAGATAACTTCACGTTTTAGAGTCAAACAAGCTTGGTAAGGTTCGTAAAATAAAAAACGGAGATAATCTCGTATAAAAATAAGTCTAGAAAATCACGGGGTATTACAGTCTCGCCTCCTTAAACGAAATCGCGACCTCGCGATTCAATTCAAAAGGTTTACATCATTTGTCAGCATAACTCTTCTGACAATTCGAGCAACTTGCAATTCGGTTCTGATCTGAACGATCTTCTCAGTAGTCTCATGAACAAGTTCAGGGTTAGTAAGTTGGGTATCTCCAACTTCTACCCAACAAATCGGCGATCAGCACTTGCGACCATAAGGTGCCTCGTACAGTGCCGTTGAAATACTGGATTCGTAGGTATTGTTATAAGAGAATTTGGCCAACGGAAGGTGTCTATCCCAACCATTGCCAAACTCGATTTCACAGGTAGAGGTGCGGGATTCGCTCCTGAGGTCTAGCTTCTGATATAGTAACAAAAACAGCAAATCGACTTACAAAATGATTTGTGAAATGTTTTGTGAAACGGCTTATAGGATAATAGGAAAACAATTCATCGTTTATAAAATTGTAGCAAAGTCAAAATTTTGATTTTTCAGTTTGATTCATAACATCGTAGCAAGGTAACAAAACATTTTATGAAATCGTTTTGCTAAACGATTTGTAGAACAGTTTACGGGGTAACAAGAAAGCAATTCGCCGTTTATAAAATAGTAGTAAGATCAAAATTTTGATTTTTGTGAAATAGCAGTAAAACATTTTGTAGGATGACTGTAAATGGTCGGTAGAAAAATCAATGGCAGTTTGTAAATTAATGGCAAAACAGTTTATTATCCTATAAGAGGTTAGCAAAAATAATTGTATTCCCAAGGGACGAGAGGAGAATTAGGTGATTGTCCCAACGAACGCGGTTCAGGTTACTCCTTAAGGTCTTAAAATTTCTGCTGGGCGCGGAATCTCTGTCAATGGAGAGTTTAGCGAGTTCAGAGTACAACTCTGAGGGAAGATGTTGATTGCTACTAGCAATCAGTCGGTTGAATCAGTAATGTACATAGTACTTAAAGCTGAAGGTACAACATTGATTGAACAGCTTCGATTGAACAACATCGATTGAGCATAAGGCTTAGGGTAGAGGCGACTGTAACAAGACCACAACAAAACAAGGCCGAAAAACAAATCCAAATCCAGGATGACGTCCAAAATCACAAAATCAAACAATCCAAATTCAATCAAAATCAAAACCAAATCCAAACATAGCCAATATCAAATCCAAACGTAGCCAAAATCGAATCCAAACGTAGCCGAAATCAAATCCAAACGTTCCAATAAGCTCAAATGGGCTTATTACAATCTCGATGAATTATAAATAAGTAACTCAGATTCAAACGGTGTGAATCGGGTCTAGCCCGACCCGATGCGAACTACGGCCAGACAGCGACAAATAGGATTTCCATATAAACAAAGAAGTATAGCGGTGCCAGAAGTATTACAGTTCATGAGGTGTTGTGATGCCAGTGTGTTGTGTGTGTGGAAGTAATATTCCATGTCCGTGTACACACGCAAAACTTTACCATTTTCAAAATCAAAACCAACCCGAACATAATTCCATTATAAATACTCCCAGTATCGCAAAATTCACCTCTGAGTCGGACATAGATGATCAGGCTATGTCCCACTGTCCCTGGTTGAATATAGGTGATCAGTCTATATTCACCCGAGGTTCAATGAATTATGAAATACTCAGCCTAGTTACACTAGTAGTATGTCCTTTACATCCAAAATCATTCCCAAAACCATGACAAGTGTACAAACTCGACATTCAAGAATGACCAAAATAGTTTGGTTTTGGTCAGCTGTTTGATAGTTTGAACTAAAAAAACTTGGATTGGGTGGCAAGAATAAAAATGACTGCAGTAGATAGTACTAAAGTCTAGTTATTCGTTAGTATTTTAGATTCTATTGATATACGGGTGTGTTCGTGCAAAATGGCCAAAAAAATATAGTATTTGACCATAAAGTAATTTATGCAGATATCCTAAGAAAAGCTATTCTTAACTTCTTGTGAGCCATCATCATCATAATTGCATAGTCATAATGGACCACATAGTAATTCTAGATTGATGTTGACTAATTAGGAATATAAATGCAAGAGGCCCTTCAACATCATCCACATGCTAGCCATGCATCATGCCAAAGTCAATTCTTTTTTACCAAAGTTTTGGCCCAATCATAAGACTATAAGAGGTCAAACATAAAGCACGATACTTCTTGGCTTACGTCTAGGCTAGTAATGAGGGGTGTGTATCAATAATATTTTTCAATGTGCATGTATCGTAGCTAAATAGAACAACATTATGTTTTTGGGTTGGGCCGTGATATATCATGTTAACCAAGAACACCCTTGTGCTCTTGGGTCCAACTAATTGGGTAACGGGTCAAACCGGGTAACTTTCGGTTACAAATAAAGTGTGTTTTTGTCCATGTTTTAATATTTTCGTATCTAGTTAATTTATTAAATACAAGATATCATTGGATGTAATACAACATGTGCATTGCTGATGAAATCAACATCTAGTACTAATCTTTTATGCGATAACAACGAACCGGATTTTATATTAGAAAACTAGCCACTTAAGATATTGTCAACAATTTAACAAAGATGACGAATGTCTGTAGCTTGCAAGAATATATATCATTTATCACCTTTCGTCATCACAACTAACCACAGTTACCACCGTACAAACTTGAGTTATAAACAGAATAAATAAATAAATAAAAATAAAAAATTCCACTGATAATGATTGTAAAAAAAAACAACTACAACACTAATCTTCTTAATTCAGCCAACTACCCATTTACTATTATTATAAGCTCAAGAAGGATTGTCCTCAAACGAGTGCAAACTAGTACATACAAAAGAAAACCAATATTAATTGAAACGAGAGAGAAAGAGAGAAAAAGTGAGATGGAAACTGAATAACGAAACCCTAGATCGGTTAGGATGCTTATATAGCCACAAGTTCCAATTCAGACCCTGTAATATTACACTTGACAAACACAGAACCAAAAAATTATATCCTTGAGATAATAACAGTAATAGTCCCTGTACTTAAAACCACCAATATAAGTTGGGATTAAGTCGTAGAATAGTAACGTACTTTTCAAAGTGTATCGTTTTAGTACGTGTACTTTTTTAAAGTTGTAGAATAACAATGTACTTTCATAAGTGTTCCAATTTGGTACGTGATGATGATGTGTCATACCCGAAAGTCTGACACGTGGCACCATTTATAGCGTGACACGTCATCGTCACGTACCAAATTGAAACACTTATGAAAGTACATTACTATTCTACAACTTTAAAAAAGTACACGTACCAAAACGGTACACTTTGAAAAGTACATTGCTATTCTATGACTTAATCCCATATAAGTTTGACAACTTATACTTTTAACATCCCCTCAAACTTATTTTGCAAGCAAGTTAAGAGTAAGTTTCCTCATCAAGCACAATACCCATTTTTACCAATGGACTAAAAGTTTTCTCATGATCAATACCTTCTCTTTCTATACCCTTTAGCCACAAGTCTTGCCTTGTACCTATCAATCTCACCTGTAGACTTATACTGAATCTTATAAACCCACTTACACCTAATTGGTTTTCTATCATGAGGTAAATCAGTTAAGACCCAAGTATTATTTTCATATAAAGCATGCACTTCATCATTCATTGCTTGAACCCAATTCTTATTAAGAGCAGCCTCTTCATAAAACTTAGGCTCAAAAGACTTATTACTATTAGCCACAAAACCATATTTTTCAGCAGACAAAAGAGTATGATTAGCAAACCTACTGAAACCATATTTAACTTTATCATCAAGCACAAAATCATTTAACCTTTGCAAATATATTAGTATGGGTAAGAACAATATTATTATTTGGAACATTGTCCTCGAGAAAGTTTTCTTCACCTATGTGTGTTGGTATTTGATCAAAAACACATGACTACTCCTCTGCAGTATCATCTGTATTAAGACCAGAACCAACATTGCTATCATATGGCTCTCACTTATCATCATTCAAAATCATCAACAAAAAATTAAAAAAAAAAAAAAAAAAAAAAAAAGACGTTTTATGAATGGTAAAATTTTCATCAGACTTAAAAAGAGACTCTAAACTATTTTTGACAAAAGACTTGTCTTTTTCAGAATTCGTTTTATAAGGAAAAATTGTTTCATAAAATTTTACAACGCTGGAGTAAAACAAACTTCAGTTTGCCAACTTATATGTTTTTTTAACACTAGAAATATCAATCAAAACATATTTTTGAGACCTTATCATGATTATTTATTAAAAAAAATCAAAACACAAACAACCAAAACTCCTAATGTGAGAGAAAGAAGGTTCTCTACCTTAAAATTTATAAAAATGTGATTTTCCACTTAACACTAAAGAGGGAAGTCTGTTAATCAAATATGAGCGGTTAGAATACATTCAGACCAAAAACATAAAGGAATTCCCCCTGAAACATAAGACTTCTAGCAACATTAAGCAGATGTCAATGTTTCCTTTCAGTAATCCCATTTTGTTGAGGAGTATAAGAACAAGTAGTTTGATGAAAAATACCACAAGCAGTTAAAAACATAGACATTTTGTTATTAACAAATTTTGTTCCATTATCAGATCTGGAAAACTGAGGCCCTCCCGAGACCACAAGGTATCGGCTAGACCTCGTTATGGCCGAAACATCACGACATCAATCCAAGACCAAGTCACAACATCACAATAGCATCTCTCGGCCAAATCTATTTCCTACGGCTCGAGTTCTAAATTATATCCAGCCACAAATACCTCAAAACCACTCGGACCCGAGTAGCTTACCTCGCCGAGACCACGGGTTCTCGGCTTTGAACCATGTTGCGTACAAAGAAACCAGATGGACAAAAACACCAACTCAAGAATAACCAAAACCCACTTGCGGATTTGGTTCTAGCCGCAACTCAAAACCAACAAAACTAAAACCAGATAACAATCAGCACCAAAATAAGCTCGTGAGCTTATTAATAAGCTCGAAACCAACCAAACGAACCAAAATGAAATTAACAAGTTTCGCCGAGACCACTTGGTCTCGGTTTGAATCTAACCCATTCAAACCAATCGCGACCAGATTAACTCCACAACCAAAACCAAAACCAATCCGAGACCACACCACTTGTGGTACTCGGTCCAAACTCGTTACGACAACAACATTCAAATAAGTTCCCATAAGCCATAAAATAAGTTCGATAACCCACAAAAATAAGCTCGACTGTGAGCTTATGCTCACAGTATCAAAACCCTAGACACAAATTCGACTCAAAACGATGATACCAAATATTATTACTCACGTTTTTGTTAATAAAAACCATATTCACATGTTTTTAAGCCCACACCGATTCTCACGAGGTGGAGAGTCGGTGTTTTTAGTTACCATTTTACCCGATCTATACTCACCTCTACTTACCCATGAAAAACCACCCAAAAGTGACGGCGGTGGTGCATGCAAATGGTGGTGTTTGGGCGCGTGTGGCTCGAAATCGTGTTTAAGAAGGTGAGTTAAGGGGTTATGTGGTAGTGGTGGCGTACCGTAGTGGTGACAGCAGGTGGGTGGTGGTGTGTTGCTGTGGTGGCCGGAGAGGGGGTAGCCGGAGGTGGGGCGGCTGCCTGGAAAAGAAGAGAGGATACTAACCATAAAATAAGTTATAGTGAAGTTTATATAAGCAAGATCAAAGACTAAGTGAACCCTAGGGACTGGTTATACAACCCTAGGAATCTTAGGGGTTGGTGGGGAAATATTACTGCAGGGACCATAGTTGTAATTTCTGCTATCTTTCACGACATGGGGATCGGGGCTCATTTAGGCTAGTAAACGGTTGATTCAATACACAAGAATTACGCCATCGCGCTCAGAATAATTTTTCCAATAAAAACGACTATTCACACGCCTCGTTTCTCACAAATGATAAAATAATCAAATCAAATCGTTGGTTGTGCCAGTACGCGTTGTGCACGGTTTCCACGTTTTGCGAGATTACTTCACGTTTTAGAGTCAAACAAGCTTGGAAAGGTTCGTAAATGAAAAACGGGGATAATCTCGTATAAAAATACGTCTGAAAAATTACGGGGTATTACACAAACACCATAAACTTCTTTTTGCTCTTATCTTAATTTATAGTTAATTTTATGGAAATGGAAATGAATGATCAAGAAATTGTAATGCTGAGGTTAGCATATTATGCCTAAAATATCACTATAACTATCCGCCTCTATAAAATCTCGTTGCTATGCACGGGTAATCATCTAGTTTAATAAAATGCACAAGTTCTCAAACTTTTTAATATCGTTTAATCCTCAAACTTTTATTATTTCTTGTTTATAACCCATAGACTTTTTTTATCGCAATGACTACAAATTGAACCCGTAAGTGTTGCATTAAGGGTCATACCAAAACCACAAGTTCACATGTATAACTGTTTGTGTTGTTCCCTTTACACGCTTAGAGTTAACCAGAAAGTTAATCTATTTGTGTTTATGACTAATACAATGTTATGATTAATTCTAACAGTTATAAAACGTGAATATAATAAACTCAAGGTAATTTTCAACGTTTAAATTCTTATTAAAAATGAATCAAAGAATCTATACCCAAGTGTTTTGCGGAACAAAAACTTGGGATTGAATAGACAAGGTATGGTGGTGTCTCCTATTTAAACTCAAGTTTTGCTTGAGTGGTAACAATGCGACCTCACTGAGCTATCTCAGGGATGCGTTACTCTTTGTAGGAGAGAAGTTGTATTGCAAAAGTCTAAGCTTTTAATTGTACAAAACACACTCAACTTCTCTCCTTCTCAATCTATTTATACACAAGTAATCTGAGTAAAAGTAATTAAAATATTACAAGTTGTTGAGCAAGTTGTTGAGCAAGCGTGTCTGACAATTACAACAGTAATTTTCATTTCCAAGAACCAATGGAAATGGCCTATTAAGTCTTTAGGAGTGGTTGGTCTGACACTCCAAGACTTTAAGCCGTCTTAGGAAGGATTTCTTCCTGACAAGATAAGATTTGATCTTATCTTAAATCCTTCCTAGATATTTCTGCCTTTCTTCTCAGGCACTTAGTTCTTCAGGATACGCTTCTCAGTTATCATTCATAATTACTTCATTGTTGTTGAGGAGACTGGGGTTCAGTGAGTTCTTGTCCAACACTCACTGAACCATCATCTTCTTGTTTGGCTTAAGTGCTACTTCAGGGAGTACCGCCTTCCTGTGTAGTGAATCCTTCTTTTTGAATTCGCCTTAAGCATCCTGAAGATGACTCACTGAGAGGCTGTTCTCTCGGTGACTTGAATTGTTCTCGGTTTAAGTTAACACTTAGTTAATTTGTGTCCAAATCATGTTTAAAGTATTCTTGGGTTTTTCATGACCCAACAATCTCCCCCTATTTGGATATAAATTATTCCTAAGTGTTTTGATCAGTAATGAGTGAGCTAATGACTTCTACTCATACTTAATGTACTAGAATGTAAATAAGGACACTGAAATAATAAAAACATCATCTTATTGATATCATTACAAGTCCTAACAAACTAAGTACAAAAAGGGATAGTGGGGGTATTCAGGCAGATCTATCAGTTCAACTTAATACCAAGGGCTTCAAGCTTGGGCTTCTTTGACTGCAGCTCTTGTTGGTCAGGATGCTCATTGATTTTCCTTTTCAGATCTTGAAAAAACTTCACATTTTCAGGACTCTTGAGTGGAGAGGCCATCATTAGAAAGCCAAGCATAGCTTTGATCCCTGACAAATCGATGTCACTCCACCTTTGGAAGGCTTTGTCTCCGAACTCATCAATGAAGAACAAACCTCTTTCAGGTTGTTCAATGACCATATTGTTCCTGAAAGGAACACCTTCAGGGAGAGCCCTATTGCAGTCAAGACCAGGAATCTTGATCTCAGGCTCAGCTTCTATCTTCTTTCTTTTCCTTGAAGAAGACTGAGAGGGAGCTGGTTGTGCTGAATCAGGAAGAAGAGATGGAGTGCCAAGTTCCTGAGGTGCAGCTGCCAATCTTTCGTACCTCAGACTCAAGGACTTCAACAAGCTAGGGACCACAACATTTGATTTCTTTGCTATTAATGGACCCAACTCATCCAATTCTGTGATCCCAAAGTCAGCGAATCTGAAGGGGGTATGAACATCAAAGTTTCTCATGTCAGCCCCTCTGTAGACAGTCACACTGGCAGGATTGGTGTTTCGATGAATATGAACATCAGTGATTGGTTCTGGCTTCAACCTGTTTGTCATATACCACTGATATTTCTTAATCCTGTTCTGCCTGATCTCTTCAGCCCTTTTATTCCTTTCCTCCCTTTTCTTCCTGAGAGTGATCATTTCCTCAGTCTGAGCCTTTACAAAAGTCATACCACCTTCTCTTCCTGAGAGATCCTTAGCTTCAAGACCAATCTTCTCAGCCTCTTCATGAACAACCTTAATGATAACAGGCTTGCTCACCTTTTCTTCCTCCTTTAACTTCTTCTTTGCTTCCTCTTCCTCTAGGTAAGCACTGAGTTCATCAGCTGAGAAGTGGTGAAGAACTCCATCAATGTCATACGGGATCCTGGGTGGTGATTCAGGATCCTTTGCTACCATGATTGGTGCTGGTTGAGGCTCAGGATCAGTGAGGATGCCTTTGCCTTTTTCTTGATGGGTGGAAGAAGCTTCAGGAATCTCCCCCTCAGTGTGAGAAGGAGGAGAAGGAGGTTGTTGGCTTGTTGAAACTTCAGGGACTCCAGTATCTTTCTCCCCCTCAACTGTTGCTTGAGCCATGGTGATAGCAAGAGTTGGAGTCACTGGAGCAGCAGGACCCTTGAAAGCCTGATAGATCTATGTCATCATAGATTTGATGTCCGAGGTGTCTTTCTGAAGAGTTGAGATCTGATCCGCCAGAGATGCCTGAGAAGCTTCGATGCCTGACATCCTTGACCCAAGAGACCATGCCAAAGATGTTGAAGATTGTGCCCAAGTACCCAGATGTTTTTCCTGAAGACCTAAGGAAGTCCTGATTGAGTCCAATGAAGAGGTAAGACCCTGAATCTTAGAATCCTTCAGTAAGCTGAGAAGATCACTGAATTCAGCTGATTGCTTCTGGTAGGTCTCGGCAGCCTGAAGGACCTTCTTGTTGAGTGCGGGGTCATCCTTGACAGCTGTTTGAATAGTTCCAAGGCTTTTGGTGATGCCTTCAAGGGTAAGATTGAACTTCTGGAAATGAAGATCAATAGCTGTCAGGGAGTTATTGGTGTCAGAATGTATCTCGATCACATCATCATGAAAACTTTCAACATCTGCCTTCAGGTTGGCATAGTGAACAGCAGCTGATGAAGCGAAAAGTGTACCGCTTTTAAGGAGTCATTTAAGCCCTAAATCGTATTTATTTGATCAAATATTGCCCTAAATCGTTCCTTTTGTCATTTTAGGTACTTTTGAAGAGAAATCTAGAAAAGGAGGCATTTTGGACGTTTTTGGAGCATAAAAGTGAAGAAAACGACAAAGTCTCAAAATCGGCTAAAAGTTACCTTTGACGGCGTCAGATGTTAGTCTAGACGGCGTCATGGCTTGGCAAGAAAGTGGTGGATGTGAAAATTACTCATGATAAGCCAGAGAAATTTGCATGGAATTCTGACGGCGTCACGCTTTAATGTGATCAAGGTCGTCACGGCTTAATTTAAAGAGGGACGGCGTCACCCCTAAGTCTGACGGCGTCAAGCCTTGATAAGCCAGAACGGATTTTGGAGAGCTAAAGAGGGACGGCGTCAAGAAGGCCATCCGAGAACCCTAAAAGCGGCGAGGTGACGGCGTCACACTCCATAACGTGACGCCGTCAGATCTGAAAGTCTATATATAGTTTTGCAATTTTTTGTCATTAGTGTGGAACTTATTAGGGAACTTTGTGTGTGAAAACCCTAAGACGAATTTAGCAGCTTTTTCAAGGCTTTTTGCCTTGAGATCTTCCATGTTACATTGAAGATAAGTTATCAATTAATCATTCAATATGTCTATGTGTTGTTTGATTCTATCTTGTTCTTGTCTTTTGTTTAACATGCTAGGCTAGGTTTTCTTTGTGTTTGCTTAGATCTAATGAAACCTAGCTATTGATTATTGGTTATTAG
This sequence comes from Artemisia tridentata subsp. tridentata, assembly GCA_021014915.2. NCBI lineage: Eukaryota > Viridiplantae > Streptophyta > Magnoliopsida > Asterales > Asteraceae > Artemisia > Artemisia tridentata. The sequence continues at coordinate 142,622,800 of CP139508.1, forward strand.
TGTGTTATTAGTTGTATTGGATGATTGTTCATCTATGTTAGGCTTAAGAAAACTGGCTAACTTCCTATTCGGTAACTTGCTTGAACGTCTTAAGAAACATGAACCAATGCGTACTAAAGGTTTTTATGGTTGTATTTAATGCACAAGCGAATTCTAGTGATCCTATGTTAGGAGCTTCCTAGCCGGCTCGACATAGGAGTGAAGTAGGAGCTTGTAGAGTTGGGGAAGTACGTACGCCACCCCACGATTGGTATTAAGGAATACACCCGTCATCCACGCAATTAATACACACTAATCAACCGGTAAAAGATAGTTAGGGAGTAAGGAAATCTAAGTAAACACATTTCTCTCCATATAAGTTTTCACCACATTTTCATTTTCTGTTATTTTATTTTATTTGCATTCGTAGTAATTTGGGTTAGTTGATTAGCAACTAATTCCGCCCACTCTTTCAAACCCGAGATTTTACTTGCTTTCATAAAAAATATAAAAACATAAAAAAGAATCTTCTCTCACCCTTAGACCTATTAGAGTAGTTTTTCATACCTAACGAACACTATTCCCTGTGGAGAACGATCAATCCCCCGTACTTACCACTACACTATACTACATCGGTCAGGTACACTGCCTGGTGGGGTTGTAAGCCTCTTGAGATCCCTCGAGAGGTAAAACCTGTTGTAAGGTCGCAAAACCACGCATCAAGTTTTTGGCGCCGCTGCCGGGGAATAGTTATTGTTTAGGTTGAATTTTTATTTTATAGGTCTACTCACTAGATTCCTTTCTAGTGAGATTTTTATTTTATTTTTCTAGGTTTTCTTTAGTCTATCTTATTTCTTTGTATTTTTGTTTGTGACACCTTCCACCTTCCTCATGAGTAATAGTGATCGCTTGATCCCTGTTATTCGTATTTTCCGCCGTGCAAATTTCCAACTACCCGTTCCCGCCCCCATCATGGAAAACAACAACCTTTCACCCGACCACCACTTTGGTAACAATTCTGAGATGGAGGAGTCTGACCATGAGAATGAATATGTTAGTCCGTTTTACTACTCAGACTCCGATGAGGATGCCGGTAATGGAGAAGTAGTTAACGAGGAATGGGGAAAAGAGGAAATTGATCCCTTTAAGTATATTGACCCTAGGACTAAGATCGAAAAGGATAGCCTCTTTAACATGCAATTTCCGTGCAAGATTGGTTATCATGATTTTTATGCTTATCTTAACTCATCTTTGCCTATGAACATTATCTCTCGCGCTAATTATAATAAAATCATGGTAGATGAGCTAGAATATCAAGGAGATAACATTGTTGCTAGGACTAAGCCACTACACGTATTCGTTGGAACTTTTGTGTATTTGGTGGATTTTATGGTTATGGAGAACTTAAGGGAATTCATAGATAACAAATTAACCCAAGTCATTTTTGGAGAACCCTTCAAAAGGTTGACCAACCTTGACGAAAAACTTGTGGACGGGTTAATTACATTCTCGGATGGGGATGAAGATTTTACTTACCAAATGCCCCGAGCACATCCTAGGTTTAAAAACTTCTCCATTGAATCTTGCAATAGACTTGTGCCTCTTGATTTGTTAAGTGAGAATGATAAGAGGAAGGGGCTCAAATATCCACATGAGAAAAACAAGAGATACTATCATGGATGTTTGGAGCTGAATGATGAATACAAGAAAGATGAGGCAACAATTAGATGGCTCACACTCGGATACGTGAGCATAAGCGACACTAGATGAGCCTTACTTTGAGTCTAGCTACAAGACTCGTTAATAAAGAAAAGCGCTTCTTGGGAGGCAACCCAAGTTTTATTTGCTTTGTGTGTTTATTTATTTGTTTGTTTGATTTTATTTGTTTCCGTATGTATGTTTAATTTTTATTATTATTGATTCATGTTAAAAACTAATTTGTGAAAATGCTTTATTTTGTTTTTAACTTCGTCTTAACTACATATAAAGGTATTTTGCAAAAGTTAAGTGTAAGGGAAATCTAAATCGGTTTATTAGAACACAAATAAACATGAATCATAATAATAATAAATGAACATACATATTAGTATTTGTTTGAGTCAAATGCTTGTATCGAGTCATAATGATGTTTTGCAGGAATTCCAGGAAGTAAGGTATAGGTTTTTCCAAAAATTTTCCGGAAACGTAACATGAGAATTCTGTCAGATCATTTCTGACGGCGTCAGGCTTTACAACCTGACGGCGTCAGATTTAATTTTCTGAAAATTTTTGAAAGTTTTTTTTTCATAAAAAGTTTTTATTAAATCTATAACTTATAATCTCCAGGAATCTGCAAAAATTATCATTCCACAAGCATTATATCCTTATATATAGAGTTTATCCCGCCGATGTTATGCAGGTTTTCGTGTTTGTTTTCTCAGGTTTAACAGGTTATTTTGGACAAGGAGATGTATGTGGAATCAAGCTTTTGGCGATGCATTAGTCAAAGAGCTTTTACATTTTCTTGGAAGAAGATTTAACCATGTTACTTCATTATCCACCGAGCGAATCAGGGGAGTATTTGATTTCATTCTTTTACTTTTTTTTTTCTTTTACATCTTGTTATTTGAACATTGGGGACAATGTTCATCTTAAGTGTAAGGGGGTAAAAGTACGATTAGAGAATGCTCTTACGATTGATTTTTGTTTGTTTAATAGTAAATGTGTAATAAAACTGAGAGAAATACCTGTTAGGGTAATTTTAGTGCCAAATTTAAAAATTTTTACAACATTTAGGAGTGAAACTTTGATCTTAATGAGCGTCTCATGGATAGGAGTTATATGACTAGCACAAAAACCGTACCACTAAAAAAATTTTCACCCCCAAATATGTGAGGTTCGCCCCTAGAATTGGTAGGAAAAGCATTTATGCTATGATGTGTGTACCGGTAGCACTTAGATTCTAGAACTTGCGTTAGGACCATTCCAAGGCCACAAGTGAGACTACATTCGTGTAGTTAGCTTTACTACATGATAAGAGGCATTAGGATTAACCCATTGTTTTACACCTGTGTTTTTTGTTATAATTACATTGGCTACATTGGTCAAGTAATTCCCCCACACCCTTTGCGTTGTACTCATTTTTAGTACACGATACCCCTAGTACACCCCTCAGAGCCTATCTTTTCGTTTCGACCTTTAAGCATTTTACTTAAAGGAAGAATTTGTTACACCCCACTTAAATGTACACCCAAATCGCCTTAGCCTACCTTGTATGCACTCATTTTTAGTGCATTATTGTGACAACATTTGTTTAAACCCAAGTTAACTATCTAGTTGATTACATGGTTGCTAAGTCGAGTCATATCCTTGTACATATTGTTTTGGGACGATTGGGACTCATGGGTAAAGTACTAGTGTAATGGAGTAATGGGGAAGAACATCGTTTATTACCCCCATATGTGCTAAATATTTTAAAAGTACTCCAAGTGTTTTAATTATCTTAATTTGAGTAATTAGAATAGTAATTTGTAAAGTTATGTAAAAGTTCAAGTGTAAGGGGAATGCAATGCCCCTATGATGTATTATTTTGGATGGTAGGGCAAGAGTGTATGAAAAAAAAAAAAAAAAAAAAAAAAAAAAAAAAAAAAAAAAAAAAAGAAAAAAAGAAAAATAGAAAAAACATACGGACTACCATCCCGTTTCATTTTATGTTTGTTTTATGTTTTTGTTATTTTATTTTTAGCTTAAATCGAGTCGAGTCTTGGCTTAGCAACATTGTATAGTACATGTAATTGATCAAGATCTTTAACTCGCCACCAATAAAATATCCTTTATCCAACAAAACCGTGTTTTCCTTTTCCCTACACCTAACGTTATAACCCATTTAAAAGCCCTCTTTGATAGTTTATCTTAGGTGCTTACGCCTAGTGGAGGAGGTTTTCGATCCTTTCCCAAGCCTATGGTAATCTATTTGCTATGACAGGTAGTGAGAGATATTATCCGTTTTCATTTATGAGATTTATTTTGATGACACTTGAGAGATGTGAGTGTCTAAACACTACTTGTGAGGTGCTAGTTTGTAATCTCCGTGCTTATTATGATTAAAGTGGAATGACTATTTGTTGCAATTACTTTTATGTTAGCATTAAATGACCCCTAACTTGTATTTTGATTAGAATAAAAGCACATTTGCTTGAGGACAAGCAAATCTCAAGTGTAAGGGTATTTGATGAAGCGAAAAGTGTACCGCTTTTAAGGGGTCATTTAAGCCCTAAATCGTATTTATTTGATCAAATATTGCCCTAAATCGTTCCTTTTTTCATTTTAGGTACTTTTGAGGAGAAATCTGGAAAAGGAGGCATTTTGGACGTTTTTGGAGCATAAAAGTGAAGAAAACGACAAAGTCTCAAAATCGGCTAAAAGTTACCTTTGATGGCGTTAGATGTTAGTCTAGACGGCGTCATGGCTTGGCAAGAAAAAGGTGGATGTGAAAATTACTCATGATAAGCCAGAGAAATTTGCATGGAATTCTGACGGCGTCACGCTTTAATGTTATCAAGGTCGTCACGGCTTAATTTAAAGAGGGACGGCGTCACCCCTAAGTCTGACGGCGTCAAGCCTTGATAAGCCAGAACGGATTTTGGAGAGCTAAAGAGGACGGCGTCAAGAAGGCCATCCGAGAACCCTAAAAGCGGCGAGGTGACGGCGTCACACTCCATAACGTGACGCCGTCAGATCTGAAAGTCTATATATAGTTTTGCAATTTTTTGTCATTAGTGTGGAACTTATTGGGGAACTTTGTGTATGAAAACCCTAAGACGAATTTAGCAGCTTTTTCAAGGCTTTTTGCCTTGAGATCTTCCATGTTACATTGAAGATAAGTTATCAATTAATCATTCAATATGTCTATGTGTTGTTTGATTCTATCTTGTTCTTGTCTTTTGTTTAACATGCTAGGCTAGGTTTTCTTTGTGTTTGCTTAGATCTAATGAAACCTAGCTATTGATTATTGGTTATTAGTGTGTTATTAGTTGTATTGGATGATTGTTCATCTATGTTAGGCTTAAGAAAACTGGCTAACTTCCTATTCGGTAACTTGCTTGAACGTCTTAAGAAACATGAACCAATGCGTACTAAAGGTTTTTATGGTTGTATTTAATGTACAAGCGAATTCTAGTGATCCCATGTTAGGAGCTTCCTAGCCGGCTCGACATAGGAGTGAAGTAGGAGCTTGTAGAGTTGGGGAAGTACGTACGCCACCCACGATTGGTATTAAGGAATACACCCGTCATCCACGCAATTAATACACACTAATCAACCGGTAAAAGATAGTTAGGGAGTAAGGAAATCTAAGTAAACACATTTCTCTCCACATAAGTTTTCACCACATTTTCATTTTCTGTTATTTTATTTTATTTGCATTCGTAGTAATTTGGGTTAGTTGATTAGCAACTAATTCCGCCCACTCTTTCAAACCCGAGATTTTACTTGCTTTCATAAAAAATATAAAAACATAAAAAAGAATCTTCCCTCACCCTTAGACCTACTAAAGTAGTTTTTCATACCTAACGAACACTATTCCCTGTGGAGAACGATCAATCCCCCGTACTTACCACTACACTATACTACATCGGTCAGGTACACTGCCTGGTGGGGTTGTAAGCCTCTTGAGATCCCTCGAGAGGTAAAACCTGTTGTAAGGTTGCAAAACCACGCATAGTGAACAGCAGCTTCAGTGTGATGATCGAACATCTCTTCAGTGAGACCATTGTAAAGAGCTCTATTGGTCTTGAGTAGGAATTTGACCAATTTTCTTTCAGTGAGGGGAAGAGAGTCATCATACTTTTGGAGGATGTCCCCAGTATCAGAAGAATCAAAAGATTGAGAACCTGACTCTTCACTTTGGCTTGGAGATGACTGATGTGATTGTTTAGGTTGTTCATCCGTTTCCATATCCTCACCTGCCTCAAAAATTTCCTCTTCACTCTCTTCCCTGAGCTCTTCATCAGACTCAATAAGAGCCTGAAAGTCCCCCATGGACTCAATACCCAAAAATTCAACCGGCTCCTCTTTATAAAAAGACTCGCCTTTGGTTTGGTCAGGTCCTGACCCCGTTGTCATAATAACTGAGTGGGTTTGCTCAGCCTGACTAGCCATAATAACTGGGGTAACACCAGCCTGGCTTTTGGGGGCAGTTCCTGAGAGAATTGGACCGCCTGAGGGGTTTATGGGTTCCGTATCAGCGGGTTGTTTCTTTCCCTCTGAGTCTTTGTCCCCCTTAGCACCTTCAGTGGTATCACTAGGTACTGATTGTGAAAGTTGGTGGACCCCCTTCCCATCAGGATTGTGCTGTCCTTTTGGGGATTTAGGGTCCTTTTCTCCCTGAGATCCTGAGGGTGATTGCTCAGGAACGTTAGCGGGATGTGAATGTTTGTGGGTCCCCTTCTCAGTAAGGTAGTGCTGCCTTACCGAGGATTTAGAACCCTTTCCTCCCTTGGGAACTGATTGTTTTTTGACAGTTCCTTCATCGGGATGTGAGGGGGTGTGGGTCCTCTTCCCAGTAGGGTGGTGCTGCCCTACCGAGGATTCAGGACCCTTTCCTCCCTTGGGCACTGATTGTGATTTATTAGTACCTTCATCGGGATGTGAGGGGGGAATGCTTCCTGATCCCTCTGACTTGTTTATGTCAATTTAACCATGTGGAAAGGATGTGCCCGAGGTCACTGAGGATGATTGCTCAGTGACCTCCGTTGGCCTTTGTTTTGAGGTCAAGAGGGTCTCAGAAATGGGTGTCTCAGAGGTCTCGGCCTTTTTCAACCTCTTTTTAAGGTTTAGTTGGTTTTGAGGATCAGTCTCAGTGGCGAGTGGCTTGGGTCTAACCACCTGGCTGGACTGACCCTTCTTTGTCTTCTTCACCTTTTTGGTCGGTGAAGGAACCGGTGAGATAGCGTCGTTACCCTGAATAACTAATTGCATGTATTCAGTCAGGGCAATATGTGTAACCTCACTGATGCTACTAGTGAAGTTTGACTTGTGCAGGACGTCAGGCTTCGTACCTTCTGCATCAGGCCTCACGTAGTCAGAACCAAGTAGGTCCTGAAGCACACAGGAAACAAATCTAGGGTAGGACATATTCCTTTGCCTATGTTTTCCTGAGAGCTTAGCAACAAGGTCTCGGAAGATTATTCCTCCGATGTCAATTTTTGTACCCTCAAGGAGACTGAACAGCATCAATTGTTGTGATGAGTTCAATTGTTCCGTAGAGGATTTATTTCCACCTAGGACCTGAATGAAAAATGTCATCAGTATCCTCCAGATAGGATGGAACCATGTTTTGACTACTGGAGCCTTCTCCAATAAGCCTCCCGCAGACGTTGTAGGACGTCTGGGGTCATGCGGTGCTAGAAAGATCAGTTCATTCTTTATGTCCTGATCAGTAGGGTTGGGTGCAAATGCTTCAGCAAAGTCAAGGCCTGTGGCTTTGATAAAGGTTGAGTAGTCAAAGGAGAGGGTTCTGCTCCCATTCATCACCGTGAAGGTGATGATTGACTCTTTGGAGTCTTTGGGGCTGGTAGCCACAACCGTGCACCAGAATTCCCTCAAATAGTCATGGTAGATGACTGAGGGGGTGTGGGTGAAAGCCTTTGCAAGAAAACAATTACGAAGAAATTTCATAACGTTCTTGTAGGCTGGGTAGTTTTGTGGTTAAGAAAAATTTCCTACCACATTGTTCTTTGTTAGGTCAACGTCCCCAGTGAGGAATTCCACATTGGGGGCGTATGCTATAGCATTAGAAGAAGCCATTTGTGGGTAAGTCTGGGTTTGACTAAGGTTTCTGGGTTTCTAAAGCTTAAGAATACACGCACAATTTGTTTTTGAGAATTAAAATGGCAGATTTTTGCTTAAGTTCTATAAAAACGTGTGTGTGTTTCTTTTGGTTGGGTTATTTATAGGGAAGTGGAGATGCGGGTGTTTTAGACATTTGAGCGATCTTAATTTATTCAAAAAGAATTATTGGAAATTGTTTTGAATAATATGTTTTGTGATCCGCATTTAATGCCAACACTCCACTTTCCTGGTTTGGCGCAACAGTCGAAGTGAACAGTTGAGCAGTTCTGCAAAAGTGTAATTTGCAGAGATGAGTCATCACATATTTGAAATGTGATTGGAGAAGCATTTAATGCCAAGTGGGAATGTGGTGGCCCAGAGGTGGAAGCCAGAAAGGCAAAAAGAACAAATATTCTTGAATTAAATATGAGTTCAGTTACCAACCTCGGACATTTACTAACTAGATACTTAGAGCATTTAAGTCAGTATTTAATGTCTCTTTTCAGGGCCCTGAATGACATTTCATTCAGTGATGGTTTTTCAGGGACTTGGGATTAGTCACTGATTATTCAGGAATATGGAATGATTCCTGAGCTACAAGGATTCAGGAACTTGGGTTTAGTTCCTGAAGTTGAGGATTCAGTGAGATGTATTCACTGATGTACACATTGAGTCAGGGACCTGAGGTTTTAAGAATTATACTTCAGTTGGAAGGATTCAATCAGTGGACTGATTCTCTATATCCAACATTCCTAATTCAGCTTTCAGCCTTGTGAAAGTTGGTTCATCCAAAGGTTTGGTGAAGATATCAGCTAACTGATATTCAGTAGGGATGAAGTGTAATTCAATGTCACCATTCATGACATGGTCCCTGATGAAGTGATATCTGATATCAATGTGTTTTGTTCTCTGATGAAGAACAGGGTTGTTTGAGATTGCAATTGCACTTGTGTTATCACAAAAGATGGGTACCATCTTATACTGAATTCCATAGTCACTGAGTTGACTTTTCATCCAGAGTACATTTGCACAACAACTAGCTGCTGCAACATATTCAGCCTCAGCTGAGTACAAGGCAACTGATTGTTGCTTCTTAGCACTCCAACAGACTAGTTTCCCACCAAGTATTTGGCAAGAGCCTGAGGTGCTTTTTCTGTCCATGTTGCATCCAGCATAGTCAGAGTCTGAGTATCCTTTAAGATCAAGTCCTGAGCACTTTGGATAGTATAATCCAAGGTTAGGAGTACCTTTCAGGTACCTGAATATCCTTTTCACAGCAGTGATATGAGATTCTCTTGGGTCAGATTGATATCTGGCACATAGACATACTGAGAATTGGATATCAGGCCTTGATGCAAGTAGATACATCAGTGATCCTATCATTCCTCTAAAGAGAATTTGATTTACTGGTTTACCAGTGAGATCAGGACCAAGGTTGTTTGGGGGGACCATGGGAGTTTTGACTGAGGCACAGTCACTGAGATCATACTTCTTCAGTAGATTCTTTACATACTTCTCTTGACTGATAGTGGTTCCTCTATCAGTCTGCTTGATCTGTAGACCAAGGAAGTATGTCAGTTCTCCCATCATGCTCATTTCAAACTTCTTTGCCATAAATTTTTCAAATTGTTTGCAAAGTTTGAAACTTGTTGAGCCAAAGATGATGTCATCAACATACACTTGTACTAGTATGACATCATTATTTGTCTAATAGATAAACAATGTGTTATCTATCTTGCCTCTGACAAATTTGTTTTGGATTAAGAAGACTGAGAGAGTCTCATACCATGCCCTGGGAGCTTGCTTTAGTCCATAAAGGGCTTTGTTAAGCTTATAGACATGATCAGGAGACTCATGGCTTTCAAATCCAGGAGGTTGCTGAACATAAACTTCTTCTTTCAGTGAACCATTTAAGAATGCACTTTTAACATCCATTTGGTATACTCTGAAGTTCATGTATGTAGCAAAAGCAAGGAAGATCCTGATGGCTTCCATCCTTGCTACTGGTGCAAATGTTTCTTCATAGTCAATGCCTTCTTGTTGATTATAGCCTTTGGCTTCAAGTCTGGCTTTGTTTTTAATGACTATGCCATTTTCATCAGTTTTGTTTTTGAATACCCATTTCATGCCAATGACTGAGACATTCTCAGGACATTTGACCAAGGTCATCACCTTGTTTCTGTCAAATTGTTCCAGTTCATCATGCATGGCCTGAACCCAACTTGGATGTGTAAGTGCTTCTTTAACACTTTTGGGTTCAATTGTGGAAATGAAGTCGACAAATAGGCATTCATTGGCTGAGGCTGCTCTTAGACTAGCAGCCATGCTCCTGGTGAGCATGCCTTCAGTAGGCTCTCCAATAATATTGACAAGTTCAATGTCCTGAGACTTAGTCCAACTTTCATGAGGTCCTGGATATTGATTTGAACTTGGGGAGGCCTGATTGGGTAGAGGGTTTGGTTCTGGAGTAGACACATGATCATTGATTGGATCTTGAGTGTCTACCAGATCACTGGGATTGTTTAGTTCTTGAGCATTTTGAACAGACTGATCAATTTCATCATTGTTTGCATGTGCCTCAACAAACTCAGTGATGGTTGGGTTGGGTAGGTTGTGAGGGATTATGTAATAGGAGAGGTTAGCATCATCTTGATACTGAGTAGAAAGATTGTTTTTCAGGAAGATATTCATCAGGAGGATATCTTGAAGAATTATCAATTCCTATCTCTTCCACTGAGGCAGTTGAGAACCTGATTGCATCAGTGCTCTCATCAAAGGTAACATGAAATGTTTCCTCAGTCTGTTGTCTCCTTGTGTTGAACACTCTGAAGGCTTTTGAGACAAGTGAGTATCCCAGGAAGTATCCATCATCAGCTTTTGCATCAAATTTTCCTAAGTGATCCTTGTGATTATGAATAAACACAGGACACCCAAAGACATGAAAGTAGCTGATGTCAGGGATTCTTCCTTTGAATAACTCATATGGGGTTTTCCCATGTCTCTTGACAATGATGGATCTGTTTTGTGTATAACAGGCAGTTTTGACTGCATCAGTCCAAAAATGGTTGGAAAGGACTGATCCACATAGCATTGTCCTAGCAGCTTCAATGAGTGTTCTATTTTTCCTTTCAGCAACACCATTTTGTTCAGGTGTATATGGAGAGGAAAATTTTTGGGAAATACCTTTCTCATCACAGAAACATTCAAGTTCATAATTTTTGAACTCAGTCCCATTGTCAGTTCTAATCTGTTTGACCTTGATGTCATTTTGATTTTCAATGTTCCTGACAAAGGACATGATTGTTTCAGCTGCCTGACTCTTTTTGATCAGGAAGAATACCCAAGTGTATCTAGAGTATTCATCCACTATGACCAGAGTATACTTCCCATGGTTAGTAGATCTTGGACTGATAGGTCCAAATAGATCCATATGGAGAAGATGTAGGCAGTTCCTGATGGAAAAGTTGGTTTTGGTTTTAAAGGATGCTCTGTGATGTTTACCCTTTTCACAAGCTGAGCATGGTTTATCTTTTGAAAACACAAGTGATGGTAAGCCAAGGACCTTGTTTTGTTTTACAAGATTGTTTATGTTTTTAAAGTTCAGGTGGGTGAGTCTCTTATGCCAAAGCCAATTGAGAGAATCAGTGGCCTTAGCAAAGAGACAAGTTCCATCCTGAGTTAGACTGGACATGTCTAATACATAAACATCTTGTCTTCTTGGTGCAATGAGGACAATTTCCTTATTTGCATTGAAGATGGTTCCTTGTTTATCATCAAACTGAACTATGTATTTTGCATCACATAGTTGACTGACACTTATTAGATTGTACTTAAGACCATTTACATAAGCTATCCTAGTAAAGACAATACCATTGCAGTTTACTGAACCATAACCCTTAGTGAGACATGTTGAATTATCTGCAAATATCACTTTGGGTCTTGGTTCTTCCACATATTTGTGCAGATACTCCTTAACACCAGTCATGCTCCTTGAATATCCACTGTCTAGATGCCAAATAGGATCCCTGGCATTCTTCTGCACAAATAGTAAACTGGTCAGTTCTTTCTAGGACTCCATTTCATGAAGGGTTTGGTTTTGTAGGTCTTTATGAAAGTATTAATTGATTCATGGTCAGTGGTTGAGTGGACTGAGCTACCACATGTTTTGCATTTAATTGCAGGGGTAGCCTCAATAGTCTGAGAGGATTGTTTGATGAACTCAAATAAGTACATTTTATTACTATCATTTATCCTATTAATTTGACTTGTTTTACTATATTATGTATGAGGATTGATACTTAATCGTTTACTTTTGTAATTCTCAGGTAAAAACAAGCATTTGGTGAAACTTGGCGATTTTGGACTAATAATGGAGCAAAACGTACATAAAGTGGAAGTCTACTGACATGGGCAAGATCAAGTCAATTCTGCTCCAGATGCGCCGCATCTCACTATCAACATGCGCCGCATCTCTATCAAGATATCACCAGATACGATCCAAGATACAAGAGGACATGCGCCGCATCTAATAAAGAGTTACGCCGCATCTTCTGGCGGTGTACGAATATTCCTGAATATTATAATCTTGGACCCCACGCGAAGTTAAGTACATGCGCCGCATCTACTTAAGTAGATGCGCCGCATCTTCCCTCAGACACAAACTATAAATACCCCGTAGACCAGACACATTGAAGAGTACCACAGATTCGGAAGTTCGAAAACCTAAAGACCGAACAGAAGAGAAGGACGAATTCAGTCAAGAAGGCAGTACAAGACACACCCAAATCGAAGATACAAGAGCTGTAAGAAGGTGCTGCATGTATTTAATTCATTAAGTAGTTTTGTTTTATTGTTTTAGCAAACTTTAATTCATCAGGATTGGTGGCTTGTGTAATGTGACAACGGAAAGATTGCACTCCCTTTAATACTTGCTTTCCCATCAATTAAAGTTTATATGTTGATGTCTTTGGTTACTACTTATTAGTGCTTTGACCACCTCTGTGTTTATTAGTGGCTTGCGGGCACCCGACTGCGGGACAAGGTGTGGCTCCCACGGTTGTTTCTAAATTGATCACTTAGGAATAACTTTTAGACATAAGTCGTCATTAAGGGTTTACTCGCCGATGAGAATAGGACCAACGAGAAAGGGTTAATTACATACACTTCATATAAAGCTATCAATAAAACAAGTGACAATCTACTTAATCATAAGGACAGCCCTCTTATTGTCTCAAGTATCTATCTGTGTACGTGTGTGCTACTTGCTGATTCGTGCCTATTTGTTTATTTTATTATTTAATTGCAAACAAAACTGTGCCAGTCTCTCAGGCTGAAACCCCCTTGCGTTAGGATATTAAAATACTGATTAGATTAACGAGATTATACGTTCCACTCTTAGTGATCGACACTCTACTTACCATTATCTTCATACTGACCGGGTACACTGCTCGTTAAGTGTGTGTGTTATTGATAAGTCGGCTAAATATAAATTTAAAACTTGAGTAGGCATTAAAACTGCTAAACCGCAACGACACATCACGCGCATCAAGTTTTTTGGCGCCGCTGCCGGGGAGTGAATTGTTATTTTCTGTTAATTTGATTAGTATTTTAATTAGGTTATTTTTCTTTTTATTAGATTAATTGCATCATTGTACTATTTTGCATATTTGTTGTATTGTGTGTTATTTGTTTGCTTTTGTTTTTATTTTTGTGTGTTTTATTTTTGTTTGTGTGTTTAATTTTTTGTTTTTATTTTTCGTATTTTTCTGTTCTGCTATCGTTGTACTGTGCTAAATCAAACGATACGGCGCATCTGATCTCTCAGATACGGCGTATTGCGTTTAATTTTTATATACAACGCGTTTAATTAATTCGATACGACGCATCTTTTCCCCAAGATACGGCGTATCTGTTTTTAACAAGAAAATTTTTCTAAGCGATAAAGTAATACGACGCATCTGCTTTTGTAGATACGGCGTATCTGTTTTGATAAAAATTTTTCTAAACGTTAAACGCCATACGACGCATCTGCTTTCGCAGATACGGCGTATCTATTATTTTAATTAAAAACAGTTTGCGAATTATTAAACAAATACGGCGTATCGATTTCCATCGATACGGCGCATCTTACTGAATCAAAAATCTTTTATTTTTAAACGTAACGAAAATACGGCGCATTAACTTTTGTTAATACGACGAATATAATTTGATAAATATAGTTGATTTTTGATATTTACCTTGATCGGTCCGCTACTCTCGTGTGCAAGTTGTTTATTTTTCAGGATATATGATGACTCAGCATCACCAAGAAAGATTACATTCTGAACCAAACCAAGAGACGCTAGCTGAAGTGACCGAACATAAGACGGAACGAGTGGAGGAAAACTCAGTACTGGTAACATTGAACTTCTTTAATTCTTGAGGTAGAATCCCAGGTAAACTCTACGATAATTCAACTGCCCTAAGGAAAGTTCTCTACACTATGATCTCGATTTTATTATCCATACTATACATCTGATTCAAATCGTAATCTTAAATTTGTACGCTTAAAAACGATATTTGTTCCTAACCTCGGAATAAATCCTTATCCACTAAACAATAAGATTACGATTATTAATGAAACGTTTATGCCTATTACTCTTATTTTGAATTCATCTATATGGTGTGCCGTTTTTACCCAAATTTGATGTATAAGGAACTGTGTTGCGGAGGCCAAGGTACGTTCTTCATTTAAAATTCGTTAACTAACATAGAGATACGGCGGATCTAAATATCCGAAGCGCCGTATCCCTGACCAACTAGGACTTATTGACTAGTCAACGGAATTAACTAGATACGGCGCATCCCAATTTTCTGATACGGCGCATCGTGTCGCCTTATAAATACGACGGGAATACGCCGCATAAATACACACAGTTAAGAACACGCACTAAAATTATACTCAAAATCCGATCATCTTTCTTCAATCCGCCTTTAATCCGAGCATTAAAACGTTCTACTAATCACAAATACTAAGGTAATTGTTACATTTCGATTTAATTTTGATTAATACGAAAATTAGGGTTTATAGGATTGAATCGATTCGCGTTTAAACGATATAGGGATATGATTAGAACTTGGAATTAATTACTTCCCCTAAGTTAATTTTAGATTCGGGCAACGAATTTGGCACTAATTGAATCGACCGAAAATTTAGGTTTTGGGTTTGATTTTGAATATTTAGCGGGAAGGTAAATTAGCTGTGGATGATTGAGATATTTGAGCTGATATAAGGAGAATATTATACTGTGATATTTAGTGGAAGTTTACGTCACGGATACGGATTCTTGAAAAACGTGCCTAACCCTTTATTTTATACTGATATGCTTTTAGATGCGGCGCATCTAGGTTGATTAATGCGGCGTAACAACCTATTTCAAAATTGCTAAAATTTTAGATACGCCGTATTGATTAATCTAGATACGACGCATCTCAATACGCCGTATTCCTTTTATTGCCCCGCATCCCTTATACTTTATACAGATACGCCGCATTGATTTAATCAATGCGCCGCATCTACCTGACTTACAGACTGTTTTCTGACTATGGATGTTTATTGCAGATGGAGTTACCTGAGCCTGCACGTAGACACCCGTGGCTTCGTTTTGAAACGATGGGGCTAGCACAGGGTGTTGTTGATGATTATATGACTAAGCTCAGAAAGTTTTATCAGAGGAAAGTATTCAGTGTTCCGGTTTTGAATTTTGACAGCATCAACAATATTGACGAGGGTAACGCTGCTGAAAGTTTGAGAACTAGGTTGGAAATGATATACAAAGATGGGGAGGGGCAGATTTTGTTCAGGTCTTACGCCTGGGAAAGGTTGTTCAGGATAGAGGAACCGTTAATTAAGGTTTTGATGTTGGAGTTTTTCTGCACTTTACACTATAGGGAGACTGATCTCGGTCTCGACACGTTTGACACTCTAGTATTCAGATTGGGTGGTTTTGAGAGAAGGATGTCTATGGGACAGTTTATACTTGCTCTTGGGTTGCAT
Source organism: Artemisia tridentata subsp. tridentata (assembly GCA_021014915.2). NCBI lineage: Eukaryota > Viridiplantae > Streptophyta > Magnoliopsida > Asterales > Asteraceae > Artemisia > Artemisia tridentata. The sequence continues at coordinate 142,638,623 of CP139508.1, forward strand.
ACTACAGCAGAGATGGCATCTCCTGGTTTTACTGATTATTGGGCTAACAGCTTGAGAGTTGTTTCAGATCGTGGGGAGTTGGGAGATTACTGGGTTGAGATTTCATCTGGAGGTGATTCTACCTCCACCACTCCCTCGTACACACTGATTAGAGAGCCGATGAGGAGGCTTTGTCATCGCCTGATCGCCCTGACTATTGCCGGAAGGGGACAATCCCCTGAAAAGGTAACTACTTTGGATCTTTTTCTCTTGCGGAGCATGGACGGGGGGGCTGTGGTGAACATCCCTCACTTCTTAGCACATTATTTACACCGAGTTGCTCCAGGGAGAGATGGTAGGAGCCAGATGACTGGGGGCCATTTTGTCTCTCGTCTTGCTAGGCATTTTGGGATATTAGGTGATGAGATTCCCGGTGATCTTCCAGTTGATGTTGCTAGATTGCCTAGTATGGATGCGGATTATCTTGCGACGAGGCTTGGGATATGTGAAGAGATGATAGATGGGTACTTCTGGGCACCACTTGGACCACCTAGGCCTGCTGAGCCAGAGCAGGGGGATGCTCAGGCAGCCCCGGCTGCTGCTCCTGCTCAGGAGGAGGTACATGCACCAGCACCAGCTCCCCGCACTATTGGACAGAGAGTCGAGAGAGTGGAGCTGGAGGTTAGGTCATTGAGGGAGGCTCTGGAAGCGCAGAGAGTTGAGCTCGCTGGAGTGAGGAGAGATACGAGTTGGCTGGTTGACGGTGTCAGTAGGTTGATGGCTCTTAATGGGGTCAGCCACAACCTCCCAGACGGTGCTTATGTGAGAGGGATTATCAGATACGAGCGCAGGGTCCGCCCCAGGACAGACGGAGCTAGCACTTCAGGGGTCCAATCAGATGACGTGACTCCTGACCAGCCCATTGATTGACTACTCTTTGCATTTTCATTATGGACACGTTTTCCCGTACATTACTTATATTAATTTTGGATTGTACTGACAACTATTCTCATGTTTATATTTAATGTTTCAGTTATGTTTCTTGTTATATCTGACGAAGACTGGCATTAAGTTCAGCACGAGAGTACGAGAGAACATTAGAGATTAAACCGTGGAACGTGCCATTTTACAACAGACTGTTAACAGTCTGTTTGGTTACTACATGCGCCGTATCTGCTTAAACAGATGCGACGCATCCTATCCTTTATTTCATTTTCATTTTTTTTTTCGACTTTAAAACTTTTATCAGTTTATTTTAATGCGGCGCATCCCTGGTTAAGGATGCGGCGCATCTTTATTCTGATCCGTATTTATTCCAGGCTCGATACGGCGTATCTTCTTCAATAGGATACGGCGCATCGACTGACCTGATGATTTTCAGTTTTAATTTTTTTAGTTTTATTTTTCCTAACTACTAATGTATTATGCAAGTTGAACCTTTCTTATCTTAGGTGTGTTTTAAAGTGTTGGTGGTATTATAGTTTCCTGAATTTCCTGTGGATACATCAAGCATGAAGCTTTAACGTTCTAATCCACAAGAAAGATGATTTTTGCTCATACACTAATGGAGGATCATACCGAGCAAATCTCAGGGGAGTTTTTCTGTTCTAATTCTTTTTATTTTCCAGTTTTTAACCTTTTATACAAACAACGAGGACGTTGTTTAACTTAAGTGGGGGGATAGGAGAATTAGAACACTTAACACTTACTTGTCCTAAACTTTTTCAAAAATTATGCTTAAAATGTGCTTAATATATCAAACTTAAAAATTTTTAGCATGTTTTTGTTTAAGATCTATGTTACATAACTGCACACATGACGTTATTTTCAAAAATTGTGATTTTTCCAAAATTCACAAATCTATGAGTGTGCCGGTGACTTGTAAACTTTAGAACTTGGCTTGTATACTATTCGAGACCACCATAATAAGTATTATTTATTTAATTGGAATGACTTGTCTAACTTGGTAAAATTCTAGGATTACACCAAATAGCCTATTATATGTTATGTGTTATTAACTAACTACACTGGTTAGTTAACCTCCGTATAAAACCCTTTTGTTACTCTCATTTTTAGAGTAAGATACCCCTAGAAAAACACTCAGAGCCATTCCTTTCGTTTCTTACACCTATGTTTAAAATGTTTCGTTACACCCTTACACCTTAGCCTACCCTGTAGATTAGAATCCGTGGTTGGTTAATTGCTATAGGCAGAGTGTGTTTCCTTACATTACCTGTGTTCGCGTGCGTAATTCATTATATATGGTTAGGTCGGGAAATTGCACAATGCAATTGGAGTGAAAGTAAATATTGTATATTTTAGAGTTTATTTTTCGTGTGTTTACTACTTTCACTATTTACCATTATTTCTGAAGTTATGAAAAGTATGGAAAAATTATCCGGAAAGAAAGTTATAGTGATGTGGTGAAATTTTACACATCTATGTTTATGTTTCAAGTTAAAAAAAAAAAAAAAAAAAAAAAAAAAAAAAAAAAAAAAAAAAAAAAAAAAAAAAAAATGAGAAAAGAAAAAGAAAGAAAAAAGAGTTGGATGTTTATTTTAAGCCAACAATGTAAAGTTATGTAAGTGGTTCATATGGCCACTATTTGTTGTATTATATCTATGGATTGAATGGGAATTGGCAGTTATGGGAATGCCAATTAAGGATTATTCTTTGATTAAGGTTTTGTTGAGTATAATTCGTGTCTACCTAAAGCGTGTGTTTCAAGTGTTAAAGCGTGAGTTATTCAATGATATGAGTCTTATTCATGGGATGGTTGGGATAGTGATTAACCACACTTAGGATTTTAATTTATTTGTTTTGTTTATTTTTTATTTTACACCAATTTATATCCCAAATGTTATCCATACCCTGTATTATTCTTTATCCAACCAAACCTTTGATTTATTGAGATTAGGGATTTGAGCAATCTTAAGTATCGTAGTCGTGGATTCGGCTATGTATTTATGATTTTGTCGCCCTTTTTGATATATTATTATTGGTAAAGTTTGGACCTATCTTTAGCCTATTCGAGTTAAGGATTTGAGCAATTGCAAGTATCGTGTTCGTGGATTCGATCATGTATTTGTGATTTTGTCGCCTTTTCTGGAATTTGAGATCGATAGTGTAAATAAGAATAATTAACCCTTAAACCTAAAAACCCTTTTTACCGCTTTAGACTTGTTATTCCTTAGCTTTAGTGGTGGAGATGTGTATACTTGCCAAGCCTATGATAGAATATTCGTCGCGACTGGACAGTTAAACGATTAGGTTTGCTTTTATCGACTTATTTTATTTTACTTCTAATTCGTTAAGTGTTTAGTTGTGTGATTACGAAATAAACGAATACATGCTTAAATATAAAAATAAATCCTAACTTCTTTTAGGATACATTTTCATGAGATTTAATCTAAGGTTTACTTGGGGACAAGTAAAGTTCAAGTGGGGGGATATTTGATGAACTCAAATAAGTACATTTTATTACTATCATTTATCCTATTAATTTGACTTGTTTTACTATATTATGTATGAGGATTGATACTTAATCGTTTACTTTTGTAATTCTCAGGTAAAAACAAGCATTTGGTGAAACTTGGCGATTTTGGACTAATAATGGAGCAAAACGTACATAAAGTGGAAGTCTACTGACATGGGCAAGATCAAGTCAATTCTGCTCCAGATGCGCCGCATCTCACTATCAACATGCGCCGCATCTCTATCAAGATATCACCAGATACGATCCAAGATACAAGAGGACATGCGCCGCATCTAATAAAGAGTTACGCCGCATCTTCTGGCGGTGTACGAATATTCCTGAATATTATAATCTTGGACCCCACGCGAAGTTAAGTACATGCGCCGCATCTACTTAAGTAGATGCGCCGCATCTTCCCTCAGACACAAACTATAAATACCCCGTAGACCAGACACATTGAAGAGTACCACAGATTCGGAAGTTCGAAAACCTAAAGACCGAACAGAAGAGAAGGACGAATTCAGTCAAGAAGGCAGTACAAGACACACCCAAATCGAAGATACAAGAGCTGTAAGAAGGTGCTGCATGTATTTAATTCATTAAGTAGTTTTGTTTTATTGTTTTAGCAAACTTTAATTCATCAGGATTGGTGGCTTGTGTAATGTGACAACGGAAAGATTGCACTCCCTTTAATACTTGCTTTCCCATCAATTAAAGTTTATATGTTGATGTCTTTGGTTACTACTTATTAGTGCTTTGACCACCTCTGTGTTTATTAGTGGCTTGCGGGCACCCGACTGCGGGACAAGGTGTGGCTCCCACGGTTGTTTCTAAATTGATCACTTAGGAATAACTTTTAGACATAAGTCGTCATTAAGGGTTTACTCGCCGATGAGAATAGGACCAACGAGAAAGGGTTAATTACATACACTTCATATAAAGCTATCAATAAAACAAGTGACAATCTACTTAATCATAAGGACAGCCCTCTTATTGTCTCAAGTATCTATCTGTGTACGTGTGTGCTACTTGCTGATTCGTGCCTATTTGTTTATTTTATTATTTAATTGCAAACAAAACTGTGCCAGTCTCTCAGGCTGAAACCCCCTTGCGTTAGGATATTAAAATACTGATTAGATTAACGAGATTATACGTTCCACTCTTAGTGATCGACACTCTACTTACCATTATCTTCATACTGACCGGGTACACTGCTCGTTAAGTGTGTGTGTTATTGATAAGTCGGCTAAATATAAATTTAAAACTTGAGTAGGCATTAAAACTGCTAAACCGCAACGACACATCACGCGCATCAAGAGGATTGTTTATTCATTCCTCTTTTTGACTGAATGACCCTCTCTTTTCCTGAGGATTTCTGAGTGGTACTTCCACTAGATTCATAGTGTTTGTCATTTTGACAATCCTCAGGATGATGATCATTGAATCCACACAATGGGCAAGGTGGAAAAAGCTTGGCCTTTTGCTTCTGTTTCTGCTTAGAATCAGAGGGGTAGTTCAGGCACTGAGCCTTAAGTCCTGAAAAGTTTGACATGACTGAGCATTTTTTATGATCAGAGGTCCTGTGATCTTCCTTTTTGCAAATCATGCAGTAAAGGACTCTATAGCAGTCATCAGTGAGATGATTTGTATAGTTGCACAGTTCACACTTTTTCAGGGGTTTGGTTGGTTTGGGTTTGGTCTTTGAGGAGGCTAGTTTTTGTTCCTTCTTTAATTGAGAAGGTTTTTCAGAAGATACAATCTTCTCACTTAGCTTCCTGACCATTTCAGTCAACTGATCAATTCTTGGATCAGGACTTTGGGTTGCTACTTCAGAAGGGACTGAAGTTGATGAGTCATCAGTATTTACTGAGACTTCAAAGGGTGGTCTTCTCAGGAGGATTCTACCTTTTCCTGATCTCTCCCTTGGAGAGTGTGGGGAGTAGACCAATGGTGGGAGGTCTGAGCTTGGTGCAGCACCCTGAAGGGTATTTAGTGGAGGGAGTGGAGGAGTTGATTCTGATTCAGGCTCACTGATTGGATCAGAAATACTGAGTTGGTCAAAGAGTCCAAGCATACCTTTCAGAGCCTGACTTTCAGGGAGCAAGATGTTTCCAGTCTCAAAGTTTGGCAACTTACTGACTGGGTTGTCCCTGACAATCCAGTCATTTGTCTTGGGTTCCATCTCTTGCTCAAAGGATATCCCAGCTGGAACAAAGGTCATTTCACTGGGACTCTCACTGGAGGTTTCAGTGAGGTGGTCAATTCCTATAGTTATCTTAGGAATTAAGCCCACAGAATCAAAGACCTTAGGGTTCTTTTTGGTCCAGCTTTCAATGACAGCTTTTTCTTTCTTAAGTTCTGTTTGAAGGGCTTGGTTTTGTTTCAAAATTTCAGTGTTCTGAATTTGTAGAGTAATAGATTCTAGTTTGGCTTGTTTCAATGCAAGCAGTTCATCTCTACATTTATTCAATTCTGACACAATTTTGTTATATTTTGAAAACAGGTTAAGCCTTTGTTCCTCAACAAACTTTAGATCAACACAAATATAACTCATGTAAGACTGCCAATCAGAATCATCATCCATAGAAAGTAAAGTATTTACCTTCTTCATGGTGATGTTGACCCACTCTCCATTCCTAGCATGGCTTTTTCCCATAGCCACCTGATCCTCTTCAGAAAGTGCCATCAGTGCACTAACTCTTATTTCCTCATCTGAGGAAACCTCTTCTTCATCCCAGTCATATGCTTCAGCTACTAAAACCTTGTTCTTTGTCTGAATAGGTTTAGATGTTTGAGCATCCTGAGACAATATGGGGTTAGTTTCAAGAAGTGCAAGTTTAGCTTTGATTTTCCTTATTTTGTTTCAAAATCCTTTTGACCATTGTTTTGAAATTGTTGGGTGGACTGAAACATTTTAGGTTGAAACTTGCTAGTTCCTGAGGAACTGTTTCCTGAGAACTTTTAAGAGGGTTCTGAGATAGTTTTAAAATAACAGTCCCTAGCAAAATGACCCTTTTTACCACATTTAAAGCATTCAGTGGTCTCATTTGCTTTTGGTTTTGTAAAGTTGGACTGATTTCTTTTGATGAAACGTCTTGAACTAGCAAGGAGAGCCCTTTCTTGGAATTCCAAGTTCAAGTCGTTCAGGTACTCCTCACCAGTCCTTTCATCAATTTCTTCTTCAGAATCCTCTTGAATATCCTGCACAACACCATTAGAATAGAAAGCAATTGATATGGGTGTGGAGGTTAAGGCCTTTTTGGACTCAAGAGCTTTTGAGTCAGGGTATCTCCTTGAGATCAAGTTGTCTTCATAGACAAACTTCCCATAAATTTCAGAGAGCTCAAGGGTCTGAATGTGGTTAGCATTCCTCAGGCCTTGTGAGAAGTTGAGCCACTTCTCAGGGAGACTGTTGACAAAGCCAACATTTGTCTCATGCTTAGACAGTACAACACCATCATTTGATAATTCATTTATCAAAGTCTTGTATTTGGTGTAGGTCTGTGAGAGACTTTCAGAGTCTTTTGCCCTGAAAGTATTATACTCAAGTTTAAGGTCCATGACCCTATTTTCCTTGGTATCTGAGGGACCCTCAAAGCTGTTTACCAAGTCATCCCAAGTTTGCTTGCCTGTTAGACAGTTGATGACTGATTCCATTATATCGTCAGGAAGACATGTTATAAGGATGCTTTTTAGGCGTTGGTCTTGATTGACCACCCTCCTCTCATCAATGGTCCATTGGGCCTCAGGCTTGTTTAGCCCTTCGGCTGTCTTAGGGACAAATGGGCCATCCCTGATACAGGTGATGTAGTAGGGTTCCATACCGGTAAGATAGCAAATCATACGCTTCTTCCATTTGCTAAATTTCCCAGCTTCAAGTCTGGGTGCAACAGCGGAGTAGCTGCCACCCTTTTTGTCGACTAGCTGGGGTACATTGATATCAGCCATAGTAGGATCTTGGTTTTAAAAACCTAGAGCACTCTTGGTTAGTTTAAAAAGATTTTATAAATCAGAGGCTCTGATACCACTTGTTGTTCCCTTTACACGCTCAGAGTTAACTAGAAAGTTAATCTATTTGTGTTTATGACTATTACAATGTTATGATTAATTCTAACAGTTATAAAACGTGAATATAATAAACTCAAGGTAATTTTCAACGTTTAAATTCTTATTAGAAATGAATCAAAGAATCTATACCCAAGGGTTTTGCGGAACAAACACTTGGGATTGAATAGACAAGGTATGGTGGTGTCTCCTATCTAAACTCAAGTTTTGCTTGAGTGGTAACAATGCGACCTCACTGAGCTATCTCAGGGATGCGTTACTCTTTGTAGGAGAGAAGTTGTTTTGCAAAAGTCTAAGCTTTTAATTGTACAAAACACACTCAACTTCTCTCCTTCTCAATCTATTTATACACAAGTAATCTGAGTAAAAGTAATTAAAATATTACAAGTTGTTGAGCAAGTTGTTGAGCAAGCGTGTCTGACAATTACAACAGTAATTGTCATTTCCAAGAACCAATGGAAATTGCCTATTAAGTCTTTAGGAGTGGTTGGTCTGACACTCCAAGACTTTAAGCCGTCTTAGGAAGGATTTCTTCCTGACAAGATAAGATTTGATCTTATCTTAAATCCTTCCTAGATATTTCTGCCTTTCTTCTCAGTCACTTAGTTCTTCAGGATACGCTTCTCAGTTATCATTCATAATTACTTCATTGTTGTTGAGGAGACTGGGGTTCAGTGAGTTCTTGTCTAACACTCACTGAACCATCATCTTCTTCTTTGGCTTAAGTGCTACTTCAGGGAGTACCGCCTTCCTGTGTAGTGAATCCTTCTTTTTGAATTCGCCTTAAGCATCCTGAAGATGACTCACTGATAGGTTGTTCTCTCAGTGACTTGAATTGTTCTCAGTTTAAGTTAACACTTAGTTAATTTTTGTCCAAATCATGTTTTAAGTATTCTTGGGTTTTTCATGACCCAACAGTTTGCCACTATACGCCGTAGTTTTGCGCGATTATTCGTCTAGTAATTAATAAAATCTTCAAAATTTCCTGAAAAGTTCAAAATTATGATGAATAAAACTTTGAATCAGCAATAAGTGTTCATCTGTTTCCTTTGATGAATAACATCACAATGTTTATCTATTATATCTGTACCAGTGTTCTTTTTGAAGAACTTTTTTTTATCACAATGTTCATCAGTTTTCTTTGATGAACAACATTAATGTTCATCAGTTAGATTATTTTGTTCATCAGTTTTCATTTTGAATAACTTTTTTTTTTTTTTTTTTTTTTTTTTTTGTTATCACAATGTTCATTAGTGTTCTTTGATGAACAACATCACAATGTTCATCAGTTTGATCACGTTGTTCTTTAGTTTTCTTTTTGAAAAACTTTATCTTTTATTTTTTTTGTTATCACAATGTTCATTAGTATTTTTTTTTTTTTTTTTATAAACAACATCACAATGTTCATCAGTTAGATCACGTTGTTCATTAGTTCTCTTTTTAAAGAAGTTTTTTTTTTTTTTTTTTTTTTTTTTCTTTTTTAAATATTCATCAGTTTTCCAAAAAAAAATCATGTTGTTCATCATTTTTCTCTTTGAAGAACTTTTTATTCATCATTTTTTTTGTTATCAGAATGTTCATCAGCTCTTTTTTTTTTATTTATTTATTTATTTATTTATTTATTTTTAAGAATAAGATCACATTGTAAATCAGTTTTCTAACCCAAAAAAAAAAAAAAAAAAAAAAAAAAAAAAAAAAAAAAAAAAAAAAAAAATCCCAATGTTCATCAGTTAAGAATGAGAATAATAAAAAATGAGCTGACAAAAGTAAAATGGACACCATGTGATGCCTTTTAAAGTTTATCCCCTTGCAAGAGGATGACAACCATCTCTTAATCTACCGGTTATTATTAGATGATAAGTAAGCCCAAATAGCCCATTTGTGGGTTTAGGGTTTCTAGGGTTACATCTATATATAGTATCTCAATGAATATCATAACGTACGGGGTTTTTATTATCTAACATGGTATCAGAGCAGGTTTGATTCTCATATATAGATTGCTAAGTTGAGCCACATCTTCTATGTCACCCCGTCAAACTTTAGCCGCCACCATTTGTCCATTTTCCAAAAAATAAAAAACTAAATTAAGTCTATGTTTTGCTTTTATTTTTGTTTCTTTACTTTTGCTGATGCTGCATGGTGAAGATTAATCTTCAATTGTTGTCGGATGTCTACATCAACAAATATTTTATTTGTTTTTGCTACTGGTTTGCCTTTGTTGCTGCTTGAAGAATTGTTTCCGCTTGCTGTCGGAATTCTTCATCAACAAATTATGTTTTTATTGCGTTAATGATTCTTGAGTTTTGTTTTTATGTTTAGCTTCATGTTTTAATAATTAAATTATTTCCTCCAATTCGAGCTTTACCGATTTCGCCGCTCGAATTTTGAGGGAGTATTATATGATAAATAAGCCCAAGCCCGTTTGTGGGTTTAGGGTTTCTAGGGTTACCTCTATATATTATGTCTCAATGAATATCATAACCTATAGGGTTTTTATTATCTAACAATTTGTGGGTTTAGGGTTTATTTATCATATGTCATGTTGACTGAGACACTGAGTCATTTTTTGATCTCTAGTGTTTCATGCACATGCATCCGTACTTGGTCATAGAGGAATATGGTACATTTTAATCAAGGTGACAAGGTACTATCAAGTTGAATATTTCTTACATTGACATATTTATGCTAATTACTTAACGCGCAGTATATGTTATCTCAAGTAGCCTAAACCCACGTCAGTTCACAGTTACGTTTTAAAATAATAATTCGTAGAAGATTTGACTAGGAAGAAACTTCTTTTAAAGTTATCTGTTTTTTAACAGTGTTAACGGCCAAGAAATTTAGTGTTGGTGGTCTAAATGTCTAATATTATGGTACTCAACACTAAGGTCAAATTTCTTCTAGTAACTGTTTTGTACATATTTTGTTTACTTACATTTAAAAGATTGTGCTATTAGTCCCCTTCACTCCTTGAGTGTTGGGCAAGCTACTGCACTCCATTGAATAAATATTGCATAGGTTGCTTGTGAAAACAAAAACACGACAGTGGTCCACGTAATTGTTTGCATAATTTCATCTTGAATGCACCTTCTTCAACTTTTCCTGCATAGAAAATAGGTCATGACTTAAGACTATTGTGGAAAATTCAAAGGATTTGCACAAGAAAAAGATGTAACATATAGACAGTTGTATTTTTTTTTAATTTTTTTATATGACAAGGGAACTAATCTAACAGATGGTTGTAGGCACCAAAATGTCATTTTCACAAAAAGATGATAAGAGATATTGAATTGGTAAAGGATATATAAGTTGACGTACCTGACATATTCCAAAGTACTTTTTTTTTTTTTTTTTTTTCAAATTTCAAGATTTTCGACGATCTTTCATTCACTAATCAATTTTCTATATAAATACTAAAGAGTCATGACAACACATGAGTTAAAAGATCAATCATCATTAAATATGGCAAAGTTTGCAAGAGCCGCATATTATGCTTTATTTACTCTAGTCCTGTTAACATTGAAAGTTACAGGTCGTTTTTTACGTTCTGAGTTGATATCAGATGGCACCGATGATACAAGTCAAGAGAAAAACCCATCTTTCTTGCATCTTAAAGGAATTGATGTCATTGAAGAGCATTGCGAACAAATGTATGGTTTTTTGCCATGTTCAGAAAATATATATGGCCATTTCTTCCTCATTGTTGTTTACCAGTACTTGTTATATAAGGGGGAATCGTATGTTTCTTCTGGAGGTCATAGGATTTTTCAGATTCTTGGTCCCGGGATCTTCGGTGCAAGTGCTTTCCAGGTCCTTGGTTTCCTTCCTGAATCATTGATACTTCTTGGTATGGCTCCCATCTTTTCATTTTATATCAGTCAACCACGCAACCCACACGAATACTTTTAATTTATTTTTGGGAACCACAAGATAAAATTGATCCTGAGATTATTACAATCTACTAGAGAAAAACTAAGAAAAGATAACTATTACAACATTTATTTTTTGGCATGAAAGTTTTATCTTTTTGACCATTAGTTAGATTGTTTCTTGAGCTTTATGATGGTAATCTAAACTGAATATTAGAAAAGATAATTAGTTATACTTCAACTCTTCCTGCATAGTTATACTGTCTAATGACAGTTGTCATTAATTTCTTGGTTCATAAATTAAAGGTCCATTTTCTAGCACCTATGGATCAATGAAATGTGTCATAGGCATTTAGGCACCAACGGATTTATGACATGTGTCATTGATCATAGTTAAGCACAATTACGGATGAAGTAAATGATTGTTTTTGTTGTTGTCTATTTACAGTATCTGGACTTTCGAACACTAAAGATGTAGCTCAAGAGTATGTCCTAACGGGAGTTGGCTTGCTAGCTGGATCAGCGATACTTCTTCTAACTTTAGTATGGGGTACTTGTGTAATCGTTGGTAGTCGCAATTTTTCATCAGAATCTGAATCAAGCCCTTCATTGATTTCAACCCAAAGTCAATACGACAAACTGTTATCATATTTCACTGGTTAGCCCCATTTTTCTCACTTACCTCGATTCATTTACTTTTTTATTTCCAATATTTAGCATTTTTAACTACAACTATGAGTTCTGTTTTTGTTTTCTTTCAGGTTGTGGTGTAACTACAGATCATGAAACAAGTTTTGCTGCCAAAATTATGGTTCTTTCAGTTATACCATTCGCGTTCTTCCTAATCCTAGAAACAGTTTTTGGCATGTCAAATGGATACATTTTCATGATCCCTCTATCTGTTTCATTTATGTTCTTGATTGTATACTTCACTTACCAGGTATCTACTAACAATTCAAATTCACCTTATTTAAATTTTAAAATACACTTATACTTACTGTCTAAATATCTACAATGTAGGTATTTGAGCCTTCGATCCAAAAAAGAAGATTATCATATGTGAAACATGAGCATTTAGTTGTGGACATAATAAAACATTTGCAAGAACACATGGCCGAACAAGTACTTAATGAAGATGGTTCAGTAAACCTACCTGCTATAAGACGGTTCGTTTCTAGCTCCTTTTTATATTTATGCATCACTTTTCATTTCTCTTCAATAAAAGGAAAATTGAATTGCAGTCTATTCACGAAGATTGATCAAGATGGTGATAGCTACATATCGTTTCCAGAACTAAAAGAACTTCTTCAGGATATCAAGTTTAGGCAATTAACTTGGAGTAAGGAAAAAACAATGGAAGAAATAATGAAAGAACTCGACAAAGATTCTGATAGTAAAGTAACTATGGATGAATTTGTTGAAGGATTCAAAAAATGGCTCGATGAGACTAAGAATGCAGCAAATAAACGACAATACCACTCAATTAGCTCGTGGAAGGACTTAGAGAAGGTACTTTTTTTTTACTAGAAACTGGGCACTTGGTTATAAATCCGCTATTTTCATAAATAACAGCCTATTTTTTTAATTTTTTTAATCATTGTACTTTTTATATCAATACAAGATAATTTTGTGTCCCCTTTAGGTCATTTTGAAACCTGTTATCTTAGATAACATTTACAGAGTACATATAACTAATAACATTATATACAAGTAAACGTTTATACATAAATTTCATATTCTTAACTTATATTAGAAAATTCGTATTTGAAAGCCAAAGCTGAGGGTTTTTGGTTATCTTATTTTCAAAAATATTTATTAAAATAATTTCTGATGTCTTCTAAAATACATTTAATTTTCAGATTCTTCAACCATGGTATCAGACGAAAAAGAAAGAAGAAGAGATGATGAAAATCTTGATATCCGAAATTATCAGACATGTTGATAGCTTTCCATTAGGAGGCTTCTACAACGACGATGGAACAACAAACATATCCGCAATAAAAAGGTAAAAATCAAGTTTATTATATAGTAATCATGTCATTGCATTTGGTCATGTGGCTTATTTTGTGGCCAATTTCAGGTTGTTTGAAAGAATTGATCTTGATAAAGATAATTTTGTATCACAATCCGAATTAAAAAAATTGATCTTGGAAATCAACTCTGAAAAGATACTAGAAGATGTCGATGCTGCAACGGCCAAACTAATGCATGATCTTGACATAAGTGGTGATCAACAAATCGATGAAGTTGAGTTCATAAATGGATTTAAAAATTGGCTAAACACTTCTAATTACAAAATGGCCCCCGTGTCACCTGGAACCCCGACCGATGTAAGTAAAAAGCTATACATAAGCTTGTTTTCTTGGTAAAAAGATATAGGTTTGACTTAAAAAGTTAAAATGTGTGCAGAAACCATGGGAAAGATGGATGGATGATGGAGTGGATAGATCAAGTTGGGCGTGGACTAAGGCGATAATGTCATTGGTGCTTGGTATAACCATGTTAGGACTTCTGGCGGAACCTCTGATACATAGTGTTCAGAATGTGTCTAGTACTGCAAATATATCATCGTTTTTCATAGCTTTTATTGTCGTTCCATTGGCCACAAATGCTAGAGCTGCGATTTCTGCCATTAAAACTGCAAGTGACAAGAATGAACGAACTACTTCTTTAACCTTCTCTGAGGTTTGTTCTTTGACCCTTCAGCTCACTTTTATAGACGTGGTTAGTGATGTTGATGATGTTTAGAGGAGGGAAAATGGGTGGGTCGGGTAATGGGTCAAAATAGGTCCGGGTTGAATTGGGTCCCTGTTAGTACAGGTTGAAACAAGCTGGGTTGGGTGTTAATTGACCCACGCTAGTATCACCACAATAATCTAATTTTTCGATTGGGAGGCTTTATGCATTCAAAATAAAAAATTCCAGAAATTTTTAAACAGTGTGACCCATTGTACCCGTTCCAAGATGAAGCGTAAAGTTGACTCATTTATACATAATTCGCTTGAAATTGGCACATTAGTGAATAAACATAACCACGAATGACTCGTATTGGGTTGTTTTTCATGACGAATTGAATGATTTTTTACGTGCTTTGTTTTTTTATGGTATGCAGTTATATGACGGGGTGTACATGAACAATGTTCTTGGATTTTTTGTTCTTTTGGCGGTCATATATATCCGAGGCTTGACATGGGAATTCTCAGCTGAAGTCCTGGTTGTGCTGATAGTTTGTAGCATCATGGGCACTGCAGCTAGCTTAAGATCAAAGTTCCCCATTTGGACATCATTTATCGCATACCTGCTCTATCCGTTATCTTTGCTCTTCGTTTTTCTTTTATACAGATTGTGATGTGTAAAGAAACATTTTTTTTTTTTTTGTTTTGTATGTATAAACATTTTGTTCGTTAATTGTATCCATAAGAAATACGTATACTTCACTTGCTAGTTGCTACTAGAAATCAAAACAAGATTTATTTCTTATTTGTGAAGTTGTGATTGTCCAAATTTATACAGATGTTCAATAAATGTCTCATGGTTGTTTGCAACTTTGCATAACTCAAAATGTCAAACTGTTAGCTTTAAGTTATTATAATATTAGCCTAAAGATTAACAAACATTAACCAACACATTATCCATATATATGAGTTTAAGAAGATGATTAAAATTAAGTCAGAATGTTTGCCAGACATATCAAAGTAGATAGTGCTGCTACTTTATTATTTTTTGTTTTTTACTTTTTGTGGGATGGGTTTATAAATTACTAATGAACCCAAAAGCAAGTAATGTTCCTTTTAAGAATCTATAGTTATACCGTATAAGCATATACAACCACTGGATTATACTTATAAAACAAGCCATCCAGGTTTATTTGAACTTGTCAATCACTCAATAATATGGCCATATATGGAGGTAACTTGCAAGAAATATATTAGTAATCATCTATTATTATTTTAAATTAAGACATTAATACAAATGAATGAAGATGATTATTCCAGCTACACGTAAGTTGTTAATCGATAATTTTATTCTATATTATTTCATATACAGGCTGCTATACAGATTTTGGGCAGGAATTTCTGCCATCAAAGTCAATAAGCTAACCTCTTGAAAAGGGAGGGCTTTACCCGGTTTGAATCTGTGTGGAGGTGGGTTCAAACCCCATGGATTAGTCGGCCAAAAGGTCGGAAACCATAGGTACCAAAATAAATAAATAAATAAAAAGGAAGTTGTACATTCTCTATAATATTTCTTACCCCTTGTAACATAGAACACAAGTTACACAAATGTCTAAAGTCTAAATACACGTTTTTGCATTGCACGGCTTTGTTAATCATCAACAGTTATCTTATTAAAAATCAAATGGCATTACAGAAATGATCACTAAAATGTTATTTTCTTGAATTAAGTATCTACTTCAATCCTTTGGTGACTCATAATAAAACGTAAATAATCAGTTAAAATAAATATATATAGTTGACCTTGAAACAACCTGAAGTAGAAGTCTTGCTCAAATCATTAAGATTTCTATGATCCATAACCAGTTACATTCTTTCTTTATAATCTAATGTTTGATGCATGACACAAAAGTTAAAGATACCAACCATCATTAAAGATGGTTAAGGTTGCAAAAATCGCATGTTATGCTTTATTTATTCTTATTTTGCTCACAGTAAAGGTTACATGTCGTTCTTTACGTTCTGAGTTGATCCAAAATGGCACGAATGATACAACTCAAGAGAAAGAACCATCTTTCTTACATCTTAAGGGAATTGATGTTATTGAAGAGCATTGTGAGCAGATGTATGGTTTCTTGCCATGTTCCGAAACCCTCCCAGGCCACCTTTTTCTCATTGTGGTTTATGAGTACTTGTTATATCATGGAGAATCATATGTTGCATCTGGAGGTAAGCGGATTTTCAAGATTCTTGGTCCAGGTATCTTTGGTGCAAGTGCTTTTCATGTACTTGGTTTCCTTCCTGAGTCATTAATACTTCTCGGTACGTCCCATCTTTGAACATCTCATATCACTTGAACACACAAATTTATGAAAATGCTAAGATGGTTCATTATTCTTGTTTTCTATTTGCAGCATCTGGACTTTCTAACACTAAAGATGTAGCTCAAGAGTATGTCCTAACGGGCGTTGGCTTGTTAGCCGGATCAACGATACTTCTTCTCACTTTATTATGGGGAACTTGTATCATCATTGGCAGTCGAAAGTTTGCTGATGATTTGAGCTCAAGTACTTCTTCAGTGATTCCTACCCAAAATTTATATGAAAAGCTGACTTCGCTTTTAACCGGTTAGCTCCAATATTCTTAACATTCCCTCTCAAATGAACTAGTTATTTTGTTTTTCCGTCCTGTGTCCCCAAAGACAACACAATCCTTCGAGACAAAGTAAAATTACTTGAGATATTGTTCAATGCATAAACTAAAATTGTTATATGCATGTTTGTTCACAGATTCTGGTGTAACTACCGATCAAGAAACAAGTTGGGCAGCCAAAATTATGGTTATTTCGGTTATTCCTTTCACAATTCTTCTGATCCCAGAATTATTTGGAGTAAATTCATCTCAGCAGGGATACATCTTTGTTACTGCTCTTCCTGTTTCCATTATGTTCTTGTTCGTATACTTTATTCATCAGGTACATATATACTCAATAGCATTAATTATGTCCCAACTTTAGTTCAGTTTTATCAGGTGCTATTACTCATTGGATCAACCAAAAGGCTTGTCTCTCAATGGTACCCCGTGTGTGAGAATGCTCCCCAACCAAATGGTTGTGGGTTCAAGTCCTGCTTAGGACATTGTAAGATTGAATTGTTGTGTAAATATTGGTTGACTTTCAAAAAAAAAAAAAAAAAAAGTTACTCGTTAGATCATCTAGGCTCAAATTTTGTTTCGTTTTCTTACCAAAGAAGCTTCTTGAATCTTTCTATATAGGTGTTCGAGCCGTCAATTCAAAAAAGAAGATTATCATATGTGAAACACGAGCATTTGGTTGTAGACATACTAAAACATCTGCAAGAACATACTGCAGAAAAATTACTAACTGAAGAAGGTTCAGCAAACCTACCTGCGATTAAAGGGTTCCTTTTTTTCCCTCTTATTCCTTTTATTTTTCATATTCACCCTCCAATTTTTTTTTAAATGTTTTCAGTTCAATGAGCATGATTCTTACTATGCAGTTTCTTTACAAAGATCGATCAAGACGGTGATAGCTACATATCGTTTTCTGAACTTAAAGAACTTCTTCGGGATATAAAGTTTAAGCAATTATCTTGCAATAAGGAGGAAACGATGGAAGAAATAATGAAAGAATTCGATAAAGATTCCGATAGTAAAGTCTCCATGGAAGAATTTGTCGATAGGTTCACAAAGTGGCTTGATGAAACAAAGGGTGCAGTGGATAATCGACCATATCGCTCTATTAGCTCATGGAAGGACTTATATCAAGTATGTGATACTTAAGGACTTATATCAAGTATATAACACTTTACCTTAATTTTTTTGCCATAAATTGTTTATAATGATCCGACTATATGTATTTACAGATTGTCCAACCATGGGTTCAGACAAAAAAGAAAGAACAAGAAATGATGAAGATCCTCATATCAGAAATTATTCGACATGTCCAAAGCTTTCCATTAGGAAACTTCTACAACGAAGATGGGACACCAAATATATCCGTGATAAAAGGGTGAGAAACGCATTTTGGCTTCTAACTATTTTCCATACGCAGCTTTTGTAATCCTTAAGCGTGTAATCCTTAAGCGTGTCGAGCAGGACTTAATAACTGCTTAAAAGTAACCAAAAAATTAAGGGACGGAACCACTATGAAATGTCTTGGGGGTTAAACAGCCAAAATACAGAAAGTTTTGTTATTTTTTACCATCATTAACGATTTAATTATTAGATATATGGATTAATGAACTTCAGTTATGATGGTACAATTTCAGGTTATTCAAAAGGATTGATCTTGATAAAGATAATTGTGTATCGCAATCAGAATTGAAGAGATTGATTATGGAAATCAATTGCGGGAAGATACCATGGAATGTAGATGAAGCAACAGATAAAATAATGCTCGATTTTGACAAAAGTGGAGATCATTTAATCGATGAACATGAGTTTATAGATGGATTTAAAGAATGGCTGCATAATTCTAATGATGAAATCATTTCTAGCTCGCTTGGGTCGGAAACTGATGCATCTCTGGTAAGTTTAAATTCCAAACAGATATGTTATTAAATCGTATTGAAAATGTTTATGCTACTAAGAAAATTGTTTATGAAGTTATAATCTAGCATCTTAACTACAAAAACATTGAAAACGGTCACCGGAGAAAGGACCATGCAGTTTTGTCCATTCCAGCCAAAATTTACCAAGCGTGACAAAATCACTGTGACACTTTGTTTTAGTTGTCAAAACATAATAGCTTATGTTTAAAAAACAAATATAGCTAAAACTTTGAAGAAAAGCCACAGGAGACAACGATGGTGTGCGCATAAGAGATGGAAATGTTGAAGAATTAGATTATGGGTTATCATTTTTTATTTGAAAGAAAAATAAGTTATCAATTACATAGTTGTATGATACAAGTTATGCAACCAGACCCTTTAGATAAATGTTTATTTTCGTATATTACACATCAAATATTAATATTGAATCCAAAATTACTCTGGTCATGTTATCATTTTTCAGCGTAATTTTAGCCTGATTCATATTAAATTAATGAGCTTATGAGCACTATTACATAGTTCAATCATTGTGTGGTTATTTTAGTTGAATTCCTATGAAACATTAATTGTCAATAGTTATGTAGTCGCTATAGCTATTTTTCGTTTGGGTCCATAAAGTTGCACGTTTGATTTGAAAAGTGAATTGTATGCAGAAACCATGGGAAAGATGGATAGATGATGGTGTAGATAGATCACGCTGGGCTTGGACAAAGGCTATAATGTTGCTGATGCTTGGGATAGCCATGTTAGCACTTTTGGCTGAACCTCTTATACATAGTGTTCAAAATGTCTCCACTGGCGCAAACATACCATCGTTCTTTGTTTCATTCATCTTGGTTCCATTAGCCACGAATGCTAGAGCTGCAATCTCGGCTATCCAAACTGCAAATCAAGGGAAAGAACGAACCACTTCCTTAACTTTCTCTGAGGTATGCTTTCTATAAAATATTTGATTGTTTCTTTAAAAAAACTATCTAATGCAAATTTTGTCACAAATCGCGAAATTTACATATTGGGATTTATTTCTATGACTGACGTGTATGTTTTTTTTTTTCAGCTATACAATGGTGTGTTCATGAACAACGTTCTTGGATTTTCTGTTCTTTTGGCGGTCATATATTTTCGAGGCTTGACATGGCAATTTTCCGGTGAACTGTTAGCCGTGTTTATTGTCTGTATCACGGTTGGTATGGCAACAAGCTTTAGATCAAAGTTCCCCATTTGGACATCGTTTATAGCATTCTTGCTTTATCCCTTATCTTTGATATTCGTTTATGCGTTTAATAAACTGTAACTTGGATGTGCAAATAAGTTGTTCATTCATTCTTTCATTTATCCGAAGATATATCACATTCGCTCATAAAATTTATGATAGAAATATATGTGCCATTGTTCGCTAACGCCGGCCTAGTGGGCTAGTGCAACTTCATTGGATTATAATGAAGTTGTTGTTGCAAATTATTATGGACTAAGAGTAGCGGGGAGGGAGTGGGTTGGGGCAAATTGCGACATGTGGCGTATCTAGATAATGAAAGTTTTTTAAAAAATTGGAGTAGTGGGTTTGGGCGTTGAAGCTTGTGTGATAATTTACTTTTTTTATTTATTTAACATCTTTGTATTTTTACTTTTGACACTTTAAAAATACACAAACAAACGTTAAAGCTTAAAAAATAGATTTAAAAAAAAAAAAAAAAAAAAAAAAATTTAATTTAAAAAAAAAGCTGGCGTTAAAGATAAGATTTACCACTGTTAACGCCAGAGAATTCAATGTTAACATTCAATTTTTACCACTTTCAACGTTAACGTTCAACTTCTTTTGGCGTTAAAGTTTACTTTGACGAAACGTTAACGTTAAAGTTTACCTATAAATACAACATTTTTTTACCTTTAACGTCACAATCTTTAACCCTAAAAATTACCTTTGCCATCAACGATCTCACAAACACTCAAAAAAGATGGCTAGCCCTATAGCGAATCACGAGTAGCATGGGAAGAACACGAAGAGATGGCTTTGGTCAACTCTTACTTGACCATCTCCGACATTCGGGCGGAGACAAATGATACAAAAAAAGATTTTTGGATTAGGGTGAGACGCGATTTTCACGTCTCGGTTGGTAGGGAGCGGGAGTACCGGAACATGGACATGATCACGTCCAAGTGGCATGCACTTCGGGCGAACATGTTCGAGTTTGAACGGTGTTACCGTGAGTGTACCAACGAGCTGGACGACGAGGATGACCAGCTGGAGGACGCGATCAAGCTGTGGAAGGAAAGACACGGCGGGGTCGCGTTCAAGCACCTCTCCAGCTAGGCAATCGCGAAGAACCATGTGAGAACTAATATATTTAATTTTTAGGTTGTTTTTTTTTTTTTTTTTTTTTTTTTGTTAACGTAGCGTTTTTTTTTTTTTTTTTTTTTTTTTTTTTTTTTTTTTTTTTTGGAATTGTTAACGTGAATAAAAGTAAAAAAAAAGTAAATAAAAGTTAATAAATTAGATTTAAAAATAATAAAAGTAAATAAAAAATTGCACAAACAAACTTCAACGAGCGTTGTTCAATCAACGCTCGTTGATTTTAATTGCATTCAACGAGCTTCAACGCCCCAAGGGAGTGGACCAACGGGCGTTGAAAGGGCAACTAAGCCCACTTCAACGCCCCACTACTCTTGCAAAGTCTTATGGACTGCAATAATGGGACACATGCAGTGTCGAATGTTATATTTAAAGGAATCACACCCTAGCCCCTTATAAGCATAAATGCATAATAACAATGACAAGACACATAAAAAGAGCATTAAAATAAACAACACATAATTTACGCGGTTCAGAGGCATACTAAATATCATCGACATTATATTCCCCAATGAACGTGCTTGCACGCCCATACTATCAATCTATATCTACACAACTTGTTACCAAATCTGCCAAAAAAATTGGAAATCAACTGGACCAGACGTTATTTGGATTTTGCTCTATGTTGTCAACTTGTCAAGCTTTGAAAGATATGTATATGTTTTCACAATTTCACTTAAATGCTCCAATAAATAGCCAGAAACGTAACAATCAGTTATCCGCGGTTTGTATTTCAAGGCGTTATATAGCCCACAAAAAATGAAAATGAGAAGCCAAGCCCGCAAAATTAATTACCATGTAATTTTTTTTATAATAACTGTTTACTTAAAAGGAGTTTAGGATTGCATAATTTTAGTTTCTAAGATTTATAGAACACTTTCCACTATCATAAATCTTTGTAAAAGTTTTTAACTTAGTCATCTCGCCGACCTATAAACTTTTTTGTTGCACAAACCTATCTTCAGTACAAATGTTACTAAACTAGTATTCATATTTAATTGACGTGTAATACCCAGCCCAAAACAATGCTAAAAATAAGCCCTATAAAGGTGTTTTACACTACCGGACCCAAGTACTAGTCAAACCCTAGTCAAACCCATGTACTTAAACAACACTTGTGGGGTTTAAAATGTTAATTTCTAAAATAATATATACAAACGGGCTTTAGCCATAAATTTATTTTCATGTAAATATTTTTTCAGCTATCAAGAAGTTTGTGACTAAGATTGTTCAATGAAACACAAGTAGCAAAATATATCTACTTAGGAAGTATGGACAAGGACACTTAAGAAATTAATTTAGTATATGGATAATTTTTATTCTAATTTTGGTTGTTTGTCAAAATAGATTATGATATCATTGGCATTGTTAAACATCAGGTACGGATGTCTTTCTAAACACGTTGTTTTGATTATTCGTATTTTTATACAGTTCTTGTATTCTTTTTCAGTGTTACTTGATTTTCTTATATTGAAATCCTTGTGATACTTTTGAATTCATTTTGTCATCCTTATGCTATGATTCCTTATGTTTCAGCGATACATGCTTTGATAATTGTTGGATTATGAAAATCTTTAATATTTTTTGTGAATAGCTTTGGAGCTTTATGAAAATATGATTCTTGAGAAAACTTTTCAAAATATTTTTGCTCGAGCGCTTTCTGATTTCTTTGACTTATGATCCATATGCATAGTTAACATACTCGTGTAAGGTTGGGTTATATGTTCACTTCACTACTACAATAAGTCCTTCCGAGACTTGTTGTACAATCCATCGAGACCTGTTTTTCATGGGGTCTCTAAAGGGGAGGCTCTCCATGTGAAAATCATATCGAGACCGGTTTAAAAACCGGTCTTGCTTATCCCAATCAAGACAGGTTTTTAGCTACATACCCGGTCCAAATATCAATATCAAGACCTGTTTTTTAGTATTTCACTGGTCTTGTTTTCTATAAAGAGACCGATTTTCTAATACGAATCCGGTCTATTTTGCTTTTTATAAAAATAGAAATTTCCTGTATTCTCAGTTTCCATCAACACAAACAAATTTCAATTTCCAGCAATACACCAACAATTTCCAGTTTCCAGTTTCCAGTTTCAAGCAAATACATCATAAATTTCAGAAATCTAACTAATAAACCATAAACGTCAATACATATATTCGAGAATTTAACTTAGATGATAACGAGTTCTAGCACTAAACGTATGTACGTTATGCCTTCTACAAAAAACTAGTTCGTACATATCATCTTAACTTAAATACTTGAACGTACAAATGCCTAAAACAAAAGACAACGACATAACCACAGCTACCTATCAATAATGTTAATCAAATTGGACATAACTGATGCCACTTCTCGACGGTGTCTTGAATCTGATTCATGGAGAACGGAAAAGTGTCATGCCAAGGGATCTACATATAAAAAAAGTATACAATTTAAGAGCTGTAACAGAAAACAAAACTAAGTATACTTGATTCATCCGTTTTCATTTACATATTCTAAAATCAATATTTAGGATAGTACTTACACTGTTAGGAAAATGATCCCGATGAACGGTTACAAATTCATGCATCCATTTGAGTACATAGCACCCACATTCCCATTTTTCAGCTTGTTGATTGCACTACATTTCAATAACCCAGTATGTGTACATGTTAAAAGTTGTATAACACAACAATTTGTTTGTATGTATCTAATCATAGTGAGATAGTTTACCTCGACAACTTTGAAATTTGCAATGAACTTATTCAAACAACTTGTAAGCCAATAGCTTCGATCGGTCCTTTTCTTGTTCTTTTGCTGATACGAATCCATGATGTAGCACATGCGTTGTTTAGGGCATATAACAAACACCACCCAATGGTTCCCCCTGAAAAGTTAAAACAAAATTATTGAACATATATGCACATGAGGAATTAAACAGTTTAGAGATAATAGCTTACATACTTCTCTATAAATGGTGCAAGGAAAATGTCGTAGATAGCACTGAATGCTCTCGTCAAGTAATCTTTTACACCTGAAGTATTATTAAGGCACTCACTTCCTTGAATCAAATGGGTTTAATAGTCCACAACGGCTAGAACTTGACTGCATCAACTTGTATAGAATCAGCTACATGTCTCATTTTTCCATCTTTTTTACGCTCCTCAGCATGCCAACGTAACAATTTCGCCTCCTTCGCATCTGCATATAATCGCTCAAGTCTTGGTATAATGGAAAAATACCACAACAATATAGCATGAGGGCCATTCTTTGTCACATCACCGTTAGGTCCTTTTTGTTTTATTTGCACATACCTTGACGTTTTACATACTGGTATGTGCTTAAACACATACCATTTCTAGACCAAAACCGGACCCAAATAGACCAAAAACCCGACCAAAATGCCAAATATATCGTGTTTTTGTGTTTTTACATATGCAGGCACGGATATCAAAGAAAAGGACAAAAATCAAGAAAGAACCGGAAAAACGAGCACGAGATATGGAAGTGTTATTTGTAGCCGATGCCGAGGAGAAATTATGGTCAAAAAGTCAACCGAGGTCCTCCATCTATCAGAAATTGTCAAATTAAGCCCTTGGATTTATTTTTGGAGAAATGGCAATTATGGTCCTTGAAGTTTCATGAATTACACTTTTGGTCCTTGGCTAAACT
This sequence comes from Artemisia tridentata subsp. tridentata, assembly GCA_021014915.2. Classification (NCBI taxonomy): domain Eukaryota; kingdom Viridiplantae; phylum Streptophyta; class Magnoliopsida; order Asterales; family Asteraceae; genus Artemisia; species Artemisia tridentata. The sequence goes on from CP139508.1 coordinate 142,663,262, forward strand.
AAATTTACCCTATTCTCTAAAAATTACCACAACCGGACCTTAAATTAACACCCTTCGCCTAAGCCCAACACCCTTCGCCTAAGCCCAACCCACTCCCCATACCCATAACCCGATCCACCCACTTAAACCCGGTCAAACCAAGATAAAACCCCACTCGGTCAAAGAGTCAAAAAGATAAAAATAAAACAACATTCACTTATCTCTTTCTCACAACCCCGATCCCCAATATTCACCCCTCTCTCCCAGATTTCACTGTTTACCAAGAACCCTAAGTATTACCGTACGAATTTACGGCAATTAAGGGTAGAATAGACAATCATTGGCTCATCTAGAAGGACCTGACGATAAGAGTGACGCGTGGCAGCATGTGATTGGTCCGAACACGCAGCATATTTGATCGTACGAAGGAAAATGAAAGCTTGGAGATGAAGGGAAGATCCAAGGGTGATAGGTAGCTGTGGACACACGCGGATCGCCAACGTGGATTCTCGAGAAGGATCGGCCAAGTCCTATAAATAGCGGGATAACTCCTCTGATCGAAGGCTAGTTTTTTTTTAGATAGATAGGAGTTAATTTTAATTGTTTTATTGTTATTTTAAATTTTTCAGTCGAATTTAAATTTGTAACGAGAAGGCTTGTAATTGTTCTTTATTATTGTTTTAGATTAAAAGTTTTATTGTAATTTTTAGTTTTAAATCATTTTTAAGGATTTCCGAATTTTACTTTGTAATCTTATTTTGGTTCATGAAATTTTCAATTTCAGTTTAATAGTGGTTATTGAATTTTATTTAGTATTGTTTTTGAGTATTGTTTCATATAAAAAAAAATATATATATATATATATATATATATATATATATATATATATATATATATATATATATATATATATATATATATATATATATATATATATATATATTAAGCTGATAAGCTGATAAGATTGGTGATAAGCTGTGGAATGGTGATGAAAAGTTGAGCTGGATAATTGGGTTATTTTCTGGCTTATTTAAGCCTGGGTTCATATCAGAGTTTGGTTCCATTTGCAGCCATATATCTTGTGATCAACTTGTGAGTTTCATATTATTGCATTCATAAGTTGATTTAGAATTACTGCTTTATTAGAGCTTAGTTAGGATTGGCAATTACTTCTCAGTAAGTTTAGATAGTCAGTTAATTAGTTGAGTTTTAGGTTCATATCTTATTTCAGAAGTTTATAGTTTAAAGTTACAATAGCAGTTAGTTAAGGTAGTATTTGGTTTATATTTCTTGCAGAGTAATATGAGCTTGATATTGATTAGCTGAGGTTTGCTTGTGATTAATCTAGGGTATAAAAGCTAATTTTATCAGATTTCAAGAGTTCTTGCTTAATTTGAGGTTGTTGAATCAATAGGTTAGATATTAGAAATTGCTACGGTCTTAACATGCTTCTATAAGCTAAGTATTGTTTGAATGGTACTCTTTGGCATGATTAAGTGTATTGCACATTTTTTTTTCTTATAAGATCTGTCAAATAGTGCAGCTGAACTTGTGGTTTTTCACTGCTGATCTAGGCCGAAATTAACTTAGCAATTAAGTTTTTGTGATAGGGCTTTTTAGATTTTAATAATTTTTGCTTGATAAGCTTTCCAAAACAGTTTTCATTTTTAAAATTGGTTAAGTTTTGAGCTTTTTATAAGCTCATGAAAAGTGCTTGTTAAGTTGTTAACTGCTTTAGAAAATAAAACAAGTTTCTGAGTTTGTCATTTTTAGTCCCTGTAGTTTCTGCTTTAGTTTAAATCGTGACTGAGTAGAATTTAGTATTAAAATAGTTTGTTTTCTGGCAAATTTAGCCCCTGTCTTTTATTAAGTCTAAAACAGTTTCAGTTTTGTCAACTTTAGTCCCTTAGTTTTTATAAAACTTTTATTTTTCCAAATTTTCTTTTATAATTTAGTTTTTCTAAACTACATTTTCAGTCCATTAGTTATATTTTTTTTACTTTTGCATTTTAGTTAAATCATTTAAATAGTTTTAATTAGTTTTTAATTCATAAAAAATTATTTAAAAATCAAAAAAATATTTTTCTTTTTCCAAAAATTTTCTTTTATCATTTTTAATATAGGAAAATTATTTTTATATTTTTAGGTTTTAAATTTCACAAAATCATTTTTTTATTTACGTTTTATATTTCGTCGCATAACGTTTTTAATTTCGAATTTTCGCTTTTAGATTTACATGCTTAGTTTAATTATTTAATTAGCTTAATTAGTTGTTTTTATTTCATATTTAATTGTTCATAGTATAAAATCACAAATCAATCACTCTTTTTCACTCATTCACCACACGTATTCGACACGTTAACGACAACTCGATATTCGACCTTCGTTGGGAAACGACCCGGGGAAAACGCATACGTTGCCTTTTACCCTTGGAAAATAAAATAATACTACAAAAAGAACGAACCAAAAAAAATGGCGCCGTTGCCGGGGAAGGCTTGAAACGAGTGCGTCGATTTCGTCCGTTGTTTTTGTGATTTGAAGATCCTTCCTTGGAAGTTATTGTTTTTTATAAAAAATAAAAATACAAAAATATAATAATTAAAAAACACTTTTCCTAAAGTGTTTTCACCATTAATAATAAATCCTCGGTCTTCCGTTGAAGGAGGGCGGTTGTAAACCATTCCGAATTACAACAAAACAAATCGTGAAATTGATCGTTATCGGATTACTTTATTACTACAACCTAATTACGGGGTTTAAGGAAGCTTGACATTAAATTGTCGAGCTGAAGAAGGCGGGTTTTTAAGCATCTTCGGAGCTACCTTTGCCTTCCCGCCACGCTGCGCGTAGTTTTAAAGGAAACGGTTACGGTTAACGTAACGGTTACCAAAAAGAAAATAAAGATTTTTGTTTTTCAATATATTAAAAAAGCCAAAAATAATTCCCAACCAAAAATACAAAAAGATTTTTGATTTTTATTTTTGTTTCATTTTTGGTGTATGCACACCCGATCTTCTACTTCTCACCCTCTTCTTTCACCACTATCAAATCCCGAGAGGATTATTCGTCACAATCACCGTGTTCATTTCTCAAACGTTGAAGAAATGGCCGATGAACCACACAATCAACCCCCGCCGGTGGGTGGTGATAATCACATGCCAGCTCCCGATCTCCGAACGATGGAGGAGCTGTGCCAACCCACAATGCACGGACGTGGTGGCCCGATTGCCCCCGTCAATATTCAAGCCGCCGATTTTGGACTTAAGCATCATATGATTCAACAAGTCCAAAACTCGTGCCAATTCCATGGCTTGCCGGGTGATGATGCGAACAAGCATCTTGACAAATTCATAACCGTCACCCAAAGTATGAAACAAAATGGGGTCTCCGATGACGCCCTCCGTCTATATCTCTTTCCTTATTCATTGACGCATCATGCCACCGCATGGTTTGATCGTCTTCCCAAGAACTCCATTCGTAGTTTCAACGAAATGGTTACGAAGTTCTTGGCGAAATATTTCCCACCGTCGATGGTGACGAAATTAAGGAATGAGATTAGCAATTTCCGTCAGCTTCCCGATGAATCATTGTTTGAGGCATGGGAACGCTACAAATTATCGATTGATCGGTGTCCGAACCACAATATGTTATTGGTCACTATTATAGATACCTTCTATAACGGTTTGACATTACGACACCGTGATACGATTAATGCTGCTGCCGGTGGTACGTTTATGAAACGTCGACCCGAAGAGTGCTATGATCTCATTGAAAATATGACCACCCACCATAATTTCTGGGATTCCTCTGCCGAGAGGAATGAGTCAACAAGATCTAGCACTGATTCATCTACTTCCGAGATAGCCGCTCTTTCTAAACAAATGAATGATTTGTCTACGGCTATCTTGAGAATTCATCAAAATCAGATTTCAACTCAAAACAACAACAATCAAGTGAATGTTGTTAACCATAGTTGTGAGACATGTGGTGGTCCTCACCAATATTTCGAGTGCCCAGCCTCCGGTGGCTACACTCAAGAGAATGTGTATGCTGCTTCTGGAAATTTCAATCAAGGTGGTAACGGTTACCAACCTCAAGGAGACCGTAATCTCCTCAGCTACCGTTCTAACAATTTTCTCGGACCACCCGGTTTCCCACCAAATCAAAATCAGCAAGTGCAAAACCGTAATGTTTCAAATAATCCAAATCAAAATCGGGGCAATCAAGTTTATCAAAACCAAGGGAATTTTAACCAAGCCCCGAATCAAGGAAATTTTAATCAGGGAAATTTTCAAAACAACCAAGGTTTTGTTCAAAACAACCGAGGGCCAAATCTTTCTAACAATCAAAATCAAGGATTTGTGTCAAACCCATCGCCCTCGGATGAGTTATTGAAACAATTCATTCTTCAAAGTCAACATCAACAAAAGAAACAAGAGGAAATGAATAGAATGATGATTAATCAGATAACCGAATTGAACAAACGTTTAAATGATCGACCCTCGGGTTCGGGTACTACTACTCTTCCAAGTAACACGATCGCCAACCCGAGGGGCGATGCTAAGGCGATCACTACTAGGAGCGGTGTTTCATATGATGGACCCACGGCTCCGACTACTTCTTCTTCTCTACCTCCCAAGGTAGTCGTCCGTGAGACCGAGGTGACCAAGGACACGGAACCTCCTACTAACAACGGAGGAACCAAAGACGTCCAACCTCCGGTCATTCAGCCATCTGAACCGAAAAATGTTGAACCAAAAGAAAAAGCTCCTAAAGAAGCTCCCGTTAAGACCAATCTTCCGTATCCTTCGAGATTGAGTGATCAAAAGCTCCGCGATAAAGCTTCGAGTCAAATGGAAAAATTCTTTCAAATATTCCAAGAATTACATTTTGATATAAGCTTCGCGGATGCTTTGCTCTTGATGCCTAAATTCACTTCCACACTCAAAAGTTTGTTGAGCAATAAAGAAAAATTATTTGAAATGACAAAAACTCCGGTGAACGAAAACTGCTCCGCGGCAATTCTCAAAAAGCTTCCGGAAAAGCTTGGAGATCCCGGAAAATTTCTCATTCCATGTGAATTTCCGGGAAAGGTTGAATGTCACGCCTTGGCCGATCTTGGTGCGAGCATCAACCTAATGCCGTTGTCCATCTGGAAGAAACTTTCTTTGCCCGAACTCACCCCCACTTGCATGACCCTCGAGCTTGCGGATCGGTCCATAACCCTTCCCAAAGGTGTAGCCGAGGATGTCTTTGTAAAAGTGGGGCAGTTCCATTTCCCTGCAGACTTTGTGGTAGTTGATTTTGACGCCGACCCCCGGGTTCCTCTTATATTAGGAAGATCATTCTTGAGGACCGGGAGGGCTTTGATAGATGTTTATGGTGAAGAAATTACTTTGCGGGTCGATAAAGAAAAAGTTACGTTCAATATTAATCCGAACTCGCAACCTCAAACCGACAAATGCAATGTCGCTACGGTTGATCAAAAGTCCGATCCCGTAATTGCTCCTAAAAGAATTGATCCCAACCTTTCCAGATTCACGGTCAAGAGCATGTCAGAAAAACGTGCTGAGCTCAAGGCTATGAAAATCAATCCTGGATCGAGCAAATGGTTTGAGTGTTGTGCAGCAAAGACTAAGAGTATTCTTGACGACGATGATGAAGACGAATCGGAGACTACAACGGAAGCGGTGGAAATTGCTAGCTCTAAGAGCACACCACTTGTCCCACCTCCAGAACAAGTTTATCACATCGAGATTCTTGATTCCGACTCTTCCCATCCTTCTCCTCCGATTGAGGGAAGTGTGATCTTGCGGGAAGAGCTCGAGGTGTTCTTCAAAGATAAATCAATTTCACGGAAATTGATGATTCTTGTCTTAATCCGGAGGGAGATATTCTTTTTGAAAAATTATTAGACCAAGAGCCATCTCTTTCTCTCCCTCCGAAGGAAGTTGAAATCAATCTTCCAAAGAAATTTGATGACCTTGTTCCCGAAACTTTCAAAACAACTATCACCAACCCTCTGTTTGAGTTCGAATCAGGTTTTACTTTGATTTCGGATAATCTAATCTTTGATAGTCAGATGGAGGAAAGTGATGAGTCTGTGACGGAACTTGAGCTCACAAATCATCATATGATTGATTCTCTTCATAAGGAGTTCTCTGATGAACTTACTCATTGCATATCTCCTCCGGAATACGATCAATTCTATTTTGATCCGGAGGAAGATTCTAGTCTGGGGGGAGGCATACCTTCTCATGAAGATTTCATCCCAACCCTCCCGCCCGAGACTTTTGAGAAAATTTCTGCTGATGATGAAGAGCTTATTATGATCATCCTCAATATCTTTATGCTCTTCATCACATATGTTGTGCCTTCTCCCATCCTTCACTCCTTCGGGAGTGAGGATATCATTTTTGACCCCGGTATTACCATTTCTGGTTCTTCCTTCTAAAAATACCGCGGGTATCTCATCGGAGTGGAACTTTCATGTGCTTCAGTGTTTATCCAAACATCTTGAACGAAAGTCCGATGGAGATTATCTTTTCCACATGCTCCCCCAAGGACAAATAAATTCGGGGTCGAGTCAAGCTCATGTGACTTGGTTACCAAAAACAAGCGCTTCGTGGGAGGCACCCCATGCTTATCTATCTATCTTCTTTTCTCTTTTCTAATAAAGTGAGTGAGGAGGGCTACCTCTTCCGTATCTTGTGTTTCGTGTTTTATGTGATGTGTCCAGGAATGCCCGATGATGAAGACTCTCGTGCTCATAGTTTCCTTCACGCTACTCGAGTTTCATCATCCGCTGCTTATCCGATATCCTAAAATCTTATCGTTTTACATCTATCTTTTGGCATAATTAATAAACGGCCTTAGATTTATGTAGAGAACCCTTACCTTTAAGACATTGAGGACAATGTCTCGTTCTAGTCTGGGGGGGTAATCTGTCGATTTGATTTTTACCTTGCATTTTTGCCGTTTACTCATGCAACCCCGTTTTTCCTCAAAAATTGAAAAAATCCAAAAAATGAGAAAAATTTAAAAAATTTTGCAAAAATATAATAATTTTTGACATTTTTGTTGATTTTCCGCTGGAGAGAGTAGGAATAAAATTCTGACTTGATCGGGCGTGTTGAGCCCTAGCTTGTCTCCTTAACCATTTATAATCTATAAGCTCGTGCTAGTCTTTTACATAAGGAGCTAGAAAACGCGAATTCTTTTTAAGAATTTGCAAGTTCCCGTATTTGACTTTATATATGCATGGCTTGATTATAAGGCTAAGCATTCGCGGATCTTATTATTTAAGATTTTAAATTTGCGAAGAACGAGAAATGATAGAGTTGTTTATAAGTTAGATTGCTAAACGTGGAGTAGTTGGATCTCTTTAGAGCTCATCGAAGTTATTTGTGGCTTTTTGTTCCCATAAGCTTGTTTCACTCAAAAATAGAAATCTAGGAATAATTAAAGCTATTTTGGTTTTGGCGAAATTTAGTTTTTAATCCTTTTTAAGAGAATCCTTGCTTATAAGAGTTGGGTACACATCAAGGTACTGCCAGTGTTACGGTGTAATAGACTATTCCATCTTGCCGGCTCACAACCGATGTTGGGATTGTTATAAAAGCCGTAGGACTCGGGATTTGGCAAAATATATAATAATGAATAATAATAATAATCCAAAGCCATAAAAAGTTTTCTGCATCTTGCCGGTTCGCAGCCGATGTTGTAGACTTCTAATAAAGGCAGAGGAAAAATTCCAAGGTCATAATAGACTATCACATCTTGCCGGTTCGCAGCCGATGTTGTGATTGTTATAAAGGGCCAAGGATCAATAATAATATGTGCTTAATAATGATAAAAATGCCAAATTTCGACTCCGAGGTATCCTAATAAAGGCTTCCGTCTCTGGACTCGTAGATGAGTTGTTTCGGTCGCAAATAAAAGGGATATTCTCAAAATCGTGTTAAATCAGAGACCTTGATGTGGACCTTATTTTTGTATGCAACGGTTTTCGAGGGAAGATTTGGAAACTACTTAGCGTCTAAACTAAGTATCTTTATCGGCTTAAAAAAATTATCGAAACGAGAATTTGAAGAAATTCATTTCTCACCAAAAATAAAATAAATAGAGGAAATTAAGAATTTGGGAACGAGAAGTCCACAATTAGCTTTCTGAGTAGTGTTGGCAGTCTAACTTGTAAATGACAATGATTTCATTTTTAAGCTTAGTTTGGGGACTCGTGAAAAATCGGGGACGACGAATTTTATCCATATGGTCACTTCTTTATGAGTCGTGTTTCCTACTCGAAGACCCTAAAAGTTATCGAAAGATAATGATTGTCAACAAAAGCCGTCACTTGAATAATGAGAAAAATACAAAAATAGAATAAAAGGAAAATCGGGGAGTTTTTAGAACTTAAGATTTCTTGATCTCTTTTGAAAATTTTGCTACTTCTCAAAATTAGTAAAAAGAGATTGGAAATTTTTGGTTTTGAAAACGTGTTCTTATAACATTGCATGAGGACATTGCAATAGCTTAGTCTGGGGGAATTTTGGTATGTGCTTAAACACATACCATTTCTAGACCAAAACCGGACCCAAATAGACCAAAAACCCGACCAAAATGCCAAATATATCGTGTTTTTGTGTTTTTACATATGCAGGCACGGATATCAAAGAAAAGGACAAAAATCAAGAAAGAACCGGAAAAACGAGCACGAGATATGGAAGTGTTATTTGTAGCCGATGCCGAGGAGAAATTATGGTCAAAAAGTCAACCGAGGTCCTCCATCTATCAGAAATTGTCAAATTAAGCCCTTGGATTTATTTTTGGAGAAATGGCAATTATGGTCCTTGAAGTTTCATGAATTACACTTTTGGTCCTTGGCTAAACTAAATTTACCCTATTCTCTAAAAATTACCACAACCGGACCTTAAATTAACACCCTTCGCCTAAGCCCAACACCCTTCGCCTAAGCCCAACCCACTCCCCATACCCATAACCCGATCCACCCACTTAAACCCGGTCAAACCAAGATAAAACCCCACTCGGTCAAAGAGTCAAAAAGATAAAAATAAAACAACATTCACTTATCTCTTTCTCACAACCCCGATCCCCAATATTCACCCCTCTCTCCCAGATTTCACTGTTTACCAAGAACCCTAAGTATTACCGTACGAATTTACGGCAATTAAGGGTAGAATAGACAATCATTGGCTCATCTAGAAGGACCTGACGATAAGAGTGACGCGTGGCAGCATGTGATTGGTCCGAACACGCAGCATATTTGATCGTACGAAGGAAAATGAAAGCTTGGAGATGAAGGGAAGATCCAAGGGTGATAGGTAGCTGTGGACACACGCGGATCGCCAACGTGGATTCTCGAGAAGGATCGGCCAAGTCCTATAAATAGCGGGATAACTCCTCTGATCGAAGGCTAGTTTTTTTTTAGATAGATAGGAGTTAATTTTAATTGTTTTATTGTTATTTTAAATTTTTCAGTCGAATTTAAATTTGTAACGAGAAGGCTTGTAATTGTTCTTTATTATTGTTTTAGATTAAAAGTTTTATTGTAATTTTTAGTTTTAAATCATTTTTAAGGATTTCCGAATTTTACTTTGTAATCTTATTTTGGTTCATGAAATTTTCAATTTCAGTTTAATAGTGGTTATTGAATTTTATTTAGTATTGTTTTTGAGTATTGTTTCATATAAAATATATATATATATATATATATATATATATATATATATATATATATATATATATATATATATATATATATATATATATATATATATATATATATATATTATATTAAGCTGATAAGCTGATAAGATTGGTGATAAGCTGTGGAATGGTGATGAAAAGCTGAGCTGGATAATTGGGTTATTTTCTGGCTTATTTAAGCCTGGGTTCATATCAGAGTTTGGTTCCATTTGCAGCCATATATCTTGTGATCAACTTGTGAGTTTCATATTATTGCATTCATAAGTTGATTTAGAATTACTGCTTTATTAGAGCTTAGTTAGGATTGGCAATTACTTCTCAGTAAGTTTAGATAGTCAGTTAATTAGTTGAGTTTTAGGTTCATATCTTATTTCAGAAGTTTATAGTTTAAAGTTACAATAGCAGTTAGTTAAGGTAGTATTTGGTTTATATTTCTTGCAGAGTAATATGAGCTTGATATTGATTAGCTGAGGTTTGCTTGTGATTAATCTAGGGTATAAAAGCTAATTTTATCAGATTTCAAGAGTTCTTGCTTAATTTGAGGTTGTTGAATCAATAGGTTAGATATTAGAAATTGCTACGGTCTTAACATGCTTCTATAAGCTAAGTATTGTTTGAATGGTACTCTTTGGCATGATTAAGTGTATTGCACATTTTTTTTTCTTATAAGATCTGTCAAATAGTGCAGCTGAACTTGTGGTTTTTCACTGCTGATCTAGGCCGAAATTAACTTAGCAATTAAGTTTTTGTGATAGGGCTTTTTAGATTTTAATAATTTTTGCTTGATAAGCTTTCCAAAACAGTTTTCATTTTTAAAATTGGTTAAGTTTTGAGCTTTTTATAAGCTCATGAAAAGTGCTTGTTAAGTTGTTAACTGCTTTAGAAAATAAAACAAGTTTCTGAGTTTGTCATTTTTAGTCCCTGTAGTTTCTGCTTTAGTTTAAATCGTGACTGAGTAGAATTTAGTATTAAAATAGTTTGTTTTCTGGCAAATTTAGCCCCTGTCTTTTATTAAGTCTAAAACAGTTTCAGTTTTGTCAACTTTAGTCCCTTAGTTTTTATAAAACTTTTATTTTTCCAAATTTTCTTTTATAATTTAGTTTTTCTAAACTACATTTTCAGTCCATTAGTTATATTTTTTTTACTTTTGCATTTTAGTTAAATCATTTAAATAGTTTTAATTAGTTTTTAATTCATAAAAAATTATTTAAAAATCAAAAAAATATTTTTCTTTTTCCAAAAATTTTCTTTTATCATTTTTAATATAGGAAAATTATTTTTATATTTTTAGGTTTTAAATTTCACAAAATCATTTTTTTATTTACGTTTTATATTTCGTCGCATAACGTTTTTAATTTCGAATTTTCGCTTTTAGATTTACATGCTTAGTTTAATTGTTTAATTAGCTTAATTAGTTGTTTTTATTTCATATTTAATTGTTCATAGTATAAAATCACAAATCAATCACTCTTTTTCACTCATTCACCACACGTATTCGACACGTTAACGACAACTCGATATTCGACCTTCGTTGGGAAACGACCCGGGGAAAACGCATACGTTGCCTTTTACCCTTGGAAAATAAAATAATACTACAAAAAGAACGAATCACATACCTTACACACATGTAGATCCTTGTCATCGCCTCTATACAACATACAATCATTTGGACATGCATCTATTCTTTCAATTTCCAAATCCATGGGGCAAATTAGTTTTTTAGCTTGGTATGTTGAAATGGGCAATTCATTGTCTTCAGGGAGCATTTCTTGATGCAAAAACTCTAATAGATTTGTGAAACTTATATTGCTCCAACCAGATGATGCTTTTAACTTGTACAACTTTATCATCGCAGAAAGCACGGTAAGTTTCGTACAACCGACAAACAATGCTTTTTCAGCGGCGACAAATAATTTTTCAAATTTAGCGTGCTCTTTTTGTGCAACATCACCATCCATATCATGTAACATGTCAGTCAAATCATGACGATCATTATTAATTGGCAAATCATTGTTATTACATTCAGAAACTGACGTGTTACTAGCAACTCTTTTTTCACCATGAAAATCCCAGCAAGTGTACCCTCTCGTAAACCTATCTCTTATTAGATGGTTTTTAACTTCTTTAGCGCTTGCATACAATACAACATTTCTACATTTCTTACAAGGACAAAAAAATTCATCTTTTCCGCTCATCACCCGATCATCCTCAGCAGCTTTCATGAAATCAAACAACTTTTGCATGTATTCGGGTGTAGCTCGCTTTATATTGTACATCCATGTATAACGATCCATCTGTAACACAATTAGAAGATATATAATACGATATATGCATCTCATGATTACGTACGATTTGTTTTCGTTTGGTCAATCCTAACCCACTTTTATAACACATTGTCTCATATGTGGATGCTTATTATTAGATTGAGTATTATTTAAAAAAAAAAATCGACAGCATTTCCCCTTAATTCCCCAAGTATACGTATAAGTGCATACTCGTAGGAGTAAGGGAAAAATGCTATTGATTTTTTTCTAAAATAATACTCAATCCAATAATAAGCATTCACATCCTAAATGAAACAATATGTTATAAAAGTAGTCCCAAATGGGGACAATCCAAGATTAACCTCTAATAGGTTAATATCGGACGGGTGTTAAACTATATATTCATCTATGTTTTTTTTCTTAGTTTTACTACATGGATGTTAAAAGAATATATATGCTTGCTTAAAGATAATTGGAAATAATACCTTACATCAACAAATCGTAAGTCAAGCTATCCTAAAAATATTTTGTTCGGCATACATGATTTCCGCAAATGACCCTACACATATGAAAAAAGATTCAAAAAAATGAACTAGCTTCAAATCTCTAAGAAAGTAAAATAGTAATCTATATTAGTAAATTAAAACTTAATGATTAAGATGCATTTAATACATTTGATAATGAATAAGATGTATCTAATGTCTTTGATGATAAATAAGATGCATTTAATAATTATGAAATTTGTGTTTGGAAGTTAGAAAGAAGTTAAGTAGGTAAGTTGTGAGTTTAATATGGTGTTGAATGTGTTTTTGGTATTAATTTCGTGAAGCAGGCCTGTAGTTGCAACGGTCGGATTTCAAATATGTATGGAGACCGGTTTTTTATAAAATAACCGATCTCCATTAAATAAATAATCCAGACGTGTTTTTAAAAAACAAACCGGTCTCATGTATGGAGACCGGTTTTTTATAAAATAACCGGTCTCCATTAAATAAATAATCCAAACGTGTTTTTAAAAAACAAACCGGTCTCATTTAACCTTTTATAGACCGGTTTTCATAAGATTAATCGGTCTAGTTTTCTTTCCTGAATCAAGACCGGTTTGCTTGTTAAGAACCGGTCCAGATTATTTTTGGAGGGGTGGATTATGGGTTTTGAGAACTGTTTCTTTAGTATCCGGTCTCCATATGGGGGTCATGATACTTCTTTTTGTAGTAGTGCTTGTACAACCGTAGAGCCCCTTTGTAGAATTAAAATGGAAATTAGGTATACTGAGCTAACTACTTGTGAAGGCACTACAGGCATGTCATTGTGGCATCGATGGCATGACACTACCATGGGGGTATGATGGCTCACGGCGGCTCCATTTCTATTTATTATGCTCGTGTGGAAAGCCTTTGGTTATTTTGGGAGGCGTATTGGTGCACCCTAGTTTACGATTTGTAATGATATGTTTATTGTGGGGTGATGTAATGTCCATACACACCTTTTGATTTTGGGATGCACTTGAAGTCGCGAATCAAGTGATGATTTTGGTACCGGAAGTGTGCCCTTTGGATATTCGGTGTTGTAGGACACTCGGTATAAATTTGTTAAACCTTTGTTGCTTCAGCCTTATATTTATTTGATTACTCTGGCGTTAAAGGTGTGTGGATATGATGTGCATGATTTCTTTTTCAGAATATAAAATGATCCTATTTCGTGTTAATATGAATTCAAGAAAGTGTTTTTGGACCTAATTTTTTTTACTTTGTTTTTACTCTTATATATTTGTACTGTTTATTATTTGTGGTCAACATCCACGCACTAAGCCATTAGCTCAGTCGCATTCCTTTAACCACCATATTTCACAGCCCTCATCACCACCTTTAACCACCATAATCCATCATGGATACCTCACCAAATGGTTCATCAACCAACAATGTCAAAAGAAAAACCACAAGAATTAGCATTAGGCCTTTTAACTTTATCAATCTTGAGTCATCACCACTATCACCTCAACCAACATCTCCACCACCATGTGACATGAACACTTCTCCACCACATCAACCACCTGCTAATGTCTCATCACCACCACCACCACAACCTACAAGTGTCACACCACCATATTCACAACCTACTAGTGAGTCACAACCATCACCACAACCAATCATCATCTTACCCTCACCATCACTAGCACAACCAACTTTAACCATCAACATGCCAACTTCACCACCTCCATTTCTGAACGACTTGGATGACTTACCACCACGACCTTCCGACCCACTACCAAACTTTCCAACACTTGAAGAGTTTGCTCTAAACCACCTCACCCTTTATTCCATACACAACATATGGATATGGAACCTCCAATGTAACACTTCAACTTTACACTAACTTTTCCACAACTTGACTCATCTTTATGGTCAGTGGACCACCATCAAACCTTGAGTCACACGAATATTATTGCGAGTGTTGTAGGCACAACAATGAGCTCATTAATGGATTTCGTGATGAAATGTGATTTATCCTCCAACACATAGTCACCCATTTTAATACCTTAACCCACCAAAACTATCCATGAAATATTGGTGCAAGTACTAGCATGTAGTAGTTTTTATTTATAGGAATTACTTTTAGTTCCATTCTATTGTTTATTTTTAGGAACCTTTATTTTTCACTTCTAGTTTATTTTCTTATTTTTAGGACTTTATTTTAGGGATTATGGCATTTTTTTTACTCATGTTTTATGTAGTTGTTTTAACTACAATTATGTACTTCTTTGATGTCTTTTATATATGTTGGTTTCTCTACTCCTTTGTGTGATAGAAATATTGCTTATATATTATTTACTCGTCAAATTTTGAATGAACTTCGCATCGTACTAACTTTCTTTTGTAGCCTTAAAATCATATACCGATACATTGACGCCCTCGTCAAGGGGGAGCATGCGCACATTCATTAGTTTTCCTTCGACACTCTATTTCTGTCGACAAAAAAGGGGAAAAGGAAGTTATAACTCACTTTTAAAACTTCTCTATTTTACATATTTATTTAAAATGGGTTATATTTTGTCATCGACAAAAATGGGAGATTGTTAATACAAATAATCGTATAAAAACGTTATTTTTATTTTACGATCTTTCTAAGTTTTGGTAATAACAAGTTATAAAAACATATTAAGTAAAGTCTAAAATAAACAAGTTTTAACGTAAACTTTTTAACTCGCCATATATCATTAAAAGCATGAATATTGAATATCTAAAAACTTTAGTAATGATCAAGGAACATTTTGCACTTCCAAGTATTTTCATACAAATGCATCATTTATTTTTAAACTAGCTAAAAACATTTAGCTTTAAAGTTTAAACTACACATTTATGTTCTACACACTTTTAGCAAGTAACTACACATTTAGTTCTACAAGTGACTGCACACATTGGTTCAACAAGTCACTTGCATATTTTATTTTTGGTAAAGTTACTTATACATTATAAGTAACTTATATATTTGATTTTTCTTTTAAACAAAATCTAAAATGAATTTAGTCACATTATTCTAGAAGGAAATCTTGTTCTGAAGTTGACTTTTGCAATATTTGCAATTTTGTTTAGATTTGAAAAGCTGTGTTGTGTGAAAAAATTTCCAAATCCGGTCTGACAACATACCCCACGGATCTCTTTTTTATAAAGGACGGATCCCTAAAAAAGGATCCGTGACAACATACCCCACGGATCACTTTTTCGTCTGATGATTTTGGCTATAAATAGAAGTCAAATGTGCACCATTTTACTCATCTTTTCTACACACACTTTGTATATTCTTTCTAGTATTCATAACATCAGTCTCTTGATCATTACTTAGTATTCGTTACATCAGTCTCTTGATCATTACTTAGTAGTTACATATTCATTCTTGTGATTGTTCACTAACCATCTTCTTGCAAGCCAATATCACATACACCTCATCCAAGACTTTCAAGCTTCAAGACACTTGTTGCTAATCTTCATATACATACCTAGTACATTTATTATACATTCGTATTTCATCATCATACACCAAACATCATTGTTTAGAGATCGGTTAGTATTTTAGTCCTTAAAATACGTTGTGTGAAAGGTTGGTTCTACCTCGAACTAGAACTCGATATTTAGCTTTGTATCAAAAAAAGTGTAAGCAACGTTATGAGATTTCTCCGCCAGTTAAAGGAGCTTGTTAACATAGTGAATGGATACTCTCGAGTCGGATACTGTAACACCCCCAAATTTGGTGCAGCGGAAGACTTTACAAGTTCCAGCGTGCTACGGGGATTGGTACCCAACACAAGCATAAGAAAACGGAAATACGTTATCCGTTAGATAAAACATTTCAAACCAAATATTTAAAGTTTACATTTATCCCAAAAGTACGTAAGTAAGCCCAAAATAAAACATAACGATAGATCCAAATAAGTTTATCAGAGTTCCAATTGATCCTTCAACCATGCCCATTTGCCAAGCCTCCAAACAAGTAGTTCTCCAAAAAAACCAACACTAAGTACTTGAGAAAACATGCTAAAAGGGTCAGCTAACGCTGGTGAGTTCATAGGTTTAACGGTAAATATAATAGTGGACCATAATAAGTAATTTGCTACACCAGACTAAGTTAAATATAAGTCTCCTAATTCCACAAAAACCATAAATGCAAGTAAACCAGTATCAATATGATAGGTCACAATAGTCCTCTCTCATAGTGATAGTAACAGTAGGGCCCTAGGCGTGTATTTGACCTTAGCCAGGCACCACATTATAGCAAATCGTAACTAGTTTGTTTGCTACCCTGGTCTAAGACATATATCTATTGTATATATCTAACTGTTAGACCCGTTTCCCGGATACAAATAGGCCCCACTCTAGATGAGTTGAATAAGGTTTGATGTAATTGGTTAGTCAACGAAAGTTGTGTAGCGGTCAAACCCGATAGTCAAAGTACGTATATTATGGCTATATAAATATGTTGTGTCGCAATTAGAAAAGAATAGACTTAATGGACTAAAGATGTATTAGACTAAATGTGTTATAAGATGGTTGTGGCCAAAGTAGGAAGATAGAGACTAGAAGGACCAATCTTGCCCAATGGCCAAATTTCCAACTAACTAGTTATAAAATATCTAGTTATCCATAAAATTCCATAACGTTCTAGAGGGTGTTTGATGTCCGGATTTAGAGAAGGAAAAAGAGAGGGAAAAATCTTGATAATGGCCTAAGAAGAAGAAGATGAGGATCAAATGTTAATAGTCTTCCCTATCAATGATCTTCTACAAGTAAGTATTCTCCCTATCTTGATGTTATAAGGTTAAGGTTTATGACTTAAGTGGGTTTTTATCATATGATCAAGGTATGATCATATGATGATGTAGAATGGAAGATGAGTAAGTTATTGTGGGTTATATAAACCCTTGTTGATAGTATTGAGTTATGTATTATTAGGTTGATGATGATGATGATGATGATAAAAAAAGAAGATGATGATGATGATGATGTTAGTGATAACCTTAGCTTGGAGTCAAGGTAAGTAAACCGGTATAATGTAAAGTTATAATGATTTCTATACATTATGTGTTATGTAGCTAATGTGTTAAGATTTTGGTTGTTTAGTATAATGGTAGTCTTGTGTAAGAGGTTATAGGGTTAGTGGATGTGTTAGTTAAGAGTGGCCTAAGGAAAAAGGGAAGGTTAAGGCTTAAGTGATTAAGGTATGTAGTTATGTTCAATGCTGTTGGATTGATGGTTGTATAATGTGTAATGTGTTGAATGAAGTATAATGATATATTATGTCCGCTTTACTTACTAAGCATTCGTGCTTACGGTTTAAGTGTTTAATGTTTTGTAGGCTCATGTGTGACGCTATGGCTTGGATTAAGGTCAAAGGTTGGGATATGCAATGGTAGAAGTATTTGGTAACAATGTAGAGCTAGGTAGAATACCGAGCTCATGATAAGGTTGTACCCCCGAGAGTCCTTTTATGATTTGTAATGTAAAGTCAAGTGTCAAAATGTATGTTAATGGAGTCATAACGATTTGGTGGTCTAACTACGAGTCAAAGTGTGTTTAATGTGTTATGAACATTGTTTAAGGGGGTGTTTGGCAAATGTATGAATATACCCATTTTCGGTTGTAAACGGGTCAAGTGCTTATGGATCATGTTTTATATATTAAAGTAATGTTAGTAGTCAAGTTTGGTGATAAAATGAAAGGGGATAAGTGGTTTTGTAGTGAATTGGGTCAAAATGGGTTTAATGTGTCTAATATGAGTAGTACTATCTCGGGAGGTCAAACGGTGAATGTTTTTATATGAAAATGAGCCAAATAGTGTACCAAGTAAATCTGAAAAGTTTGGTGAAGTTTCGAGGTCTGGTTTGCAAGTTACGGACGTTTTCGTGTTTTTGGTGGATCAGCAGGCTCCATCCGATTCGGATGGCTGGCGATCCGATTGGATGGAGGTGTCTGTCAGATTTTTTGTAAACTTTGAAAAATCTTATCTTTTAATCCGTAAGTCGTAACAGGTCGTGCCACCTGTCGTTTCGAAGGTAATTGAGTCTAGTTTCATTTAAAAATAGCCTCAAGGTCTGAAAGTTTATAGATTTTTGTCAATAGTCAAAAGAGTAACCAGATGTCCGTAAAAGTTAAGCGTTTCCACGTAAAAAGTTTTAATTTTTGGTCTAAGCGGGCACGGGGTGTAACAACTTGGTATCAAAGCTTCGGTTTAAGTGAATTAGGTTCTCTTTAGGATTGCCTAGACTTAAACCACTCGTAAATGCGTTAAGCTTAAGTATAAGTAATGCGCGCAAATAATGGTGTAAGTTATAGGATGTGATTGTCAAGTTATGAAACGGATTATGTGATTTCTATATGAGCTTAATGATGATAAATTGTGAATGTGTTTTATGTGCTAACATGTATATGATATATGTTTGTGATAGACTCGATGTGTTTAAGTGATAGGAATTACCGTGCACCTCGGGTTGCGTCGGTGATCGTTATGTGATTATGTGAATATGGTGTTATAGAAGTAATAAAGGATATATATAGAAATGATAAGTGGTATGCTTTCTATAGAAAGATGAAAATAGAATGTCGTAATAGTGAGGAATTATAGATGGACATGAGAAGTTATATGCAAATGTGTTTGTGGCAAGGACTTAGATGTTTGAGTAAAGCGAATTGTCGAAATAAGAAATTGCAAGATATTAAAAAAACGCACGAGTAATGAATGATACTTAGAGTAGCTATTGCATCGATTGTTAAAGTAAAGTAGTAAGTACCTCAACGATAATAGACAAATGATATGTCATAGACGTGTTCAAATGTTTTAAATCATAAATTGAGAATAGATTAACGAAGTGTAAATGTTTAGTAACGTTTATCTCGTGTGGAAAGCATGATCGAATGTGGACTTTAAGTATGAATGAGATTGAATATGTACTAATGTGTTTGTCGTTTATGTGTAAGGTGTTATTGGGTCATAGGCAATGTAATTATGAACGCGTGATATAATGTGATGTATAGAATAAGTGAAAAAGCAAACTACAAGGGAACTTGAATTAGTTAAGTCACAACTAGAATTCTTGTAGTGACATGAAGT
The DNA here is from genome assembly GCA_021014915.2 of Artemisia tridentata subsp. tridentata. NCBI lineage: Eukaryota > Viridiplantae > Streptophyta > Magnoliopsida > Asterales > Asteraceae > Artemisia > Artemisia tridentata. Next base: position 142,682,833 of record CP139508.1, read on the forward strand.
GTTAGAAACTGGATAGATGAACGAGTTTTAGATTACAATGTAAGACCAATATATGGTCTAGAAAATAATTCATGTTTAACGTTGGGATAAGTCATGTCAAGATTAAAGTGAGTCAATCGGTATTGAAATAGACAACATTAAAAGAATGAACGTGTGTAAAATGGAGTAAGAGGATAATGTGAAGCTAACAAGAAAACGATAAGTGTAATGTGACAACTCGGATGAAATATAATGTATATATATTCAAATGTACGAGGGTATGAAAAAGATGAATATTACTAAGATGGTGTCAAGTAATGAAAGGTAATGGGTGAGTAATTAAAAATGTGTAAACCAAGAGGAAAAGAATACGAAAAGGTATAGTCTAAGAAGTGCTTGAGCAATGAATAATAAGTGAACGTAGAATTAGTAAAGTAGAAGCGATGATTGGTAATGACACGTAGCGAATTGTTTACCGTGCACTTTGATTAGTGCCGGTGATTATATTGTGATTATATGAATATAGGTTAAAGTAACGGTAATGAGATATGAATAGGAACGATAAGTGGTATTAGAGATGGGCTAGCAAGTGAATTAAACAATGACGTTTTAAGTGTAAATCGTAATGATATTAAGCGTACTAAGGTAAAGTGTGAAAAGATAAGATGAAACTAGCAAATTAATGATTAAGTGTTTAAAGACTTGAAGATTAAAGAATGAGGATAGGGAATGATGGCATAAAATGTGACCAACATATGGTCTCATTATATATAGTGACTAAAGACTAATGTTAAAGTGGTATAGAGACAGGGTAACGGTAAGGTAAAGTACTTAAGGTTAAGTCTAAACGTGAGATTGTGATAAAGGGTGTTGGTATATAAATGATGGAAACTAAACGAAAAAGTTTGAATACTAAAAGTTAATTACAATAAGTTCATAATGTAAATGAGGATGAGATGAGTAGGTAGGAGGATTGAGTATGTACATGAATGTGTAGTAAAGATGACGATGTTATGGTGATAGGTAATGAAAGCGAGAATGACTTGACGTATTGATTTATGAATGTCTAATAAAACAAAGGTCATAAAATGAGATTTAAGCAAAATGATATGTAAATGATGACCAAGAGCGGCATTGCTCTAAATGTATAGATAAGTAATGAGATGAGTTGAGTGCGAAAGCCAAGATGTAATGAAATATTGTGTGGTAAACGTAACGAACTTATGTAATAGAAAGTGTACGAAGAAAAGGTAACGCTAATGAAGGTGTTATATTAAATGATCCATGAAGGGTGGATATGTAAAAAGCGAGATGAAATAATATTGCTTAAATACATAAATAATTTTAAAAAAATGAGATAAGGTATGAGAATAAGAATGCGATGAGCTAAGAATGTAAGAGAGAATGAGAAGAGTATGCATGAGGTTAAAGTGTTTTTGTTTGGAAATTATTATATCACGGCTAATGTGCTCCATTAGCGGTGATTATTATGATGAAAGTGTTGAATAATAAAACGTGATAAGTTAAGCAGAAGAATGTGAAAGTGACTTAAAATGCACAAGAAGAATAAATGATGCTAGTGACGAATGAAGATTTACCTATGCAAGGTTTAAAAAGGGAAAGAGTCGGTAGACTAAAAGTTAAAGTAAGAAGGTGAAAATGATTAATGTAGATTTAGAATGTAAGATGATAAACACAAAGGAAATGTGTAATTATAATATGCAGGCTCATATGCTCTATGCACTTGCGTTCACTAAAATAAATGGAAAGAGATAATGCGTGTAGGATAAAATGTTAATGGCTTGGATCCGACGTTAAAATGTGAAAGTGGTAAAGTGATGAATGTTAATGATCCTTCGAGATGAATGTTAATGATCTTTCGGGATGAATGTTAAATGTGTTATCCCTCGGGATGACCAAGTAAAGGAATGTTAAGAAATCCTTCGGGATGGATGTTAAAGATCCTTCGGATGAAAAGTATTGCCTTCACCGGCAAGGGGTTGCCTACGTCCATGGCATATAAAAATATCCCCATAATGAATGTGATATGTTATGGATCCAAGTCTAAGAAGGGTAAAAGTAACGTAATAAAAAGAATAGAGAATAAAAGTTAAATTGGAAAATAGGGGTACTTGTGTTGTGTTGGAAATATATAACCATGAGTTTATGTTTCTTGATTTACATCGATGGGGACGCCTTTCCATGTAAATGAGGAAGCATGAATGAATGGGCTTATGTGTTGCCGACATGACACGAGTAGGGTTAGAGAAGTAGAAAGTGAAAGCCTAGAATTAGTTAGAAGTCGTAGGGTCTAAGATAGGAGGGCTAAAATTAGATTAAGACTTCTAGTTGAGGTCTATGAGAAACCTATGTTTTGAATGTTAAGTATAAGTTGAAGAAATTAAGGAATTGTAATGAGGTTTAAAAATGTTATAATTGTGGCGTGGTACAAAACGTGAGTAATGGAAATAATTAATGATATGCGACATGTGTAATGTGACGGCAAGTGTTAAAGTACGATGTTATGAAGTCAATTTATGTAATAATACTTGAGACTTACAAAGATAAGCGAAAATGTCATGAAGAAAGAAGTAGAAGAAACGAGGTGTTTGAAGAGAACGTTAAAAGAATGGTTAAGTAGTAAGGATAGAATGTGAAAGTATTAGCCGAGTGTAAATATGTAAAGTCAAGTAGTATGAGTTTCTCAATTATCAAGTAGTCAAAGAATGAGAATAGAGGATAAAGCAAGTGAGAATGTGATGTAGCGGTAATAGAAAGGATCGGAATGATAACTAGTTATAGTAAGTGTGTCTCGTATTATGTAATAAGCTAAGTAAGAGTTGTATGGTTATAGAAGTAAGTGGAAAATAATGTGGATTAAGGACACGTATTACGTTATAGTGTGTCTAGAGTTCCAAGACCATTAGATCGTTGCAACTAAATGAACTAAGAATCCAAAGTGCTAGGAATGAGATGTATTATGTGACAAAGTTTTGTTAGAAATGGACGATAGATTTCGGGGACGAAATCTAAATAAGGGGGTAGAATTGTTAGACCCGTTTCCCGGATACAAATAGGCCCCACTCTAGATGAGTTGAATAAGGTTTGATGTAATTGGTTAGTTAACGAAAGTTGTGTAGCGGTCAAACCCGATAGTCAAAGTACGTATATTATGGCTATATAAATATGTTGTGTCGCAAATAGAAAAGAATAGACTTAATGGACTAAAGATGTATTAGACTAAATGTGTTATAAGATGGTTGTGGCCAAAGTAGGAAGATAGAGACTAGAAGGACCAATCTTGCCCAATGGCCAAACTTCCAACTAACTAGTTATAAAATATCTAGTTATCCATAAAATTCCATAAGGTTCTAGAGGGTGTTTGATGTCCGGTTTTAGAGAAGGAAAAAGAGAGGGAAAAATCTTGATAATGGCCTAAGAAGAAGAAGATGAGGATCAAATGTTAATAGTCTTCCCTATCAATGATCTTCTACAAGTAAGTATTCTCCCTATCTTGATGTTATAAGGTTAAGGTTTATGACTTAAGTGGGTTTTCATCATATGATCAAGGTATGATCATATGATGATGTAGAATGGAAGATGAGTAAGTTATGGTGGGTTATATAAACCCTTGTTGATAGTATTGAGTTATGTATTATTAGGTTGATGATGATGATGATGATGATAAAAAAAGAAGATGATGATGATGATGTTAGTGATAGCCTTAGCTTGGAGTCAAGGTAAGTAAACCGGTATAATGTAAAGTTATAATGATTTCTATACATTATGTGTTATGTAGCTAATGTGTTAAGATTTTGGTTGTTTAGTATAATGGTAGTCTTGTGTAAGAGGTTATAGGGTTAGTGGATGTGTTAGTTAAGAGTGGCCTAAGGAAAAAGGGAAGGTTAAGGCTTAAGTGATTAAGGTATGTAGTTATGTTCAATGCTGTTGGATTGATGGTTGTATAATGTGTAATGTGTTGAATGAAGTATAATGATATATTATGTCCGCTTTACTTACTAAGCATTCGTGCTTACGGTTTAAGTGTTTAATGTTTTGTAGGCTCATGTGTGACGCTATGGCTTGGATTAAGGTCAAAGGTTGGGATATGCAATGGTAGAAGTATTTGGTAACAATGTAGAGCTAGGTAGAATACCGAGCTCATGACAAGGTTGTACCCCCGAGAGTCCTTTTATGATTTGTAATGTAAAGTCAAGTGTCAAAATGTATGTTAATGGAGTCATAACGATTTGGTGGTCTAACTACGAGTCAAAGTGTGTTTAATGTGTTATGAACATTGTTTAAGGGGGTGTTTGGCAAATGTATGAATATACCCATTTTCGGTTGTAAACGGGTCAAGTGCTTATGGATCATGTTTTATATATTAAAGTAATGTTAGTAGTCAAGTTTGGTGATAAAATGAAAGGGGATAAGTGGTTTTGTAGTGAATTGGGTCAAAATGGGTTTAATGTGTCTAATATGAGTAGTACTATTTCGGGAGGTCAAACGGTGAATGTTTTTATATGAAAATGAGCCAAATAGAGTACCAAGTAAATCTGAAAAGTTTGGTGAAGTTTCGAGGTCTGGTTTGCAAGTTATGGACGTTTTCGTGTTTTTGGTGGATCAGCAGGCTCCATCCGATTCGGATGGCTGGCGATCCGATCGGATGGAGGTGTCTGTCAGATTTTTTGTAAACTTTGAAAAATCTTATCTTTTAATCCGTAAGTCGTAACAGGTCGTGCCACCTGTCGTTTCCTAGGTAATTGAGTCTAGTTTCATTTAAAAATAGCCTCAAGGTCTGAAAGTTTATAGATTTTTGTCAATGGTCAAAAGAGTAACCAAATGTCCGTAAAAGTTAAGCGTTTCCGCGTAAAAAGTTTTAATTTTTGGTCTAAGCGTGCACGGGGTGTAACACTAACCTTAGCCAGTTAACATGTTATAGCAAACCAAAAAGTAACAGTTAGGTCCATATAAAATGGTTCAGCATGTTTTCTCACCCCAAGTTTAAATATAGTATACGAGTAAAAGTGGGGCAATGAAACTCACCTCGAATAAGTAACGCACAGTAAAGAAGTAGGAGTAGAGTAGTACAACGACGACTAGAATATCACGGCACAACGGACTCGGCACAACCTAATAATATAAAGGCTCGTCTTAATATATGACCCAAATACGTAAAAGTTTCCAAGAGTTGACTATTCCCATTCTCCAAATATTATTCAATTCTATATCCAAAAATGTTATCGTTATAAACTTTTACTAGAGTTTGGTATTATCGTTTGTGTGGTAGTGAAAGACACTGACTCAAGTGTACTCACGCCAAAAGAGTGACATAAAAGAAGTTGTCGAGAAAGAAACGACAAAAAGTTAGGAAGAGATGACGAAGATAAAACCAATGTATTACACATAACAAACACACCAAGTAGTTGAAAAGACTAGTAGTCGGCGGATTATAATTCCTTTTAGTTTCATAAAACATCCGTGTTTTATATAGTTAGATTTGGCCACGACTCGTTGGTTCGTAGAACATTCCAAGTCGAATGACTTTATTAGTTTTCCAATTAGGTTTTAGTTAACGTAAGATTATAAATATTATGGTTCATTAGACAATTTTTCATATTGTTCGTCCGTCACGGCTCAAATACATTAAATTCCTCATGAGTATAATGTATTGTAGTCGCTTCGTGTTCCAATACTCAAATATGTCCAAGGTCCGATAATACTCCAATCCCAATATGCTTTACGTTTGGTGTTACAATTTCCAAAGTAATCCGCCTACTAATCTATTCATCTAATCAAATAGTCGAGGCTAAATGATTAAGCTTAAAAGCTTAATTAGGTATTCGGATGAATTGTTGGGCCCTTACCGAGTATGTTAGCATGGTAAGTCCAACAATTCATTCGTCTTGCTTATTAATCCAAAGCTAAACCCGAGCATCGCAAATAATTGGCGAATCTATAGGATAAGTTACACACTAATAAGTTTCCTCCAACGTACTTATCGGCCTTTTTGGGTTCCTCGGCCCCCAAACAGTTCGATAACCATGTCGGTCATGTTTATTAGCGTCTAACCGATCCGTCACTTCTAATAATCCACAAATAAATTCCCATAATTACAATAATATGTGCAAATGTGCCTCGAAATGTTCCGCAACCTCGTATTTTTCCGTTTTTATCCCAATTAAATGTCCAACATTTTATATTTTATTCTCGTTACTAATTATTAAATAACAAGTTATTTGTTATTTATTTACTCCTTTTTATTTATTCTTTTTGTTTTCGTGTTTTTAACACATCACGAGTATTTACTAAACGTATCGAGTCACATTTTTCATTAAGTCTCGCGGCTATAAGCCGAACCAAATAGTCCATATGTTCCAAATAATCCATAAGTCCAATAGTAACCAATTTGGGCCCGTCGAGGTTGCACCAAGACCACAAGGTCTCGGCTAACGCTCGTAGCCATATCAACGCATTATAATCCAAATTTCCAAGTATTAACAATCCATACTTGGCCACACTAACCCACGCTCGAGTTCTTCCAAGTTCACAGTTAACCACAACAATTAGCATATTAATAAAAACCAAGTCAGACCTAATAATAATACTAGTAATAGTTTCGCCGAGACCAAAGGCCTCGGCAAACATTCTAAGTCATGCCACAATGTACCATTCAGACAAAAACTTACCTCGCCGAGACCAAAGGTCTCGGCAGTGAACTCTTGACGTGTAGGACGACCAAACGGACCAAGACATAAGCCTCGCCGAGACCAAGAAGGTCTCGGCTAGTGTTTTACCGTGAGCCATACTCAACCAAACCAAGTGAGACTATGGGAGACCGAGACACTCAAAGGGTTCGGCTCCCCTAGCCATGAGCCACAATACCAATCGGACCAAAAGTAAAATAAAAACAACCAACCTAATAAATTTAATAAGCTCAAAATAAGCTCGGTGGGAGCTTGTTTTATCTCATACGCAAGCCAAACAAACCAAACACGACCCAAATGAATTTCGTGACCACAAGGATGATACCAAAAACATGTTTCACTAGTTTTTATCTTGTTTAAAATGTTATCCCACCCGTTTGAAACCCAAAACAAATCGTTTAACTTTAAAATGACTCGTTTCACACGAGTTTGACTTTTTTGTGAAAAGGAGAACTATAATATATAATCACAAAAAATGTACACAGCTTTTTTAGGTAGTCATGGACATGCGAGTTTGACTTCACACCGTTTCACACAAGTGTGAAAACGGTGTGTCTCACCTTGTCTTCTCCGGATCTACTTGTTACACACCGAAAGCTATCGATATGGTGGCGCGTATGGTGGCGGTGGTGATGGATAGGGCGTGTGTACCTTAGATCTGTGGTGGAGAGGGTGTGGTGAGTGTGTTTTGATGTTGTTTTGATGGGGGTGGTTGGCGGTGAACGGTGGTGGTGAGGTTTTGTAGGCGCGGCTGCAACTCAAGAGAGAGAGAGAGAGAGAGAGAGAAGAGAGAGAGAGAGAGGAATAGTGTTTAGGGCAATGTTTTAAAAACTGGTTTTTTTGACGAACCGGATTTTTCACCACGGTCGGTTGAACCGGTCGGACCGGTCAAACCGGCCGGTTCAACCGTTTGACCAGTCAAAAAATTATAAAAAAAAAAAAAAAAAAAAAAAATCAAAACCGGTTGAACCGGACTGGTCGAACAGAAAAACCGGCCAAAACCGAAAAAACCGGCCGGTTCTAAACAGTGAACGGGACCTATAAAAAACCGGGGTTTTTTAAACCGGCCGGTTCGAACCGGTTTTTAAAACACTGAGAGAGGAATAGTGTTTAGGGTTTGTGTTAGTGTGGGAATGAGGGAGTGTGTAGGGTTTTATTAACCCGAGGGACCGATTTTTCCAAATAGGGAAAGTTAGGAGGGCGCGGGCTGAAAATAGACGCAAGGGCTTTAAGTGCAGTTTTTACTAAAATTTTATCACACGTTTCTCAGACTCGTTTGGCGTAGAAAAATTATTTGTGAAACGTTTTAAGTTGTGCCAATATTTTTAAACTCATTTTTATGTTAAAAATGATTATAAATATGTTTATATTCGTTAAATGCGTCGAAATTTGATATTTCTTGTATTATTAGGTTAGACTGTGTCGACTCACGTTGTGCTAAGACTCAAGCTATACGGGGTAACCTTCAAATAGACATACTAATATCCAAATAACATTCCCAATTATCCAAGTTAATCTCACAAACTATTCCAAGGGTGGTTCTTAGTTTATGTATACTTGTTTTTAAATGTAATGCGGTACTAAAAGTGTTCCCAAAAATTACTGGTTGTCATAGATACTCGGAGAGTGGAGTAGGGCGAGGAAGGAGTTTTCATAATTGAACCACAATAAATACTCGTGTTGTGGTTTGATCTTTTCATACTCTTACTTATTGCTTTGCACTTTATTTATTACCTTGCATATTACTTATCGTATAGTATTACTTTTAGAGGGCGTTTCTTTTTTTTTCTTAGCTAAGAGAATGTGTGGGGTCCATATGGGCTCATGTCTGATTTTGCCTTTCTTGGGGAGGGATTCATTTTTTATCTCTTGTGGATATAGAGAATTATAAGGAAAATAATAGGACCCACTTCAAAAGAAATACTACGTAGTATTTAATCTTTGGTGGACCCAATTCTTTATGGGGAGAGAAAAAGAAACAGCCCTTTATTCTACATAGTTATCGTAATCGGTCGATTTCACATAATACTTAAATATAAATTTATCGAAACTTAATATTAAAATGATTAAACTATTCAACCCCTCATTTTAGTTTTTCACAAAAATCTTCGTGCCGATTTGGTCGAACACGTTTCTCATGATATTTAATTTTATTCTTTACTATTTATGATGCTTTTTATTTTTAATGTAATGTTTTTAATTTATGTATAAAAGTTTTAGTTTTTGATAAAAGAAAATGGATTGAAATGTGAGGTGACGTGACAATTGCGAGTAAAATGTGAGAGAGAGTGAAAGATGTAAATGGTGTGAACTTTGTAGGTAGCTTTAGAATAGAAAACTCACATTATTTGTTTAAGGATGCTTCTTATCTTCTTGTCTACAGAGAAAGCAACGTGTGTCACACTTTTGATATACTCATCTCGTATTATTAAAACAACTTTTGATATGTTTATTAAACGAAACATATTGCATATCTGCACATATATTTTTTGGTGGGGACAAGTTATTCAAGCCCCTTATTTTTGTTATCCAAGCCCTCTGTTTTTTTTTTTTTTTATTTTTTATTTTTTTATTTTTATAATTTTATTTATATGAAAAAACTATAAATCTGAAAGTACGGAACAGAAAATATAAAGTTTAATATGTCAAACGCTAAAAACTGTCAAAAATACAGAACAAAAACTGAAACTGACAGAAAACTGTGTTATACTTGAAAGTCAAATAAAAATTCCTTTTGTCCCCTATGATTTGACATCATAAGGGGGGGCTTCTATAATATTAGGGGTGCAAACGAGCCGAGCCGAGCCCAAGCTTTATTATACTCGAGCTGGCTCGTCAGTTTTTTAACGAGCTCGAGCTCGAGCTCGGCTCGATCCGAGCCTTTATTTTTGTGCTCGAGCTCGGCTCGTAAATTTTTCACAAAGCTCGGCTCGCTAAAACGAGCCTGATCGAGCTCGCTTAATCTGCTTCACAATCCACTAATACCCTCTAATCTTACAACATCGAAACACCTCAAGATCTCAGTTGGTGCACCTTTGGTTCAAATCGTTAACGATTTTTTAAGTGTGACCATATCCATCATCGATCTAAACAAACCAAACAACCTCTTTAACCCTCGTTAACTTAAGCTACAATTATTAAAAGGGCATAAATCTCAGCCTCTTCATCGTGTGGTCAAACAAGACCAAAGATCTTAAAGATCGTATCATCACGACAAGTTACCATCATAGATCTTTTACTTACATCGAAGAAAATTAAAATAAGCAAGATCTCATTTTTTAGTTCACCTTGGGTACCAATCTTTATAGATTTTTTTCGTGAGTGAACTAAAACTCATCATAGATCTAAAATTTCAAAATGAAAAGGAAAGAATAATTAAAGATCTCAGCTTTCGTTCGATAGGTACAAATCTTTAAAAGAGTAAGTTAGAACGAGCAACCATCATTGATCAATTTTTTTTTTTTTATTTTTTTTTATTTTTTTTTATTTTTTTGGCTTTCTCTTCTTTTATTCGATTAAAGCATCAAAAAAGATACTAAAAGATCTCAGATTTCTCTTTTGTTGTAACCAAGATTTGTCCAAAGACAAGAGTCAAAAGAGATAATCCATCATCGATCTAAAAAAAAAAAAAAAAAAAAAAGTTAAACAAAGAAAATCGAACACACCTTATATCTTTTGAAGAATCTTGTCACTTGTGTTTATTTAGTAAACAAAAGAAAACAAAGATGAATTGTTTATTTTCTTGGCTTAGTAGGCTGCGTTCAGTTGATTGAAGATAGAAGTGAGTGAAGTTTTTTTTTTGGCTGCAGTTTTTGTGTGTGGAGGATTAGGGTTAGTAAGTGTGCAAAATATTAGGGTTGTTATGAGATGAGTGGCTATTATATACCCTGATAATTAGGGTATGCTAATTGGACTCGTGGGCTATTATTCAACTTGGGCCGAAATTTTTTTAACATTCAGTGTTGGGCTTGGTTATTGGGCTCGATAAGGCTCGACGAGCCTACTCGAGCTCGGGCTCGATAAGTAAACGAGTTGATTTTCAGGCTCGAGCTCGGCTCGAGCTCGACAAGGCTCGGCTCGTTTCGAGCTTTTTATCGAGTCGAGCTCGAGTAGCTCGCGAGTAGCTCGGCTCGTTTGCACCCCTATATAATATAACCCTTTTTCCCCGGTAAATACTTATCATCCATGTACAGGGATTGATTTGATACGCATAAACTTACACCATTGATAATTCAACGATTGAGTTACAAACATCTAACATTTTTCACATAATCTCTACTACTTATATAATATATAATATAGAGTTGAGATCATTATAGATCTTATATTTGTCATAAATTCAAAAACCAATCTTAGTCATTTATTTTTCATCTAAATTAATAAAAAATCATTTTTCATTTTTTTTAAACAAAATATCTTGCAAACGGTAAATCTTCAAGCTACAAAAAATACACAATCACGATGAGAATTAAATTATCTATCAATAGGTATGCACTTCTCTATAACTTTCGACCATTTTTTTTTTCAAAATTTCTGCCCAAAAATCACATGTGATTTTTACAAATCATGTGTGATTTTTCTAGGCGAAAATTTTGAAAAAAAAAAAAAAGTTCGTCGAAAGTATATAGAAGTGCATATCTATCGAAAGAATATTTAATTCTCGTCGCGATGATATGATTTTCTTCGCGTAACGATTAACGGTTTGCGAGATATTTAATTTTTTTATAAAAGGGTGAAAGTTGTATATATATATATATATATATATATATATATATATATATATATATATATATATATATATATATATATATATATATAATATATTGTAGGGTTATTTTCAGAACCAAAAAAAGGTCGAGAACTGCGAGAACCAATCTCAACCATTAAATATTCGATCAATGGTTAAAATGGTTTGTGGCATTTCTGTAAATTAAGTAACTATCAAGGAATGTTTAATAAATGACCAAAGGGTAGATAGGAGATTTCATACTAACCTTTTAAAGAAACCGTCACACTGTATTGAGATTTGTATGGATCATTTTTAAATTAATAAACCTAATTTCATTTCATTCTTATCTCATCTTGACTGCAACTACTTGCCGTCATTTCTTTCGAATCCGATCATGGTTTCCATAGGCATTTTCAGGCATTAATAATTCTTTAGATCAAGGTAATCAGGTTTGATTAATTTGAAGTTTATTAAATTGGATTCTCAAAGTGCTCTTGTTTTTTCATCGTTTGAAGATTTGGTAATAGTAAATCGAGGTAAGCGTTCATTTTTGTATTTGAAATCAAAAGCGTATTGAATTTCTTAATTAGGTTTCGATTTCGTATATTAGTTAACTTTTAATTTTTAGGTTGGATCTGATTTAAAGGACTCAATGTTACACCCCGTGTCCCGCTAGACCAAAAACTTAAAACTTTTACGTGCGAAAACGCTTTACCTTTACTTTTGACCTCTAACAAAAATCCTTGAACATAACCAAGATGACCAAACTGCATTCATAACCAAGATGACTAACTGAAATCATAACCAAGATGACCAACTGGAATCATAACCAAGATGACTAAACTGAAATCATAACCAAGATGACTAACTGAAATCATAACCAAGATGACTAAACTGAACTCATAACCAAGATGAGTAACTGGATCCACACTTAGGTCCAAATATAGGAACCTAAAAGTAGATCCTGAATTCATACCCAAGATGAGGAAACTAGATCTACACTTAGGTCCATATCTTGGAACCTAAAAGTAGATCCTAGACTTAAAGCTTGATCCACACCAAGGACCACCAATTAGAACCTAAAAGTAGATCCTAGGAGGATCCACACTAAGGTTCAGAACTTTGGAACCTAAAAGTAGATCCTGGAAGATCCACACTAAGGTCCAACACTTTGAGACCTAAAAGTAGATCCCAAACTGACGGGTTATGCATAAACCTCTTTTGACCCATTTTCACAACAAACCACTTATACCACTTCCGTTTTACACCAAACTATGCCAAAAGCAATAAATAAACATAACAACATATCCCAAGATACTTGACCCGTTTACATTCCAAAATGGGTATGTTTGTACATAAACCAAACGCCCCTTTAGACTTTACTCAAAAACACATAAAACATGCTTAGACCCATCAAATGACTATCAAATCGTTACTCATCACTTGACATACAATTTGACACTTATTTACTCGTTACAAGACATCACTTGACTCACGGGGGTACAAACTTACACATGAGCTCGGTATCTACCTAAGCTCTACATTCTTACCAATCTACCCATATTGCATAACCATGCCTTAACCCATATATCCTTACATCCAAGCCATCCATACAAAACGCCAACCTACAAAACGGTTAAACATCTAAACCGTAAGCACAACGGCTTAGTAAGTAAAACGATCATAACATATAATCATACTTCAATCCACATGATGCATCATATACATAAAATACTTACTTCATGGCTCACTACTCAAATCTCATCTAGCACATAACATCAACATATTCTATAGCATCAACCCATCACATAAACCATAATCATGGCATCACAAGCATAATCCAAGCTCATCTTCCTTGACATAAAATACATAACACATAATGATAGAAATCCATATAACATATGCTATCATCATTTTACTTACCTTAAACCAAGCTACAACATAACAAGACATCATCATCATCATAATCTTCCATCTTCATCATCAATCCTTCATAATAACCAAAACCTAACAACATAACAATAAAATACATAACAAGGGTTATCAAAACCCATCAAAACATATTCATCTTCCTAATCATATCATCATATGATCATATCTTGATCATATGATGAAAACCCACTTAAATCACTAACTTGAGAGGGATTACTTACTTGATAATCAAAGCTAAAAAGGACCATAAACATGGGTCCTTTATCTTCTCCATCATAAGCCATCACCTAGCTCTATCTTTCCCTCATTTTCTTGGTCTAGAACCGGCCTTCTCAAAGACCCAAGAGATATGTGGATTTCTCTAGAAATCCTTAGATATATCTAGCTAAAACACAAGTTTGGGTCAAAGGCAAGAATGGCCCCTCAAGTTCCATTCCTTCTAATTTGGCCACAACTAACTTATAACATACTTATCACAATGGCAACTTAGGCCCCTTTAGTTACACATCATATTTTACATAACCACTTTAGTCATATTTTGACTATCGGGTTTGACTAAAACGTTACATTTGTTGACTAGCCAATACCATAAGGTCTTTAGCTACTTTCATCTAGGGTGGGGTCCCAACACCCGAGAAACGGTCTAACAATTCTAACCCCTTATTTAGATTTCGTACCCGAAATCTCTCGTCTAAACTATCTAAAACCAAATCATGACATATACAAGTCCTTATTCTCATGCTTTCTAAGCCATTACCTTGCATCGATCTAGGTGATCTTGCAAATTTTAACTTACTGTACATAAACATAGCTCATAATCTACTATAATCAACACTTCTCATCGCAAATCATCAACGCACTAATCACAACATAACATCATATTCCGACCAATCTCACATCCACATAATACCAAATACGTATCTTCATCATAAACCGGTAACTTAATTCAAAATAAACAAAGTACCATACAAACGGCACCTTTCAAAATTCTTTCTCACGCAACACTTAAGCAATCTTTCTTATTAACTATTGGAAAAGATCACCAATTAACTTATCAATTTAATGCATAACTCATTCTAGACGTCTATTTTAAGGTTTCACACATGACCTTAACGCCGCTATAAGTTTTATTCATATTTATCTTTTCTTATGACGTCTAACATGTTTTAATTTTTACTTCTCATATCACTATCCGTACTCATGTCATATCGGCTACACATAAGCCCACTTATTTATAACTCTTTATTTACATAAAAAGGCGTCCCAATCTATGTAAATAAGGAATTATAAACTTATGGTTCGGCGATTTACAATTTCTTCACTTAAATGAAAAGGCGTCCCAATCCATTTAAATCAAGAAGCCATAAACCATCCTACTTATACGCTTCCGACATCACACTCGTACTTGTTTTACTTTCCATCTTTACTAGCCTTGGATCCAATCTCACTAACTTTCATCCATGCCATAAAGGCAAGCTATCACCATGCCATAAAGGCAAGCTAGGCCATCTCAAAGGATGCCAAACACATGCCATGAAGGCAAGCTAAACAACCATGCCCTGAAGGCAAGCTAACATCCATGCCCTAAGGCAAGCTGGGCTATCCCGAAGGATACCATAACATCCATGCCATGAAGGCAAGCTGGGCTATCCCGAAGGATACCATACTATATCACATGGCCATCCCGAAGGATACCATCTTTAACATTCATCCCGAAGGATCTTTAACACATGCCAAGGATGTAGGCAAACCATGCCGGTGAAGGCAAGCTAACAATCATGCCATAAAAGGCAAGCTAGGCCATCCCAAAGGATGCCAAAACTAGAGCATTGGATCCAAGCTATATCTGTCTTATCATCTTTACTCACTTTATCTTTCATGAACTTCTATAATTAGGCACACTATCATTTTCTCTATTCTCCTTGCCTTAAGCAATCTCAATATTCACTAACACGCTTACTATCATCTTGACAAGTTTTTGTATATATCATTTGTCGATTTATTATCTTTGCATTTTCACAATGCAACTTATCCTTCATCCGTCAACTCCAAGTTGACTCATACATTCATTATGTGCCATCTTTATTTTAGACAAATTATATGTAATGCTTATTCATTACAACTTACAATCTCTACGTGTTCTTACAACACACACTTACTATACCCGTCAACCCTTGTTGACCATATTCTCACTCATACTATCACTTCATTTAGTCTACTCAACTCCCACATATATAAACCTTACATAGGTTTATTCTATAACACTTTCGTTAATTTCATCTTACATATTCAAACATATTAACACGATCACATTCATGTTTTACAACTCTTTCAAGTATACTTCAAGTCACTTATGACTTTTAGCGCGATCTATATCTCATCATCACTTCTACTAATTTATTATTAACACATTTTAGTTATCATGTTTTATTTAATACATGATCTCATCACATCTTGACTATACTCTTTAACTTCTCATTTTAGTTACTCATGTAAAAATCATGCTTTCAAGCATCTAATCATTATCATATCCATCATGCCTCTCAAGACATCAAACTACAACATACTTCGCTATTCACTTCTTACTTATCTAAATCTTTTTAAGCATTTATGCTTTTCAAATAATTATCATGCTTCTTAAATTATTTCACATATCAACGTGTTCTTTTTAGCTTTACCGACCACAACTAGATCAACACATAACATGCATTCAAATGCATATATCTTAACTCATACACTTCTACGCAATCGTGCCCTCAAGCACACTACATAAAACTTAGACATAAAATAAACTACCATAGACTTAATCATCATGCAAGCAATCATCTCATAACACTTAACACTTATCCAACAAGTGTTAAAACATTAAAAATCAAATTCAAAACATAAAGTCTATGGCATCATATATCACGTTGCACAAGCAATCTATGTCTAGGCATCAACATCTAACTAACCGCAAGCAATAGCCTACCTTATAACTAAGGCCTCATAAACCTTAGTCCATTTACCAACCCATCTCTAATACCTCTTAGCATTGCTACTCGAAATCCATCTCTATAGTTCTATCATACATTCACATATCGCAATACAATCCCCGACACCAACCAAGGTGCACGGCTATCTAATCATATAAACATTTCAAGTCCTCTACGGACTTACATCACATAATCACAATATCAACACCGGCACCAACCGAGGTGCACGGCCGACTAATTATCTAAGCATCTCAAGTCCCCATGGACTTGTATCTCAAACAACAACACAATTACTAACATACATCACCTATCATCAATAGGCTCAATTAACATAACACATAGTCCGTCTAACACATTAGCAATTAATTTCCGCGCAACTAACACTTAGTCTAACACTTCTACGAGTGGTTTAAGACTAGGCAACCTATAGTGGAGACCTAATTCACTTAAACCGATGCTCTGATACCAAGTTGTTACACCCCGTGCCCGCTAGACCAAAAACTTAAAACTTTTACGTGCGGAAACGCTTTACCTTTACTTTTGACCTCTAACAAAAATCCTTGAACATAACCAAGATGACCAAACTGCATTCATAACCAAGATGACTAACTGAAATCATAACCAAGATGACCAACTGGAATCATAACCAAGATGACTAAACTGAAATCATAACCAAGATGACTAACTGAAATCATAACCAAGATGACTAAACTGAACTCATAACCAAGATGAGTAACTGGATCCACACTTAGGTCCAAATATAGGAACCTAAAAGTAGATCCTGAATTCATACCTAAGATGAGGAAACTAGATCTACACTTAGGTCCATATCTTGGAACCTAAAAGTAGATCCTAGACTTAAAGCTTGATCCACACCAAGGACCACCAATTAGAACCTAAAAGTAGATCCTAGGAGGATCCACACTAAGGTTCAGAACTTTGGGATCCTAAAAGTAGATCCTAAAGATCCACACTAAGGTCCACACTTTGAGACCTAAAAGTAGATCCCAAACTGACGGGTTATGCATAAACCTCTTTTGACCCATTTTCACAACAAACCACTTATACCACTTCCGTTTTACACCAAACTATGCCAAAAGCATTAAATAAACATAACAACATATCCCAAGAGTACTTGACCCGTTTACATTCCAAAATGGGTATGTTTGTACATAAACCAAACGCCCCTTTAGACTTTACTCAAAAACACATAAAACATGCTTAGACCCATCAAATGACTATCAAATCGTTACTCATCACTTGACATACAATTTGACACTTATTTACTCGTTACAAGACATCACTTGACTCACGGGGGTACAAACTTACACATGAGCTCGGTATCTACCTAAGCTCTACATTCTTACCAATCTACCCATATTGCATAACCATGCCTTAACCCATATATCCTTACATCCAAGCCATCCATACAAAACGCCAACCTACAAAACGGTTAAACATCTAAACCGTAAGCACAACGGCTTAGTAAGTAAAACGATCATAACATATAATCATACTTCAATCCACATGATGCATCATATACATAAAATACTTACTTCATGGCTCACTACTCAAATCTCATCTAGCACATAACATCAACATATTCTATAGCATCAACCCATCACATAAACCATAATCATGGCATCACAAGCATAATCCAAGCTCATCTTCCTTGACATAAACATACATAACACATAATGATAGAAATCCATATAACATATGCTATCATCATTTTACTTACCTTAAACCAAGCTACAACATAACAAGACATCATCATCATCATAATCTTCCATCTTCATCATCAATCCTTCATAATAACCAAAACCTAACAACATAACAATAAAATACATAACAAGGGTTATCAAAACCCATCAAAACATATTCATCTTCCTAATCATATCATCATATGATCATATCTTGATCATATGATGAAAACCCACTTAAATCACTAACTTGAGAGGGATTACTTACTTGATAATCAAAGCTAAGAAGGACCATAAACATGGGTCCTTTATCTTCTCCATCATAAGCCATCACCTAGCTCTATCTTTCCCTCCTTTTCTTGGTCTAGAACCGGCCATCTCAAAGACCCAAGAGATATGTGGATTTCTCTAGAAATCCTTGGATATATCTAGCTAAAACACAAGTTTGGGTCAAAGGCAAGAATGGCCCCTCAAGTTCCATTCCTTCTAATTTGGCAACAACTAACTTATAACATACTTATAACAATGGCAACTTAGGCCCCTTTAGTTACACATCATATTTTACATAACCACTTTAGTCATATTTTGACTATCGGGTTTGACTAAAACGTTACATTTGTTGACTAGCCAATCCCATAAGGTCTTTAGCTACTTTCATCTAGGGGGGGTCCCAACACCCGGGAAACGGGTCTAATTTTTAGGTTGGATCTGATTTAAAGCACTCAATTGATGACTATATTTGTTTAACAAATATTTTAGATCGATTGACTGATGTTATATCGATTGTAACACACATCGTTAGATGTATTTTTATTATTTATAAATGTTTGATTCAGTTAAAATAAGTGTACTCTAAAAAAATAATACTTTTTCATGGGTCGTGTATTGTTAGATTTTTTGTGTTGGTATATTATAAGCAAGGTGATGATGTCATTTATATAATTTGAGTTGATCTACTGTTAGATACTTAGATTATGATGTTCGTGCACATTTCTTATATAAAAATTGTAGTTTTTGAAATGATAGATCGTAACTATATTCTATATTGTAGAAAGGAACGTCGCCTTAAGAAAGCTTGTATAATGAAGAACAATAGTGAGGCACTACAACAAAACACAGGTAGACGAAAAGTCGAAAATACATGTGCATACCTGAAAAATACATGCGCACACCTGAAAAATACATGTATGTTTTGATACATACACGTGATCATAAATGAAAATACAAGTGATGAAATGTTTGCAAAACGTAATGAGCACTTTGGCGAGTTATTTTGCGAGTTCTATTATTTAATCAATGAAAATGGTGTGCATATGTATGTTTAGTAATAATAATTGTGATATGTTTTAATAATGAATGGTGCATATTTAATTCAATGAATAATGGTGTGCATATGTATTTTAAGTTTGATATAGAATCAAGAAAAGATGTATGCATATATGTTTTAAATTGCGCAAACCTGATGATATTTGTTTGAATATACTTGTAGATTTGTTGAAGACGGTGATGAAATTCAAGAGGATAAAAATACATGTACATGGCTCAACACTACGAGTATATGTTGAATAAAGTTGATGAAAATACATGTGCATGGTAGGCTACGTGTACCAAGTGAACTAAGACGATGAAAATACATGTGCATGGTTTAAAAATACGTGTACCTAGTGAACAAAGACGATGAAAAT
Source organism: Artemisia tridentata subsp. tridentata (assembly GCA_021014915.2). Lineage (NCBI taxonomy): Eukaryota > Viridiplantae > Streptophyta > Magnoliopsida > Asterales > Asteraceae > Artemisia > Artemisia tridentata. The sequence continues at coordinate 142,702,543 of CP139508.1, forward strand.
ACATGTGCATGGTTCAAGATTACGCATACCTAGTGAACAAAGACGATGCAAATATAAGTGCATATTTAAGTCTGAGGCTAATATTGTATAAAATGATGGTTGCACATGTATATAATTAGCAATATATAGAGTATTTTCTTTTTTCTGAAGAAGAATATTGTACATTTTTTTCTCATTCCATGCATATAGAACATTACGTCTTGAATATATAAAATCTAACATGAAGACAATTCATAATAATTGTGCTTGCAATACATTATAAGCCATACACATACGCACACCTAAATTTTGCCAAAAAAACACATATGCACCTTATTTTTTGAAACAGTACATGCTGGAAAAAATAAATTATTAAAAAAAAAATTAAATTCCTAAAATTTAGAACTAAAAAAAACGTTTTTATTAGAAAAATCAAAAGAAAATAAAAATGTAATTTTACCATTATACCATTTTGAATTAAATAATAAAAATAAATATCTAAAAAAAATCTGATTGGTTGATGCTGATTCTCGCAGTTCTCGACCTTTTCTTGGTTGAATTAATATATATAATATATATAATACTATAATATATATATTATATATTATTATATATTTTATATATTTTATAATAATATATATATATATATATATATTTTTTATTTATTTTTTATTTTTTTTATTTTTTGATAAAAATATGAATGACCAGGATTGTTTCATTGGATATATGACAAATGTGAGATATATATTAAACTTTTGCCATATAATATAAAGCGTGTGCATTTTTATTTTTTTTTTTAATTTAAATTAATGTAGTTTGTCTAAATTACCTTTAAGTACCCTTAAACTTGACAATTTTTCAAAAACTTAGCAACTTAAATTATGTCTTTTCTTGATTAATTTTACATTTGACAACTTTTCAAAAACACACACTATATTAGTTTTATAAAACACGCACTTTGTATTTAAAAAAATACACGCTTTGCATCAACGGTCAAACCAGAATCACGATTTCACAAGTATAATTATTTGTCGGGCAAATGTTTTATAAAGGTATCATACTTGTTACCGTTTCTTTTTCTGGGTATGGAACAAATTGTTTTCCTTATCTGAGTACTATCTTTCAAATTCGGTCTTCTTGAGGACTTTGTGACATTTTTACCCTTCAAATTATTAAAACTCATATTAGCTAAGAGGTGCAAAAATGTCACAAAGTACCTCAAGAATACCGAATTTGAAATATTAGTACCCGTATAAGGAAAAAAGTTAATTCGATATCCAGAAAAAGAAATTACGGCAAGTATGATACCTTTATAAAATATTTATTTGCCGCTATACATTATCACTTTTCACGAGTATTCGTCTAGTAAAGTGAAACACATGTAAGGTAGCAATTGTAAGGATGTATAAAAAAAGAAAAGCAATCAGATAGCTCAATTTTACTATGTGAACAAACAAATCTCAAGAAGTTATATTGATAATTGTCATAATGATCAAATTCACATGGCTCATGCGCAAATGTAACATTAGATTATATACCTTTTACAGGGGCTATGTAACTGAGTGATTGTTATTTTTTCACTAGAAAAAGGTCACGATGATGAAACTAAACTAATGTATAAATAAATTATCCCTTACTTTTACAAGCAGGGTACCTCGTGCATTATGATGGCGGGTACTCTGTAATTAAAATTTTCGATGAGTAATGTTTTCCTTGACGAACGAAGATAAAATTATGTGGTTATGAGATACCCTCAATTATTTTTTACGATGATAAATATAACAAAGGGCGTTTGATGAAATGAAACATGAAGGTGAGAAAGACGTAATATATGGTGCTAAAAAGAAAAGTTAAAATAAACCTAAATTTGTAACTCAATAGTGTAATACTCACAATATTAAGTCATTACCCTTTGCTTAAAATAAATTATTGTAAAATTAGAAAACATATAGTTGGTTTGTAGCATATCAAATAAATGATAGTTTCATCCTTGGATCATGTATAAATTATGTGGGTTTTGAACCCTCATTATTTTTTACGATGATAAATACACAAAGGGGTTGCATGCAAGAAACCGAACGGAGAAAGACCGTTATGGTGCGAAAAGAAACGAAAAAACCATTAGACCAAGAAGACCACCGAATGTAGTCGTCCGTTTGCTTAATATTGTATAGAAACTTCGTTGGTCTCGGATCAATTAGGCAAGTTTGTCAAGTATTTATTTTCGTGTTTTTTTGTGTTCGATGACGAGGTACAATACGACATAGAAATTGTAGTTTTATTTGTGGGGTGCTTGTTTTTGACATTGAATAAAAGAATTGAAAAGTTAATGACCATTTTGTTGTATTACTCAGCAGATACTATTTGCTTAAATTATATATATGAAAATCTTTAAAAAAAAATTAACAAAGTTAAAAAATGCTTTATATGTGACTAGACGAGTATCTGTGTATAGCAACGGAATTTTATAGCGACGGATAGTTTTAGTGATAAAAAATAGTTTATGGGTTATAAACGAAAAATAATAAAAGTTTGAAGATTTGGGAATTAAATATAATGTTTTGAAACCCGGTTCGACCCGGTAGTTCAACCGGTTGAACCGTTCCGATCGAAAAACGGGTCAATTTAAACAGGGTCAACCCGACAGGTTGGGTCGAAAAAACGGGTTAAATTAAACCGAGTCAACCCGCCGGGCTTGAAGCGTCCCGGGTTAACCCGGTTTTTGATGTGTATTAGTAGTTTCCTTTTGAAACATATGTTTCAACATTTCCTTTTTAATTTTCAACATTTTCTTTATTGTGATGTTTTAAGTTTTTTCTTACCTAATATAAATTTTTCAACATTTCACATTGATAAGGATTTATTTGATACATTTTTAAAGGGTCATTTAAGCTTAAAAGCCATATGTAATTGATCAAATATTGTCCTAAATAGTTTCTTTTGGTATTTTAGATACTTGGGATGAAAAATCTGGAAACCGGCTTGTTTTGGGCTAGAATCGATGAAAAAGTGAAGAAAATGGCGAAGTCGTAAATTCTGTCAGATAAGGGAGTCTGACGGCGTCACAAGCTACAACGTGACGCCGTCACTTGCAACTGAAGTTGGATTTTTGGTACAAATTTAACAAGCGACGCCTCATAAGAATCTGAAGACTTTACAACCTGACGGCGTCAGGTGTATTTGAAGATCAATTTTCAAGCCAAAGTTTACAATTGACGGCTCAGATAACTTATAGAGTGACGGCATCAAAACCATAATGACAGCGTCAGAGATCATTAGCGACGGAGTCATGGCGTCGACTTGCACAAGACGAAACCCTAATAGCAGCGAGCTGACGGCGTCACAACCTATAAGGTGACGCCGTCACAAATGTAAAACTATATATATTTTCGTATGTTTTTCATAATTCATGTAACATCTTGGAGTATCACTTAGGGAACGATTTTCTCAGCTTTTGTAAGGGTTTTACAGTCCCCAAAACTCATGTTTCATTAATGATAAGTTATCCTTTTAATCATTCAATATGTCTATGTGTTGTTTGATTATTTGTTTGTCTTCTCTTCACTTTAACATGCTAGCTTAAGTTAATTAATGTTTCCTTAGATCTAATGAAACATAGTTATTGATCATTGATTTGTCATTTGTTGTTTAATTGATTCCTTAGCGTTAGGAGTAGCAAAATTGGCTATTTTCTTATATGTGTTAGCTTGAACGTCTTACTAAACGCAACCATAGAGTGCACTATTGGTTTTTCTCGTTGTAATTATTGCATGAACTGCGGCTTGTAGATCCTAGAAAACTTAATAGACTTTAAGATTTTTAGGGGAGACTTTTATTTTCATAGAGTTGGGGACTTCGGCACCACCCCAAGGTCGATATTAAGGAATACAACGCTTCAATTAAAACAATGACGTGACAATTCGACAAATCAGTAGGAGATAACTAGGGAGTAAGGAAATCTAAGTGAACACGTTTTCCCTATTATAAGAGTTGCCACCTTTACTTATCTTGTTTATTAGTTTAATTTATTTTATTATTAGATTTGGTTTAGTTAGCTAGTAGCTAAACCGCCCACTCTTCAAACCCCAAGATTTTTAATTGCTTTTCATAAAATAGAAAAATACAAAACGACTCATCCCTCACCTTTAGACCTATCTCGACATACACTTCGGCCTTCACATACACTATTCCTCTAGAAAATGATCAATCCCCCGTGTCTTACCTATACTACACTACAACGGTGATGCAGGATTTCTGACCAGGTTTTAATATTTATAATTCTCGTCTATCTACGGTCTACCTAATGCCCTAACGGGCAATGTACCCGGTCGTGTATAGTGTAGTTATCGGTAAAGCCGATGTCGTCCCAAGAGAAATGCGTGTGGAATAAGAATCTACCAATTTTAAGCAATACATTATCAACTATACCTCTAGGTGATTTTCTAGTCATGTCTGCCATCTCAACCATCATTATTGTTTCCTTAAGGTTAGTCAGATTTAATTGATTGAATAATGAGTAAGACATCATATTAACACTCGCTCCAAGATCGGAGAAAGCAAGTATATTAAAATTACCGATGGTACAAGGCAACATAAATCTTCTCTGATTTGGTTCCTTCTCAGGTAGTTGGCAAGGTATTCCTTTAAATTGACTATTCCCTTCATCTTCCTGCAAGTAATTCACTCCAGAAAATTCATTACTATAATTAGAAATAGTTTGAACTTTGTTACCTCATCTTGTGTGAAAATGGCTGTTAGGTCACCATATTGTAAACACACAAGTATAGATATGAGAGAAATGAGATAGAGAAATAGAATTGGTTGATTTCACAAGTATGAGAAATAATATGACAATAGTTTAGCTAGCATATATGAAAAACCGACCAATACAAGAGAGTCTTACATGTTCTATTTATAGGAGAGGATGCTAGGGCAACATCCCTAGCTCCTTCCTTTCATACTAATGGGCTTGAAAAAGGCCCATAGACTTACATCTTAGTCTAATAGCAATAATAAACATATAAGACTAAATAATAAAGCAATATTACAAAACATAATGACCGACACTTTATAATAAATATACGTATTCCCAACAATCTCCCCCCTAAGGGTTGGTCAACAAAGGTTGTTTGACGTCATCGTTGCATCTTTGGTGTGACGTCTTCAAAACATTAAATATTTGTACTTTGTTCTTTGTTGTTGTAGTGATCAAGTGATGGTATTCTCTGCCTTTCATCAACGTCTTCGTCTCTGGTGTTATTATGCCTTTCCAACATGCTCATGCTTCATTTGACTTTGAATCTTCATACTTGAGTAGTTCTATTTTCTTTGCTTTTGATCTTTGTCATTCAACTTTGTATATTCTTTTTCGTGACGTAGAATCTTTCTTTGAACTTTGCTTTGCTTTGATCATTGTGAGAACTTTCTTTGTGATGTTTGTATGAGCATGTGGAAACTGATGTAATATTGATGATGGTAATGGCGGTAGTGGAACTCCCGGTCTCCATAAGTACCTGCATAAAAACAGTTAGCAATAAAATATCCAGCACTTACAGGTTCGGACTTCAAGATCATTAACAGCATAGTGTGAAAATTTTCTCTAATCCTTTCCAAGGCTGTTCCTGAACTGGATACCCCCAAAAGGGCTTACACAGATACACCGAAGTGTATCAACGATTCAGGTGAGCTGCTGAAGCATACCGAAGTATCACTCCACGGCTGTAGACCATTTGAAACCACCGCGAACACTAAGCGTAACCCACAAGGGATTACTGAAGTGACCTGCTGTCAGGGCGGTTTGATGTTGAACCTGGCAGTAATTTTCATTCAATTACTGAGAATCACAATTGTGAATTCTCTCATAAATGTTCTTGGCAGATTGCTAAGATCTGCGTAGGACTCTGTTATTTACCACTGGTGTCCTTAATGTTGAACAACCAGTGTAGAAATATTAAGTGTTCCTAAGAGATCTTTTGATGAATCTCGTGGCTCTAGACTCGATAAGTGCGTTTTGATTTTAGTAGTCGGAGACTGGAGCGGTGTCTCCTGTTTCAATATCAACACAACTCGTAGTGAGAGATCGATAGATTATGCAGGGTTCCCCGTGAGAATGAAACAAGTCCTTTTAAGAGAACTTGAGTGGCTAGAAGGTTAAGTGCAGTGTGTCACTGGGTCCATGACGTCTTTGTCTTCAATATCGGTGTCACCTTAGTAACAACCAGTAGCATATGAATTGAACCCGGTTTCTGCCCTAAGGTTGAACATTTGGAGGGCTATTTCTTTTCACCCTTTTCATAACTTTTCTTTTTAATTCTTCAACCCCTTCTTTCTCCTTTCACATATTTCTCATTTTCTCAATCATACCTAAGGACTTTTTAGTACTAAACTATTTGGTGTTGTCCTTGGGTAGATCCCTCCAGCTCTAGCGGATCATAGGACGAATTAGCTAACCTTAGTCACCTTATAACTCCATGACTATCCTATGTTGCCATAAAACCATTCATTTGTAAATTTCTCAAAGTGTTTAATAATATAAGATACGTTTTGTTAACACTTTGAGGGTTTTGGATTTTTCAGAAATACTCCCCCTTCACATGTGCTCATGAGTTACAAATAGAAATTTACACATGTTGGGTGGAGTTTGCACTTTTGAATTGATTGAATCTCAGTGAACATGACCTATTCGAGACACGTTTACATCACTAGTTAAACTAGCTTGAAATTATTACCCGTCCTGGTCATATTCAATGAGAATCTCTCGAAATGGCACACTTTACTTAAACAAGTCCTATTCGAGACACACTTACATCACTGGTTAGACCAACTTGAAATTATTACCCGTCCAGGATAAGTCCTTTCGATTACTGACAGTTAAGTTTCGTCAATTCATTGGTCAAATTTGAGTCGAGCTCATAAGAGATTCCACATTTGTTACCATATTTTAATCACTTTGTTTTTCTCCCCCTCAAAAATAGCATATTGATGCTGTTTTTGGAAAATATTTGATTAAAATATGCTTTTTGAGGTATACAGGAAGAATCTAACAAGAAATTTTCCGTTAATAAAAAAGATTGTTTCAAATACTCCCCCTCAATAAGTGAAATAACATTTTGAGGTTTTGATTATGATAGGGAATACTTGTTCTTTTGAGAAGAATTATGAAAAACTCAAAAAATTTGATTAATTCTACTCAAAAGTAAGAATCTTTCGCTCCTTATATTAGGATTGAGGCACTGAAGCGTACCTCAAGGTCATTTCTTTACTAAGAACGGGTTGTGCACTGTTATGTGTGCACAAGCCATAATAATGATAAAATCAATCAATAAGAATTCACAATTAACTTACAAGCTTAAAAGTTACTCAGGCCGTTGGAATGTAAGGATAGGAAAGCTCGGTCTTCCTCCAACATAGCTCTCTAGTCGCTTGATCTGATCTCATCGCTTCAACCTTTCTTCAATCTTCTTGATGAAGTTGCGAACCTCCCTTAACTCTTTAGAATTCCACCTTTGAATATTTCCAAGTGTTATATCATTCAAATTATTATTCAAGCCATCTCAAACCGTCTTCAACGTATCATCACAGAACTTATGGATCTCGTCAAATCGCATAAAGTTGACGTTTCCATTAGCACTCCTGTATGTGAAGCCGAAGGTAGGTTCTCTCTTCAGCTGATATTGTGATGCTTCATGAATTCCCGGATACTAAAGTTGTGGTCTTGTTAGGATGAGTCTTCGTTGGTAGCTTTCAACACCTAACTGGAGATCTTCAACTCTCTCTTGAATAATTACACGTCTTATGATGACCAGAAGAGATGTGATGAACTTCTATTGTAGATCAGTTGAAAATCGTCGCATTCTTCCTTGAACTTTCTCTAGATACATGTCTTCGATGTTGTTCAAATTCAAATTTGGGAAGTCAGCTTCGCAAAATTGTTGGGAATTAAGCTTAAGCAGTTAGTACTGTTGAAGATGGAAGTTAGTACTGCTGAAGAAGGTTGATAATAAGAGCAGTTAGTATGGTTATGAAAGAAATATTTGTACTGCTTATTACTCCCTCCGTCCCATAATAAGTGTCCAGTTTTCAAATGCACAAAGTTTTAGGAAATTCCACTAACTACACTCTCCACCAATCAAATATCACTATTACCCACTAAAGTCTCTTCTCATTGGTTGAAAATATTCCCTGGACACTTAATTTGGGACATCCCAAGATTTCATTATGGACACTTAATATGGGACGAAGGTAGTATTATTTTGTAAACGTGTAAGTAGATAAATATGGAAAAGATATTGTGTATATCTTATACGATTAGAATTATAGTTATCTTGTGAAGGAATCCTTGGTCTATAAAAGGATTGCCTAGGTTAAAGTTTAGAATATACGAAAGAATAGAAAAAGTGTATTGTTGTTAAGATTTAAGGTTGTAAACCCTAGTGATAGGAGATCACTCGTATTATTGTTCTAATAATATTGAATCGTTGAAGTTCATTATTCTGTGTTCATTCATTGTTACATTCAAACCATACATAACACAAACACATAAAGTCTTCTAAGTGCTAGCTAGTAAATTCCGCATGCTAGACTGCGTATAATTCTTAGTATCACATCTAACACAAGGCGTGTGTGTAGATCCGGTCAAGTGGTATCAGAGACAGGTTGCTGATACTTAGATTTAGAAGATCCGAGAAGAACAAAGATGGACATGGAAACAACACCAACCACAACTAACATTGTTGCTAAGCTTCCTATGCTTAAACCTAATGAGTTCGACATGTGGAGACTTCGTATTGAGCAGTTTTTCCAAGTGCAAGACTATGCACTTTGGGAGATCATTGAAGAAGGAAACTCTTTTACACCAGTAACAACAACAACTGTTGTTGAAGGTAAATCTGAGACTACAGTGCAGACAAAGCCAACCACTACTGAAGAGAAGGCAAGGTACAAGAATGATGTTAAGGCTAGAAGTTTGCTTCTGATGACTATTCCCAACGATCAGTTTCTGAATTTTAGTAAGTTCAAGTGTGCTAAATCTCTTTTTGAAGCTATTATTGCAAGATATGGTGGGAATGAAGCCACCAAGAAAACCCAGAAGACCCTTCTCAAGCATCAGTTTGAGAACTTTACAGCAACAAGCAATGAGTCGTTGGATCATATGTTCAATAGGCTTCAAAAGCTGGTGAGTCAACTTGCTGTACTAGGAATTGAGATGCCTTAGGAAGATCTCAACTCCAAATTTCTGAGGAGTCTACCAGCTGAATGGGCTATGCATGTGGTTGTATGGAAAAACAAGCCTGATATAGATTCCATGAGCTTAATGGATCTCTATAGCAACTTTAAGATAGTTGAACATGATATTAAGAAGTCTGCTGGATCAAGCTCAAGCTCAGGGAATTTGGCCTTTGTATCAACTCCCAGTACCTCATGTCCAGATGAAGAAGTGCAAGTTGCTGGAGCAGTTGGTACTGCTAGTGCAAACCTTGGTACTGCTAGCACCTCAAGCAGTACTAGTGGACTTTTGAATGATGATACTTATTGTGCTTTCTTGACTACTCAGCACAATGGAAGTATGTTAACTCATTCAGATCTTCAAGAGATTGATGAAGATGATATTGAAGAGATGGATATCAAGTGGCAGCTCTCTCTTCTCAGCTTGAGAGCTAGGAGATTCTTGAAGAAGACTGGCAAGAAGATTGTCATAAACAGCAATGATGTTGCAGGGTATGACAAGTCCAAGATTGAGTGTTTCAACTGCCACAAGAAAGGTCATTATTCAAGGGAGTGCAGATTACCAAGCCAACAAGATGGAAAGAGCAGAGGATATGGAAACAAATCAAGGGTTGTGGAGGTTACTGATTCAAGCTCGAAAGCCATGGTTGCCATTGATGGCTTAGGATTTGACTGGAGCTACATTGCAGAGGAGGAAGCAGAAGCATCTACAGAGGTTGCTCTCATGGCATTCTCAGATTCTGAGGTACAAGTTTCAAAATGTTCTAAATCTTGTGAAGCTTTAAAAGATCTAGAAACACTTAAGACAAGATATGAGAATCAGAGAAAAGAGCTAGTTGAAACTGCTTTTAGCTTAGCAAATCATAAGAGAGCTTTAGCTGTGTTAGAAGAACAAATTGTTCATTATAAAAGTAATGAGTCTAAGTTTTCTGATGATATGATTATTGTTAAGAGAGACTTAATGTTTAGAGAGAATGAGATCACTGTGTTAAAACATGAGCTAGAACAAGTTAAGAAAGCTAAGGAGAACATTCAGATGAGTGTAGACACACTAGAATACACATCAAAAGGTGTTCAAAAGATAATTGAGTGTCAGATCCTTAATAAAGCTAAGTCAGGCCTAGGTTATAAGTCAGTTCCACCTCCCTATAGAGGAATTCCAACACCCCCAGGCATAGACTTAGAACACACAGGACTCCCTGAATTTCAATTACCTGTGCTTAACTATGGTCCTCAACCTAAGAAGGATGTAGTTGATAAACCTGTGTATGAGAGTGCTAGTGATAAATCACTATGTGAGGACAAGGTGTCTTCTGATAGGTCCTCAGCTAAGGACTCAGATGCTCCAACCATTGAGGAATGGACTTCTGATGATGAGGATGATCAGGCTGTGGTTAAGCCTGTTAGTGCTAAAGTGGAGGAACCAAAAGTTCCAAAGATGGTTAAACCTGAGACTGTTAGGCCTAGATCAAATGCCAAACCTTTTAGACCAACAGTTAGGTATGCAAAAATGTATAGAACCACAAACAAGCCAAGAGGTAACCAAAGGAATTGGAATGACCTCAAATCTCACCAATTAGGGGATGATTTTGTCTGCTATAGGAAAGCTTGTTACTCTTGTGGTAGCTTTGACCATCTTGCAGATTATTGTGATAAATGGGTGTCTGGTTATTCAAATCATAGGTTGAGCATAGCAAGACCTCAATCTTTTTCTAGGAATGATAGAATGATACCTAGATCAGTTCTTTTAAGGTCTGGACCCAAAGCAATTCAAACTGCTAGACCAGCAGTTCAGACTGTCAGACCTATGAGAACAATTCACCCAAGGCCACCAGTTCAAAATGCAATAACTGTTTTTAAACCATCATACAAAACTGGTAAAAGAACTTTTTATGAGAAAGCAGTGGTGAAAAACCAAGTTTGGAAACCAAAGGTGACAACTACCAAGCCAGCAGTTCCAACTGCTAGCAGAGTAGTTGGTACTGGTATGAATAAAAACACTGCTAAGGGAAATATGGGTACTGGAGTGAATGCATCAGCATGTTAGGTATGGAGACCTATTAAACCCAATGGTGCTAAGATTGTTTTGAAAAGAATGAATTATGTTGATGCTAGAGGAAAGCATAAGTCTGTATTAGCTTGGGTTCCACAAGGAAATTAATTTTCCTTGTAATGTGCATTGTTAGTCATATACTTTTATATTGTGAGACAAGTTCTTTGTGGCTTGTTTCTTTGTTTTTGGACTAACAATTGCAGGATTGGAGGGAAAACACCAAGGGATTATGAATGCTTGATGTTTTGGACTAAATGGTGTTCTGGAGATTAGTATGTGATCTTTGCATACAACAAATGGTAATTGGTTCACCATGTCTAACCCACATAAGAACCAACTAGTCCAGAGCAAACGATATCTGGTAAAGACTAATCAAATCCGTTGATGGTTGACAATTTACCAAAAATTGTATGGTTATCAGCTCACCATATCTAAGTGTGAAGAGTTGGCTAGTCCAAAGCAAACGGCTATTGGTAAAGACATAACAAATCCATTGATAGCTGATAGTTTGCTAAAAACTATGTTTGAGCCATGGTATTTTAAAATCCTTTTCAATAAGTTCATACGGCTCACAAAATTTTTTCAACAGTTGGTACTGTTAGTTAAAAAATTGGTACGGTTCAACTAGCCGTTATGACTGACGTGTCAGTAATTAATTTTGGGGTAAAAACTAGCCGTTGGCGGTTTGTTGCGATTTTTACTGATTGAATTACGGATTTCGAGGGATCCTCTTATAGATATTCTTTATTTATTATATTCTTATTCTAAAATAAAAGTTACCATATTCTTTAAGTCGGTCAATTGAAACCCTACAACTCTCTCCATAAAATCTCAATTTTGCTTTTATCGTCTATCTTTTCACTCAAAATTATTACTATTCACAGCTGTTAACTAAAATTTACTAAGAAGAATGGCTAATTTGGAATTTGTTAAGCGTCACAACCAGGTTGCGTTCTTAGAGAAAACAGAGCAAGGAGATGGACCAAAGTTTTATGAGATTGTGGAATTTCTCAACCACTCTCACATAAGGTATGCTCTAACTGTTTCTCCTACTCTTTATGTCTCTTACATCACACAGTTCTGGCAGAATTCATCTGTCTTGACAAGTGATGACGAAGACATAGAAATTCATTCTGAAGTAGATGGTGTTAAGTTTGTTGTTACCGAGTCTATAATTAGGAGACATCTTAAATTAGAAGACTCAGATGGTATCCACACTATGCTAAATACTGAAATATGGGAAGAACTTACTAAAATGGGGTATGATACATCTGAAAACAAATTAACTTTTCAAAAAGGATGTTTCTCACCTCAATGGAGATTTTTGATACATACCCTTTTAAGTTGTTTAAGTCCTAAAAAGACTGCTTGGGAGCAGTTCAGTAGCAATATTGTTATTGCTCTCATTTGCTTGTCTACAAACAGAGTTTTTAATTTTTCAAAATTTATTTTTGAGGGTATGGCATCAAATGTTGACAGTAAAACAAAGTTTTTAATGTATCCCAGGTTTGTTCAAACAATTTTAAATAAAAAGACATACCTGCTTACAAAACCAACTAAAACTTTTGCTACGCCTAGCCTTCAATCAAAAGTTTTTCAAAATATGGCTATGGCTAGTAGGCTTTTTCAAGGGGAACCAGTTCCATTGTTTCCTCAAATGCTTCAAACTGAGTTGGGTGAAGGTTCAGCAGTTCCAACTGATCCCCATCACACACCCACTCAAGTACTTGCAATAACCCACCAACCAACCATCACAACTTATAGGAGAAGGTCTAAACCTAGTCAAACTAGGGTTGAGACTAGATCCTTGCCCCATGATTCACCGCTCCTAGCAGGTAACACAGCTAGAAGTGATGAGGGTAGTTCTTCACAAACTGAATTGACGGCTTTATGTACCAAGTTAGTAGCCAAGGTTGACACTTTGGAGAAGGAGCTAAAGAAAAACAAGGAGGAATTCAAAGCTCACAAGGAGAATTTTGCCAAAGTCTACACCAAATTAACAAAAAGGGTGCAGAAGCTTGAAGAACAGTTGAAGAAGAAAAGGGCAAGAATGGTATTGGATGATGATTCTTCTGATGATGATGATTTAGATGGTTCAGAAGGGAATGATGAAAATTCTTCCAAATAGGGGAGGAAATTTGGTAAAGACAAGGATAGATCAGGTTCTCAAGGGAGGCATGATAAAGGCTCAGAACATGATAAAGGTTCTGGTAATGTTGAAGATATTGGTTCAGGTTCTGGTTATGTTGAAGAAACTGTTAAGACACAAGAAGCAGTTCAGACTGGTATTCAAGAAGCTATAGAAGTTCAAACTGTTGAAGCAGTTCAGACTGCTGAGACAGAGCATGAAGCAGTTCAAAGGGCAGATAAGGGAAAGAAGCCAATGACATCTGAAGAAGTTGATGTTGTTCAAGAATTGGAAAGGCTAAAGAAATCAAAACCAAAAACTCAAGAACAGATAGCCTTTGATGCAGATGTAGCAAGGCAGATTCAAGAAAAAGAATTGGCTGACAAACAAGCTGAAGAAGCTCAGATAGCTCAAGATGAGGAATTTGCAAGAAAAATGGCTGCTGATGATGTACGAAACATAGCTGAATTCATGGAAAGAACAAGATCTAAAGAGGTAAATCAAGAGGAGTTCAATGAACAGCTACAATATTTGTTGGATTCTGATTTGATTGTAAGAGCTCAAGCTTCAATGGTTCTCAAAGACAAACAGTTGAATGAAGAAGAAAAGACAGAGGAGCTTAAAGAGTTCATACTCAAAAATAATGGAGTAGCAACATGGGAAGATCTGATTCAGAGGATAAGAGAAAGGCAGAAGTCAGGATACAAGATAAAGTTGCCAACAAAGAAGGAACAAGTTGAGTCTATGAAACATTATTTGAAGAACTCAGCAAATTACACTATGAATGACTTCAAGGGAAAATCTTATGCTATAATTGAAAGGGAATTCTATGAAACTTATGCTATTCTGAACACTCCAAGAAGAGGTTTCAAAACAGGTAAGAAGAGAGAATCATAAACTATGGAATCAGATGTTGCAAAGAAAATAAAGACTGGAGAAGAAGCACTAACTGAATAGTAGATACTGCCAAAGCTAAGGAAAGCCCAAACGAAGAAACTGATGATGTAAGTGTTTGGAAGAATCCTCATTTGGAAGGAAAAGCTTAATTGAAGAAACTTAGTGATTTGCATAGAAATCATAAGTTTAGGGGAGGATTGTTGGGAATTAAGCTTAAGCAGTTAGTATTGTTGAAGATGGAAGTTAGTACTGCTGAAGAAGGTTGATAATAAGAGCAGTTAGTACGGTTATGAAAGAAATATTTGTACTGCTTATTATTATTTTGTAAACGTGTAAGTAGATAAATATAGAAAAGATATTGTGTATATCTTATATGATTAGAATGATAGTTATCTTGTGAAGGAATCCTTGGTCTATAAAAGGATTGCCTAGGTTAAAGTTTAGAATATACGAAAGAATAGAAAAAGTGTATTGTTGTTAAGATTCAAGGTTGTAAACCCTAGTGATAGGAGATCACTCGAATTATTGTTCTAATAATATTGAATCGTTGAAGTTCATTATTCTGTGTTCATTCATTGTTACATTCAAACCATACAAAACACAAACACATAAAGTCTTCTAAGTGCTAGCTAGTAAATTTCGCGTGCTAGACTGCGTATAATTCTTAGTATCACATCTAACACAAGGCGTGTGTGTAGATCCGGTCAAGAACATATACTCCTTTTCATCTTGTCGTTTGACAACGATCTTCTACATGTAATCATAACCAAACTTTTTTGCATATTCGGGAGTCATGATGGTGACAATTCGCTTTGTTCTTATAATATCATGTCTTGACTTTACCCTGCTGCGATAGTAGAGCTGTCGACGTTCAGGCCAATGGTGAATCCCAAGCAGTGCATCTCTGTCATATGGGACTACCTCGTCAACAAATATCTCAGCTGTAGTTTCTTCAATTGCAGGGTGGTTGAATCTTGCAGCAGGTATCCGGTATGTCAAGGAGGTTACATATTTATGTTCAGTCTGATTCCCATGTTGAAAGTATTCCAGGTCTGTGTTGAAGAAGAATCTGAAGGGAATCCTGGGTTTATCTGGTCTTCCCACCATTGGTTACGGCTTGGTCCAGTCAGTGAAGTATGGTCCATGCTTTCCGGAGGTGTGATCGACATTAGACTCAGGGTTAAGCCAGTCGATATCATTAGACATTTCACGTGCAATATTCTCTAAGTGATATTCCAGTTCGGCTGCGCTTCCGGATCTTTCTTTAAGAAGGTTGAATATATCGTTCTTAATCCTTCTTAATTCCTTCTTTGTCATCTTTTTAATACCAAACTCTTTCTTGAGTGTTTGGGTGAATTTAACTGTGCGTCCAAGGAGAGGTTCTTCATCTTCAGGTAGAGGAGGTTGAGCGTTGATCATCTCATCAAACCACCCATACTCAGTAATGTTGTCATTGTCAAGTCATGTGACAACTTTTGGCTGTTTGTCTGATTTGTTCATCAAGGAAAGAATCAGGAAGCCTTTTGCCTTGTTTACGTGTGTTGGTGGGTAGTTTTTTCACCAAGTCAATCTTACGATCATCAATAAATCTGTGAATCTTTTCCTTTGGATCATGAAGACGACTCATAAACACTGGATGACTTTCACATAAGTATGTAATGATTAGTTTGGGGAAGCGAACGAATGGAATCTTGGTCATGCTCCGGTTGGACTGAAGCTGGTAGACCATGTCTTCAATTATTGGTAGAGCGAAGTCTATTTTCCTCATGTTGACAATGCCCCAGAAAATTTAAAGATGTTGTAAGCGGGGATGCTCATGTCCGCTTTGTCTCCCAAAAACAGAACGCACGATGATCAGGCAGAAAGTTCTCCAAGGTTGTGGTAGAAACTTTACATCGAACTTAGAGTGCTTAGTCAATGGCTTATCGGCTTGAACATCATACCCTAAGTCAATAAGAGAGGCTAAGACTTCAGCTTCACTAGGTACCGGAGCATAAGCATGTTTTGGTCATGGTAAAAGAAGTACAGTGCGAAGCAACTCGACATCAATAGTGTACTCTTATCTGTCCAAAGTCACAATGAAAGAGTTGTCGTCCATATTGACCCTTGCTGTTTACCAGAACTGATGTAGGTAGAAAGATGGAACCGAAGCAGATTTAGTAAGCATGTCCTTGTACGGGTGAACAAGTAGAATATCTTTGACAATTCGACATGATTCTTCAGGAATTATGAGATTGTTGAAGTCAACCCATGCATTGTTCTTGTCGATGACTACCTTGTAGTCTTCAGGGACTATATCATGTAGATTGAGTCTGGGAAGTAGTTGTGCAGGAGCAATCACATCATGTTCAACCATTGTATTCTGAAAGGAACAATCATAAAGAAATCATCTAGAAATGGTTAAGTGTTAGCTCATTATGTCAGTTTGAGTTACTGATTATATTCCATTTGATGAATGCTTAAGTTGTTATGGTTGAGGTTTTTTGATGTGACTTAAACTTTTCATGTTTATTTGAAGTTTACATGTCCAAAAGATATGGTATAAGTCCCAAAAGTCCATGAAATGATCATATGATATGGCTTGTTAGAAACTTCGTCCAATTAAGACTTGTTAGAAACTTGGTTATGTTATGATTGTTAGAAACTTTTGGCTTGTTTGAAATTTTTGTGTCTGCTCAAAACTTTGTGTTTGTTCGAAAAAATCAGAGCTAGTTCAAAAATTCCTCACTAGTTCGAAAATTTGAGCTTGCTCGAAATTTTCTTACTTTCGAAATTTTAGATCTAGTTCAAAATTTTTATGCCACTTCGAAAAAAATTTATAGAAGAAATTTTGAACAACCATAGATGTACTTAGTTCAAAAATAGGTAGTTCCAAATTCCTGGTCCTGAGATTACAAGCAAAAACCATGTGTTACAAATCATTCACAAGACACTCAACAACATATCTATTATCACATTGTGCATTCAAACACAATATAGGGTTTGTTTGAAATTTCAAGAACACCAAAATTATCTAACAAGATTCAAAACATATTCTGTGCATGATTAAGCAGATTCAAAACAATCCTAATATCATATATAAGCTATCTGAACAATTTACCATTAACTCCTAACACACACACACACCTTATTCAAAAATTTTAAGAACCCCTCGTAATCGAATAACACTCAATTCGTTATATTGTTACAATTAATTTAGGTCGAGTGATCTATGACTGATACTTAACAAAACCTACTAGCTTAATAAGACTCAAACACTTTCAACCAAAAATCCCCAAATCAACCATAAACCCTAATTTTCCAAAATCATTCAATCGAGTTACAGGGAACAATTAAGGTATTGGAACATGTTTAAGCCTAGTATAAGATCATTTCCCACCAATTACATCAACCATAAACCCACAAAATCATAAATCCCTAATTCGTGATAAACCCTAAAACTTAGGATCGAAAAATTGGAAAATCTACCCGTTGGATTGTAAAATGATTAAAAACCCTTTCTTAAAATTGTACAAGGATTATAAAAACACTTATGGATATAAGATTCAAAGCACGGATTTGTAAAATGAATGTGGATTGTGGATCTTGGTTGTTGAGAAGTAATAAATTTTTGCAGGTGCAGTAAATGGGGTGAAAGTTTGGTTTTTGTTAAAATTTTTTTTGTTTCAAAAGTTGTCACTTTTCGTCCCTTAGCAGCAGAATATGCACCATTAGTCCCCATTATTCACATATTTTGACTAACACTCATTAGGCAAGAAACAATTTTAACACTCCCCCTCGTCTTAGGAAATATAAAATATTTTGAGATCAAGG